>OY776131.1:61044888-61644888 GCA_963675135.1 Galeopsis tetrahit
CTAATTAATTAAGTTCCGTTGATTTTTTAAAACTTTGACTTGAAATAGAAAGTCAGTCATATCCAAAATTAAATTTAAATTAATTAATATATTATTTTAACAAGAAAATGCATTTTATTTAATGAGATAAAATCATTTTATATATAATTTTTATAAGTAGTTATAACTCAATAAATTAATTTAAATAATTAATTATATAATAAATTTTGAATTTATAAAAAATAAATTATTAATATATCTTTAAAATTAAATAAGTGTTACAGAGGAAATTCATCTAGTTAATAATAATTCCCACTTGAAACTAGTCGAACTTGTAAAAGGACTCTCCAAGAAGATAAGTCTTTTTTCAATTAAAAACTAGAGTAATTAAGTACTCCTACAATTTGCATATACAACCAATTTGGGATCAATAATTCATATTAAAAAAAGTTCGAACATATTGTTTTTCTGTTATTATTGCGCCGCCATGGGGTCTAATCGCCATTAGTCAATCTTCATGTTTTTTTTACAATTGCCCATGACTTGAACTCTTAATCTATTGAGGTGTACGTTTTAATCATTTATAACTATCGTACTCATTATTAAACTTTGGAAAATTGGGAATATAATTTTACGTTATAAACTTTTTTTCAAAAATATCACTTAAATTAATTTCTGCACTTAAATATTTCTATACTAAATCTTTTTATTGCTAGTTTGCGGGAATGGTGACAACGTCACATTGTAGTGGAAAGATTGTGGCAGTAATAGTGTGACTGTGTAACCATAAGATTGTTTGTAAGAAAGGTGTGTAGTTACGAATAACTTTGACCACAGCCATAGGTCCACAATAATGTAAAGGTTACGAGTGTTTAGAAAATATGCTTCTTCTTCTTTTTTAAAGGAATCTTGTAGTTTTAAAAAAATCCCTTTTTATTGTACTAGTTTGAGGTATTAATAAAATGAGTAAAGTCGTGTGTTCTATTGACGAGTATGACGATTTTACTCGTTTTATTAATAACCTAAATAATACAATAAAAAGATTAAAAAAAAGTGCAATATTAAGTCAAAAATCCTAGAAATATATACATCTCTAAATTAAAATATAGTGTATATTTTTAGTTATGATATGAAGAAAAAAATGTCTAAAAGTGAAGTGGCCACACTCCCACATATATATCTCCGAATTTTCCTAAACTATTTTCAATTCAATTTGTTTAAGGTCAGTAAATGTTTAATGATTAAGATAGTTTGGTACACAATAGTGTAACATCTCCTATTAAATCATTTAGAAGTATTTCAAATACTCCCTATGTTATACGGAGCTAGTATTTAGTAGGAGATGTCTAGAACTGAGAGAGGACAACATAGGTTTAAATAGTGTTTGGGTTTAAGTTTAAATTTGGGTGTGGCTCTAGAAAAACTGAAAATGAGTGTAAGAATGTGGTGAGGAATGGCATGAGGTGTAAAAGGGGTTTTTGAATTAAAAGGAAAGAAAAGATTAAGGTTATAAATTTACAAGAGGAATTATAGAATTATAGATGGGAGAAAGTTGTTAGATGTGTTCTACGTGATGAGAGGGAGTTGTGGCCAAGCTCTACCTCAGCGGGATGAGCTAAAGTTTGGAGATTTTATAAGGAGGAAAACATTACAAGCAAACTCTTGCAATACACATATAAAATCATAGTAATAAATTAAAATTACATAAAAACATATTAACAACATTCAGTCATGGTGAATTAATATTTCACACGTTTTTTTCAATCTCATTTTCTTTTTATCTCTTTTAATGGATTTTTATCACTATTTTCACTAAAAAGAAATTGGTCAAACTTAGAGATTTAGTGTGGATTTTAGGGTCTAATTTTTTGAGGAATTTATTTACCTTAAATTAATGCCATTACCTAAATAGATTAAATGATTATGTATCATCAAGTTATGTTACCTTTCCCAAATGGATAACGGAGAAGTAACAATAACTTATTACACCGAATTCTGTTCTATTAATTAGAAATGTGATGTTCACATGAATATATATGATCATGGTTTTTTTTTTTTTTTTTTCTCTTTTTGGATTCAAAGACAAAATCATACTAATGGGAATGAGTATTTTTATTTTCATTTCAGTAAAGTAATTACATTACAACTCACGATCGATGAAATCACTAATAAACACATAATTTTTCTTTTTACAGTGCAAATGTGACACCCTGAATTGTTACATCACGATGACCCGAACTGACCCATCATCTCAAATTAGATACCAAGGCCTTGTCAAAAATGAAAAGCCCCTTCCTCGATAAAATTAATCATAAAAATAAATAAATTCCTCTGGAAAAAATACGCATGAACTGGGAAAATTAACAAAATCAACCTGCAGTATCATCCTTTAAAAAAAACGAAAAAACAAAAATGTACAAATTAAATCATCCTTAATTTAATTTCTACATACAAATTAATTCTAGTTATTTAAGTAATAACATGATCATATATATCTGCCTAAACACGAAGGAAATATATTTAATTAATTAACAAAGGGACATGTGATCACCAAAGGAGTTGATTTGAGAAGACCTGAAGGGATGGAGAGGAAATTCATTCATAAAACCTTCTACATCTCCAAGAAAACTCAAATATGTATTAGGGTTTTCTACCTTGCCTGCAGATTGCATGGATGAAACTACTTTTTTGCCCTTCTTGATCTTCTTCATCATATTCCCCCCACTATTACTCTTTTCGTAAGGCTTTCCTGTTAGGCTTTGCACAAGCCCTCTGAAATTTTCGACGTCGGTTTTGATGATCTTTGGTGCAACTATGTGAATTATGCGTATCTTTGGCTTTTGTTTGGAGATTGTATGAGATTCATTGCGGATCACCAGTTTAGAGGTACTGGTTAAACTCGTATGTGCCTTCATCAGACCGAGAATATATGTTGGTGAAGATTATAATGTTAAGCTAAGTGTACATTTATATATATGTGTGGAAGAGTCGTTTTGGCTTTTGAAAGTGGTGATTAGTTTTATCCATACTGCTATCCATGACTGGAAACCTTTGAAAGTAGTGTACATTTTTATTTATTTTATTGTAATTAATCTGATTAATGTAGAAATAATTATCACAAATGGATTAGATTAGAGAAAACTAGGGTTTTTAATTTGGAGGTGATGGTGTACCATTTGCAGTTTACTTGTGAAAATTAATTAATTAGTCAACGCTCATGATCATCATGCTTTCACATCAATGATCGATGATGTAGTCAGTTTATAAATTAAATTATGTAGTGTCAGCCGACAATTATTTTTTATACTATTTGGAACATACGGTCTAGGAAATTAATTATTCGATTAGTTCCCCGGCGCGCCGATCCATCTTTTTTGTTATAAAGCTATATTATTATGATTTTTCCTCTTTAATTAAATATATGTATCAGTAATAATTGTGTTATCTCATAATCTCACATCAACTGAGGTAGTCAGCTAATAGAGGTCAGATAAGATGACTTAGGTCGAATCAGATGAGTGAATGATTTTCAGTCAACTGAGGAGGAGGAGTTGCTGAGAGTCATCTGATTTTCAGACAAGTCTTCTGAGAGGCCGTTACAGTCAGTTACAACTAACAAGGGGAGTTAACTGTCATTCGGTTGGGCAATAAGTACTAAGCATATATATGGGTTGTTATAAACGGTTGCAGATAGATCTAACTTCTCAACTGACTTAATTGTTGCAGTCACCATTATAGTATTAATACTCTTGTAATTGTACTTTGTAAGGTTTCGAGCTAGTACGAACATTCGTCTTTGGGTTGTGTGCATTCACGAGCGAAGTGATTATAAATTTTTATTTTCGAGTGAATGAGTGTGTAAACATTATTGATTAATCAAAGTTGAAGTCGTCTGGTCCAGTGAATGTAGATCACATTGATCGAACCACTTAAATCTCTCAAGTGCGGTTTGTTTCGTTGATTATTTTTCTGAATTACTATCTTAGTTTGAGTTATGTCATATCTCTTCTGATTTCTATTTAGTGGTAGACGTCTACTCTAATAGGCTTCTCGACAATAATGAAATTCCTTTTGCTGTGTTATGTTTTCTGATTCATTTTCGTACAATGTATATATATAAATGATCCAATAAATATCTCACCAACCAATGAATGTATTTCATACTATTATCATATATAAAAGTCAAACCATTATGTAGTTGAACTTGAGAGAGGCCGGAGGCGGCTCTCATCCAGGTGTTATTCTGAATTTGCATTGGTCAACGTCAACTTGCAAATTGTATATATGTTGAACCATTGACTTTTATATTAAATAATTCTGGTTTTAGTAGTTTAAATTTTAAAAACGCCAAAAGTCAATTGCTTGAAACTTGTTAATTAGTGCGATTTCGTTGATAACACGCTTCTTGTTCGTGCTATACAACATTGTTGACATCTGTATTTTTTATTTTATTTTTAAATAAGAGTTGACATCTGTAGTTGTTACTTGTTAGGGCAGCAGAGAGCTTCCGTGCAGGCGAAAAGTTAATAAACATGTGTGTTAATTAATTTGATTTGTGACGAAGGATGTCATATCATGAGTGGTTCAACTTCAAGTTAGAACATACTCCTCCATCCCGGTACAAGTTTCCCAATTAAGGAATATGATAAAATAATAGACGTAGTACAAGTGATGTGATGGTGAAAGAGAAAATAATAGATTAGTATGAGATGAAGTATAATAAAATAATAGATAAAGGGTAAATGATGTGATTGAGAGAGAGAAAATAATTTACCAAAAATGGAATGAGAAACTTATAGTGGGACATCCAAAAAAGGAAAGTGGGAAACTTATAGTGGGACGGAGGGAGTATATAGTAGTAGTATTAGGTTTACAAATTAATGATATTACTAATGTACATTATAAATCATAGTTATTTTGGTAAACTAGCTAATATAAAGTTATCATTATTGTTGTACGTGCTTTTGATGGTTGAATCGGATGTGGACTATTTGTTAGCACGAGACAAACATGTATAATGATCGGGGGTTTATTACGTGTTTAGGGAGTATTTATATGATGATCTTGATGATCTTATGAAGAACAAACAAGAACACAAGAAGTAGCTTCTTGGAGAAGCTAAAGCTTTAGAAGCTTGGGAGTGTTTATTGCTTGGGTTGGGAGTAATTTGTAGGAATGGGGTAACTTGTGTACAAATGAGCCTCTTTTAGGCATTATATAGTGGTTTCTAGGGGCTGCCCGCCCTTTACACGTGGCACGCCCTCATTGGACCTATCTTCTGCCCGAAAAGGTGATTTGATGGCGCATTTAATGCTAAACCGCCTTTGGTGCTCGTCCTCGCCGAGATGCCGAGGAGCTGAGCCACGGTGGTCGCCGGAGGACCATGTCGAGGAGTGTGGTCGCCACGCTCCATGCTGTCTCCCAAGGCTTCAATACTTAGACTATTCTAGCTAAGATAGACACGTGCTCGCCCACACTTGGGCGAGCAACTAACTAAAACAGGTGCTCGTCAACATCTTTGAGCGAGCACTTAAACATATTAAATACATCTACTCTATTACATTTTCTTGGTCTTGTTGACTAGTCGTCGCACGACTTTGTTGACTGGTCCTCGCCACGTAAGCTGGTGACTAGGATTGACTTGTCAAAGATTGACTTCTTTGACTAGGTATAACATTTGCCCCCTGGTCGCCTTTCTTCGTATTCGTAGAATGGTAAGGCGAGCAGTATGGTCGTCTTCTTAGATGGTGATAATTGTCCTCGACAACACAATCAAATTTGAGATCTTGATGACGTGTGATGGAGGCGGTCGCCTCGTCTCCAGCGCCGAGCACGATTATCGAAGCAACTTTTAATAATGACGGACCTGACATGTGTCAGGCGCGTGGGCGGCGCAAGGAATTTGAATTTGGCGCGTGGGGCGCGTGCCGACCTCAAAGGTCGCGCGTGGGGGCCACTTTCCGAACTCATTTTCGGAAATGACCCCAAATTTTTGGGGAATTTGCGTTTTTGACCCCGTTTTTTGCTAATAGGTCCCTGGTCGATTTCGCCTATAAATATGACTTTCACCTTCTTTGAAACACTTTTCACTTTTGCCATTTTCGAATTTCCTCAAGCTTCCTTCCAAGCTTCTCTCTCAAGCTTTTCCGGCGAGTTTTGTGGTGGTTCTCGATCGATACAAAGGTAAATAACTCTCATTTCTTTCTTTAAAACTTCTTTCTCCCCCATTTCTTTAAGAAAAAATGGAGTTTGGTGGTGGTTCCGACGGTGGTCCGCCGCCGTTGGTGGGTGGTTCTGAAAATTCCGGCGGCGGAGACCGTTTGGCCTTGGCTTTGATGGAGAGGGCATCCTCCTCGGACTCTAGGATCCACTCCCCTAAACCCATAAATATTGGAGTCCGAAACCTAGGAAAGGCAGTGGTCGTCGACGTCGACGAGCTTGATGAATCTGATAGGGACGATGCCGGCAATGATGCCGAGGAGGGTGATGCCGAGGAGACGGACTCAGATCTGCGTGATCCGGATTTGAATCGAGGGGTGGGCGAACAGCTAGAAACTGCCCAAGTCGAGGAGACCTTGACGAGAAGTCTCCGCGAGGACTTCGAGGAGGTTGTTCAGTATGCAGAGAGCATAAAGGACATTTTGAGTGGTAGAGATCATTTGGATGGCGACGAGGTCTCGAGGGAGGCCTACTATAAATATTTCTGCGAATACCCTCTTCGAGAGGTTCCTCGCCCGTACCGAGAAGCTTTACAATCAGATTATGAAGCAAGCGAGTACGCGAGTAAGGTCTCCTCGGCCCAGTTAGAAAATGCTCGAAAAAAGTACCAATTGTCGATCGACGTCTGTTTCTTCGTCCCTCGCCAAGATGAGAGGGCCGACCAGCCGCCAGAAGGGATGGTCGCCGTCAACATCGGCATGATGGAGGCAGGGCTGAGGTTCCCCCTGCACCCCAGTATTTCTAACTTTCTACACTTCTTAAAGGTGGCCCCCTCTCAAATTTTGCCGAACGGTTGGTCGAACCTGATCGGAATTCTTACACTGTTCGGCCTGGTGGCGGCCGAGAATGGATGTCGGAACACCTGGCTTAGCCCGAAAGAGATCAACTATCTTCTTCAGGCGGCCGAGGCCGGCGAGAAAGTGGGCTACGGATATTATTACGTGAGGGGCCGTGATAATTTTAAGTTGGTTGAAGGGGTTCCCAACAAAATTAGAGATTGGAAAACCAACTGGTGGTGGGTAGCCGGAGATTGGAAAAGTCCGGTGAGGCCGGATGGATCCTCTGCTCGCATTCCCCTTGATACTGAATATCAAAAGATTCGTGGTCAGTTATTTTTATTTCTGCTCGCTCTTTCTATACTGACTAACTCCTCGTTTTTGTAGGTGAAACTGCTCGCAACAAGACTGTCGAACACCGTCTTACACCGCTCTTCCAATACCACATTTGTTGCGTTCTCAATCGTCGCTACCTGGAGAGGTCCTGTCGCTTCTTGAACAGGGAGTGTATGCGTGAGCGAGCAGGTCTCAGAGTACCTCCTCACCACTTCACTCGAGAGTTCCCTCCAGGTATCAACATATTTCTAATTTTTTTGTGATTGCTCAAATCTTGTAAAATTGCTCTTCGCAAATATTAACTCTTCGCTTTTCTTTCTTAGTAGTGGTTCCTGAAAAGGTTGTCACTTACCTTCCTCCAACCGTCGAGGTCGAACGCATACTATCGAGCAGGATGATGCAACAGGCGAGGATGCTCCGCGAGCGCAAGGTAGTTGATGGTACTGGCAAGAAAAGGAAGGGGGCGGAGACCTCGGGGGCTCCACCTAAGAGAGTTGCTAGAACGACCAGTGGGGGGTCTTCTCGCCCACCTGCCGTCGAACAGAGGATCTCGCCGAGGAGATCTCCTCCGCCGAGGGGTAACTCGCCTCCCCCTACTCAGGTCGTATCCCCTCCTCCCCGAAGCACTCGGTCGCGAGAGACTGCAACGAGCTCGTCGGCCGGGGAGAGAGCTCAGGGAGACAACACACTTCTCGGCTGGGATGCCGCCAGGGTTGCCAGGTAAGCTTGTTATCAATAGAGCTTTAGATTATTTTCAAGTACTTTTTTCTAACTTCTCTTTATTCTTTAGGGTTGCCGAGAACTCGATCGTTGAGCCTTACAACGACAACCTCCTCGGCTTCTACCGGTCGCGGGATGCGGCCACTCAAGAACCTCTGGACCCGCTCGTCCAAAGGGTTATGAAGAATGTACCCCGGTCGCTGACGACCACGCTGCTCGACGAGGTGAACAACCAGAGCTCTCTGGAGAACGCGCGCCTGGCCGCCATCGATATGACCCGTGCCACATACACCCTCGAGAGGCTTGCGGTCCAGATCACCGAGAGCCGCAAGGTCAACGAGGAGAGGAGCGCGAGACTCACTCAAATGGCTAAAGCTAAAGCCATTGTTGACAGAAAGGTGGTCGACCTCGAGGCAAAGTTGGCCGATTCTTAGGCCCAACTTGAGATGGTTCGAAAGAAGGATCAAGAAGATCTTCAAGAGATCGAACGTCTCCGTGCTCGCCTCCAGGCTGCCGAGGACGAGCTGAAAATGAAATGCGCCGAGGTAAACTCTTTTCAAAATAAATCTGCAGCTGATGAAGAAGAGTTGGCTACTCTCCGGCAAGAGCTGGTCGATATGACCAATGAGCGAGATGAGACCAATGAGCTCGCTGGGGGCGTTGCCATGTTATCGGTGGCGCTCATCGATTATTGGAAGTTCATCCGGAAGTGGATGTGACTCCGCTCGGCGGATTTTTGGACGACCTCCTTATGAAGGAGAATCCTCAGCCGGAAACAGAACTCCCTTTGCTTCCTTTGATGGAATTGGGACTCATGTTCCCTCGTCTTTTGGGTGTTCCGGTACTCTTCTCGAACCCTCCACAAGGCTCCCCACCTCAACAAGGCGAACAGGAAGCTCCTGCCGAGGAGGTTGTGAACGAGGAGGAAGTTGCCGGCGAGCAGGAGGCTCCTGCCGAGGAGAACGCTCCGGTAGCTTAGTTTACTTGTATTTTATTTCTGTTTTTCTTAGGACTTTTCGGCCACTTAGGGCCTCTTTTGTAATTTCAGCCTTCAAGGCTTTTCAATGAATGGAACTTTTTGCTTATGATGTGTTTGCTTTTCGATTTATGTTATGATTAATTTCTGCAAGCATTTTTTAATAAGTACTAGTCTTTTTGAAACTCCTTTTATTGCGAGCATCTTTGCGGGAGAGTGCTCGTCTTTGCCTTGTGAGCATCTTTAAGAAAGAGTGCTCGTCTTTATCTTTTCGAGCATCTTTAAGAAAGAGTGCTCGTCTTTTAGAGTTAACCATTCGTCGGTTGAACTCTTTTTTGTTTGGTAGGTAGTGATCGTCGTCGCCACTACCTTGCGAGCATCGTTAAGAAAGAGTGCTCGTCTTTGTTTTGCGAGCATCGTTAAGAAAGAGTGCTCGTCTTTTAGAGTTAACCATTCGTCGGTTTGAACTCTTTTTTGTTTGATAGGTAATGGTCGTCATCGCCACTACCTTGCGAGCATCGTTAAGAAAGAGTGCTCGTCTTTTGTTTCCTAGAAGGCTACGCAGAGCCTTGTCAAAAAATTCAAACTTATCTAACACTTGATGGAAATTTAAAACTTGTACTTGTATTGAAATGATGGCTAGATACAAACTATACAAATATGAAAAAATTAAAAACTTACTGGTAATACTTCTTCAGCTTGACCGCGTTCCATGGGTACTTGCTCGGCTTGCCCTCCAGATCTTCTAGCTCGTACGATCCGTTCAGGAGTGTACGCGTTATTCGGTACGGACCCTCCCAAGTCGGGCCAAGTATGCCGATGGACTGCTCCGTTGCCCTTCGAAGTACGAGCTGACCGATAGTGAATTGGCGAGCACGTACTTTGGTGTTGTAGTAGCGTTCTGACCTTTGCTTGTAGACCACGTTCTTCTCGTCCGCTGTTAGCCTTCGCTCTTCTAGGAAGTCCAAGTCGGAGAGCTGTGCATCGTTATTCAACTGCTCGTCATAATTTGCCACTCGAAAAGTGGGGACTTGCCCCTCTGCTGGTATGACAGCTTCGGTTCCTAACGCGAGCGCGAACGGAGTTTCACCAGTAGAATTCCTCGTGGTCGTCCGATATGCCCACAGAACCATGTGCAGCTCGTCCGCCCATTTGCCCTTCAACCCATCTAGCTTAGCTTTCAAGGTGTGCTTGATGATTTTGTTGATTGCCTCTACTTGACCATTCGATTGTGGATGATAGGGTGTTGAAAAAATTTTCTTGATGTTCCACTCTGAGCAGAAATCCAGCATGTCTTGACTTGTGAATTGACGTCCGTTGTCGGTCACTATTGCTCGTGGTAGGCCGAACCTGCAAATTATGTTTTTCCAAATGAAGCTTGTCATCTGGGCCGTTGTGATGGTCTTCAATGCCTTCGCTTCGGTCCACTTGGTGAAGTAATCGACTGCTACGACTACGAAAGTTACCCCCCCGACGCCAGGCGGGAAAGGTCCAATGATGTCGATGCCCCACTTCGCGAAGGGCCAAGAACTGTAGACGGAGATGAGCTCGTCTGGAGGTGAGTGAATAGCTGGTGCAAAAGCTTGACATCTCTTGCACGCCTGGGCGTAATGAATTGCATCCTTCTTCAGTGTTGGCCAAAAGTAGCCTTGCCTCATGATCTTTAACGTGAGTGCTTGCCCCCCTGTATGATTTCCACATGATCCATCGTGGATTTCGTACATGACGATCTTCGCCTCGTCTTCCCCGAGGCATTTCAATAAAGGCATTGAAAAACCCCGTTTGTACAGCTGGTCGCCAATAACAGTGTACCTTGCGGACCTGAGCTGCAGTCTGGTCGCTTTCACTTTGTCCCCCGGGAGCTCGCCGGTCTTGATGTACTTGATGATCGGCGATCTCCAGTCCTCGTCGCTGGTCGCTTCAACCTGCAAAATCTGACCTCTGTTCACCGATGGGGAAGAAATTTTAGTGATGGTCGCTTCTGAAAATATTGCCTCCCCCTCTGAAGTGGCCAGCCGAGCTAACGCATCTGCTTGCGTATTGTCCTCCCTAGGGATTTGCTCGATGTGGAATTGATCAAATTGCTCGAGTAATCCTTTCACTAGCTCTTGATACTTTATCATTTGATCGCCGCGAGCCTCGTAATCGCCCGTTATTTGACATACAACCAGCTGAGAGTCAGAAAAAAATTTCAGTTTTCTGGCGCCCACGGCCATAGCCATCTTGATTCCTGCAACCAGAGCCTCGTACTCTGCTTCGTTGTTGGTCGCCCGATACTCGAACTCGATCGCCGAAGCAAACGTCTGTCGGGTTGGGCTGGTGAGGACGATTCCTGCCCCTGCTTTGGTGCTCGTCGACGAGCCATCGACGAATAGTGTCCAAGGAAGTTCGATTCCCTCGTCCACTTTTTCCGGGAAAGTGAGCTCTACAATGAATTCTGCCAGCACTTGTCCCTTGATCGCCGTTCTAGGTGCATAGGTGAGCCCAAATTGCCCTATTTCCACCGACCATTTCAAAAGTCTTCCAGTGGTATCCGGACGATGCAGTGCTCGTCGGAGTGGAAAGGTTGTGAGGACGACCACCTCGTGGTCGAACAGGTACTGCCTTAATTTTCTGACACTCATGACCAGTGCGTATGCCAATTTTTCCATTGGAGTGTATCTCAACTCCGCATCTCTCAATGTTTGACTTACGTAGTAGATAGGCAGATATGTGCTCCCCTCAGCTCGGACGAGCACTGAACTGATCGCACAGTCAGTGGCCGCCAAGTATAGATACAAAATTTCGGCGGGGACTGGCTTAGATAGGACATTCGGATCCGACAGGTATTCTTTTAGCTTTTCGAAAGCTTTCTCACATTCATCGGTCCATTCGAACCTCCCTTTTTTTAGAGCATCGAAAAAAGGTTTGCAACGATCGCCCGTTCGTGCAATAAATTTGTTCAGCGATGCAAGGCATCCTGTTAACCTCTGTACTTCTTTCACGTTCCTTGGGCTTTGCATGTTAATGACTGCTTGAATTTTACTCGGATTCGCCTCGATGCCCCGCTGGCTAACCAAGTGCCCCAGAAATTTTCCTGAGCTAACACCAAAACTGCATTTTTTCGGATTTAACTTCATGTTGTATTCTTTCAGTATATCGAATGTCATGGCGAGGTGGTGTAGGTGATCCTCTTTCCGCAAGCTTTTGACAACGATGTCTTCGATATAGACCTCCACCATCTCGCCGATGTGTTTCTCAAACATCTTATTTACCAGTCTTTGGTATGTTGCCCCCGCGTTTTTCAAACCGAAAGGCATTCTCTTTCAGCTGTACATATCGGTGGCCGTCATGAAAGCCGTATGCCGCTGGTCGTCGGGATGCATCGCGATCTGATGGTAGCCCGCGAAAGCATCCATGAAAGTTAACATCTCGTGCCCCGCTGTATTGTCTACTAGGTGATCAATGTGGGGCATCGGAAAGTGATCTTTGGGACAGGCGTCGTTTAGATCTGTGAAGTCTATACACAATCTCCACGACCCGGTCGTTTTTTTGACGAGCCCTGGATTGGCCAACCACTCGGGATCAGTTCCAGTTTTCTCGATTAATTTATTGTCGATCAATTTCTTGACTTCGACCGCCAAAGCCGCATATTTATCAGGCCCAAATTTCCTTCGTTTTTTGGTGATAGGTCTCCTTGCTGGATCAATATTCAATCTGTGGCAGGCATGATCCGTGGGAATGCCCACCATATCCTCGTGCGACCAGGCGAATGCACCGATGTTTTCTTTCAAAAACGCGATCATGTCCGACCGCAAATGTTCTGGTAAATTTGAACCAATGAATACCTCGAGTTCCGGACGAGCCTCGTTTAAATGAATGGTTTCGAGATCCTCCGCTGAAGTTGCCCGCTCTTTAGGCTCCTTCCAACGAGGATCCTCGATTCCGAACTCTGGCTCAAAGCCTAACCTAGGCTCCAGATCGTCGGGGAACTGGTCGCCCGAATCTGTCTGCTCGTCGATATCCATTGGGGTGTGGTCGCCCACTTCCATGGAGGCGTGCTCGTTCGCCTCCACTTGGTGGTCGTCGAAACTACGACTGCACTCCCCAACTTCAATCTTTCTGTACTTGCTAGGAAGACCCTCCAAGTAGTTCACTTGTTGATTTTGTGTTTGACACTCAATATACTGGCCAATCATAGTACTTTCCTTAGAATGACGCTTTGCAAAACGGACGAGACACTCCCTCGCCCGCGTCTGATCGCCCTTGACGGTTATAACTCCCGCCGGGGTCGGAAACTTTACACAGTAATAATAGGTAGAAACGGCCGCCTTGAACTCATTGAAGAAAGGACGGCCGAGGAAAGCGTTGTAGGACGATGGCATGTCTACGATCATAAAGTCGAGCTGCCTAGTGTGATGCATTGTCGGCTCTTTTGATGATGCCAGCTCCAGGGACAGTCTGATTTTCCCAATGGGATGGCTGTGCGTATCCCCAAAACCTACGATTATATCGTCGCAAGGCTCAATGTATTCCGGATATCCACCGAGAGCATCCAAAGTATGCTTGAAGAGGATGTTGGTGTATGCCCCGGTGTCGACCATCAGGCGATGGACGTTCGTTCCCATGATCTTCCCCGTGATGACCAAAACATCATTGTTTGGGTGCACCACGCCGTTCAGGTCGTCGTCCGAGAAAAGGATTTGGTGAGATAGAGGCTTCTCGGCAGTCGGAGCGACGCACACCTGATGAACATTGTTCAGTGCTCGCTGCTCACTCTGAGCTCGGCGAACAGATAGCTCTTTCCCAGATTGAGTTCCTCCCAAAGGGCCTTCTATAACCAGACAGGCTCCCACGTTATCAATGTCGTTGCCAGGATTCTGTGGCATGGGAGGAGTCAGCTTGGGATGATTCAGTTGTTGGCGCAGGTCGCCGCTGTCGTCGCGACGTTTCTTCCCCCTGTTGTCACCATTTCCAAGAGGCTTGATGAACTGGGCGAGCTTGCCCTCATTGTACAGCTTAAAAAGGTTTCTCACCAAGTCTCGGCACCCATTGGTGTGGTGGCCGATGGAGTTGTGGTAGTCGCAGAATTTGCTACCATCTAGGTTTTCATCACTTGTATGCATTGGCTTGGCCTGGGGGAGCAGATTCTTTCCCCTAACTGCATTGAAAATGCCCCTGGGATCCAGAGAGAGAGATTCTCTGAACTGGATGATCTCAGGAGACTCCTCGAAAGGCCTGAAGTTCGCTGGGCGAGCACTGCCAGCTTGGGTGGTCGCCTTCTTGGGCTGGGACGACTCCCCAGTGTTCGCATTCTTTTTGGGCCAGACCCTCTTGGACGCCTCAGGCTGCTCGTTAGCCTTGGCGGCGTCCATGATTTCCTCCATTTGGATGAAGTTCCCAGCCCTTGTGCGGAAATCCGCATAAGAACTGGGAAAAGTAAGATGGATAGATTCCCAAAGCTTGGTACCTATCCTTAGACCGGAAACAGCTGAGATCAGCTTCGTCTCATCGTTCACGGCCTCCCCATCGATCACCAGCCTATCGAAGCGCTCGATGAAGTCCTTGCCTGATTCATTCAGGGATTGGCGAACGTTCGCCAAACGTTGCTTTGAGGCTGGGCGAGCAGCAATAGACCCGTAGTAGGTCAGAAAGAGTTGTCCCAGCTCAAGGAATGAGGTGACCGATCCGGGACTCAAAGTTGTGTACCATCGATGAGCCCGGTCTCCAAAAGTTAGGGAGAAGTTTCTGCATTGGGTGGCGTCCGTTGCCCCGATTGAGGCCATGTAGTTGGAGTACTTGGACAAGTGTACTCTGGGGTCGGATGCACCATCGTATGCCGCCATGGAGGGCATTTGAATCTTTCTTTGAATGGGGGCGGTGAGTATTTCAACACTCAGTGGAGGTGCGGGCAGAGTGATAGGTGGAGTGGTCCCTTGCTTCGAGGCGACCACCTCTGCTCGCAGAGCGTCCATCTCTTGCTTCATCAAATTTTGAGTCGCGAGGAACTGGGCGATTTGCCCCTCCTCGGCAGTCTGTGGCTTGGGGACGACGTCCTCGTCGCGTCGACTCCCTTGGGATGCGGCTGGGCGATCATCATGACGTGATCGCCTGGGAGAGTGCCTATTAGAATGGTGGCTGCGATAACTCTTCGCCGGAGCTCGCGAATCTTTCCCTGGTCCCACTCGATCAAGAGCTGAGACTCTGTCACCCTGATCTCTCTTATCAGCGTGATCTCGGTGGTGGTCGGCTCTGCCTGGTCGGCCATCCACATTGAAGGGCACTCGGCGAGGAGCCCTCCTGTCTTTATCATCCATCCGGTTGAAAACCGAATTTCGGGGCCTCGAGTCTCCCGTGTGGCTATTGTGGGAGTGCTCGTCGACTTTGTTTTTTCCTCTGTCCTGGGGGTGAACAGAGTTGGAGTGATAGGAACGGTTATCTTCTTCGTTCCCCTTGGCTTTGCGAGCTCTGTCGAAGGCCTGATCCTTGGCCTTCTCAAGCTCTTCTTTCTCATTCTGCCTCCTCTTCTCCATGAGGAAGTCAGAAAAGTCTTTCAAATGTTGGGGATCTTTCAAAATGTCCCATACGTTCAAGTTTGCAAACGGATTCACCGGCGTCGGAAGGGGTTCGTTCCCTCCGGACGGTAAGATTCCGTCTTGTGGAGTATGGTGAGACATCGTTTAAAGAGTGTCTCCTGGAGATTATTACACAGATATGACTGTTCTTAAGCTTTCGACGCTTAAAAACAAAAGATTAAAGTTCTTACGCAGAAGAACGTGCTATTACAACTACTTAAGAGCAAAGTAACAACAACTAAAGCTTAAAAACAAGATTACACGGAGATCAAACTCCAAAATATGTCTCGAATATAGCAAATATTCAAGAACACGAAGAACACGGAAATACGTAAACAAAGCTTTAAAAGGTGGAACTACCGATTAAAAACCTGAAAACGGAGTTTGCAAACCGATCGCTCGATGATCGGTCGAAACTGAGAGTGATGAACACGTAAAAGGACCCCTCCTTCTAGCGCCAAATGTTGTACGTGCTTTTGATGGTTGAATCGGATGTGGACTATTTGTTAGCACGAGACAAACATGTATAATGATCGGGGGTTTATTACGTGTTTAGGGAGTATTTATATGATGATCTTGATGATCTTATGAAGAACAAACAAGAACACAAGAAGTAGCTTCTTGGAGAAGCTAAAGCTTTAGAAGTTTGGGAGTGTTTATTGCTTGGGTTGGGAGTAATTTGTAGGAATGGGGTAACTTGTGTACAAATGAGCCTCTTTTAGGCATTATATAGTGGTTTCTAGGGGCTGCCCGCCCTTTACACGTGGCACGCCCTCATTGGACCTATCTTCTGCCCGAAAAGGTGATTTGATGGCGCATTTAATGCTAAACCGCCTTTGGTGCTCATCCTCGCCGAGATGCCGAGGAGCTGAGCCACGGTGGTCGCCGGAGGACCATGTCGAGGAGTGTGGTCGCCACGCTCCATGCTGTCTCCCAAGGCTTCAATACTTAGACTATTCTAGCTAAGATAGACACGTGCTCGCCCACACTTGGGCGAGCAGCTAACTAAAACAGGTGCTCGTCAACATCTTTGAGCGAGCACTTAAACATATTAAATACATCTACTCTATTACATTTTCTTGGTCTTGTTGACTAGTCGTCGCACGACTTTGTTGACTGGTCCTCGCCACGTAAGCTGGTGACTAGGATTGACTTGTCAAAGATTGACTTCTTTGACTAGATATAACAATTATTAAATTTTTGAGTGATTAAGAAGAGATAAATTTAATTAATCGTATCACATAATATAATTCGAAGATTTGAGTTTGACGGAAATAAGATGCGTTATGGTATAAAGGGTGAAAGTGGAGTCAAACACTGAGGATGCCGTGTGATGGAGATATTGATGAGAATCAATATTAATATTTGATTAGATATTTATGGAGATTTGTTTTAATTTTATGATATTTAGTATTTGTATATTTCTTATTTTACAAGTATTTGGTATTATAAATAAATAAGTTTTAGATTGTTATTAGGGAGTTGTATTGATTAATAAAATGGGAGAATTGTGGAAACCTTCATTTCTGAATTTTTTTTAGGAAAAACTACCACCTCAATTTTTTATTAGCCAGAGCAACAAAATGGGGTATGAAATTACTATTATATCCTTCATTTAACTTATCTAACTTTACCATCTCAAATTTATTATTTTATATTCAAATTTTAAAAATTATTTTTCAACATCATTAATTAATATTATTATTTTATATTTATATTCAAATTTTATTTAAAAATTATTTATTTGTTCTTATTTTTTTAATAGAATTGAGAAATATTTTTTTTTTTACTTTTCTTACATTATTTTTTTTTATATTATAAGGCATTTGGAAATTAATTTTCCTTTTTTTATATTATATTTATTTTTTTCAAAAATCATTTACATTCAAATTTTAAATTATAGAATAATTTTTTGTTTCTATTTTATTTAATTTTTTTATATAATACTCCGTATTACATTATATTGAGTATATGTTTGCATACATACATTGCATACGAGCATTATATATTGCATACGAGCATTATATATTGCATACATGCATTGCATACGAGCACTATATATTGCATACGAGCAATAAATATTTCATATACCGAAAAAACAATCCATATTTACAACACGTTGAGTTTATTTAACAGATAATAATTATATTTAATGCTTTAGAAGATAATAATTACTTAAAATGAATTAAAAGTGTGGAATGAATTGTTTTGCAAAAACTTCCCCAAATACTAGATAGACAAATACTAGATAGACACGGTCGATTAATACCGGATAAAATAGATTATTTTTATTTTGAGTACTCCATTAATTATTTATTTTATAGTATTTGGTTGAATGTCATCAATTATTTATTTTATAGTATTTGGTTGAATGAAACTAGAATTTGGGAGTGTATCAAGTGAAACTGGGGGTGCACATCTGAACTAGTAAACCCTAGCCCATTAGTAAACCCATTGGAAGGATAGAACCCTAGTCTCTGCCCCAAAACATGTTTGGCCGCCGCCGCCTTAGAAATCGCCGACACCACCGTCGGCAACGCACAGAGCTCCGCCGCCCATCCGTTACAGCAACACCACTTGTGGAAAACCCCAAATCAGGAAAACGCGCAGAGCTCCGACGCAAAGCCGGAAAAAACGAAATACAAACCAGAAATCGAAACACGAAACCCAAAGCCAGAAAAGTACATCAGATTTGAAAACATAAAAAGTAATACAAAAAAATCACAAACCCCATCGTCTTCAGTCGCCGCCACTCTCACGGTGGAGTTGCAGATCGGCGCCGACGTCGACCAAAGCTAGATCCAGGCGGCGGCACCGACGAACCATCGAGGGCAGAGACTTTCTTCACCGGCGTCCACGAATCATCGAGGGCTTCGTCGCAGCCGCCACCAAAGTTACGCCCCAGCGCCGCCTCCTTCCCTCCCTCGCTTTTTTTCTTCAGATCTGTTACATCACAACAGCGGCGCCTCTTCTCCCTTGCCCAGCGCCGCCGCTGCCCTGCCTTCCCCCACCCAAACCCTCGCCCAAACACCGCGGCCGCCGTCCCTTCCTCTCGACGCGCAGAGCTCCGCCGCCTTGAGTCGACAAACCACTTCGTCTTGAGTCGAAGACCTCTTCGACTCCCACAGTGTTGCAGATCGGCAACGATCGACCCCTGCCTTGTCTTCGCCTCTTCGCCGATCTCTCCGGCGGCCAAAAAAATCACCACCACCAGCTCGGCCACAATTTCGACGGCCAAGGCTCGATCCAGGCGGCGGCCACGACAAACGGTGGCTGGATTTGAAAACTATTGGAGATATAATGAATGAGAGAGTTTTGTAAAAAGGAGAGAGAGAATAGATGGAGATTTGAAAATGATGTTTGAAATGGGGAAAATGGAGGACATATATTAACCCTAGGTTTAAAGATGAAGGACAAGGGCAAAATTGGAATTTCCCATCAAATTTGAAGATATAAGTAATATAAAATAATTGTGGTAGTTTTACACACTAAGGGGTGCTAGATTGAGGTTTTGAGTAAATATTCACTAATAAAATATGAGAGGATGGTGCTCTAAACACTTGAGCTATCCAACTTCGTCATTATTTTTACACTGATGTATATATATATATATATATACTGGTGTAAAAATAACCAACTAATCTTGATTTGGTTACCCAAACTAACTAAATCAACTATGTTAACAGTTACATTTAATAAACTCCGTTATATATATATTTTTTATACAAACAGTACTTCTGACAACTTATTTGTAAAATAAATTAAAAACATCAAAATCTTAATTATTATAAGGTTTTTAAAATAATTTACTCAAACGTCGTCTTAATTATGATAATATAAGACCAAAGATGCATGCCACATTGCCACTAACATTGGAACAACTGGACCAGGAGAGTTATACTGAGTCCCCTGAATTTTATAATACATGGAATATACTCACTGATCTAATATTAATTTATTTTGACCCCTCCGTTTAAGTTAAGGGCCGCATAATTAAAATTAATGTATCATAATTTATTTTATAATTATACATTCATGTGTAATTTAATAAATCGATCTATAAATTCACTATTTTTTTTAACAGAAGTTCTCTTTCTTTTGTTGTGTGTGCGCTAAAATATGGGTGGATCTTACAAATGGGCTCCTTTTTGGACTTTGATAGAGGGCCGGCCCTATATATACTGGGCTTCTAATCTTTCATCCGTAGTAGCGAAAATAAAAGCCCCTGTATTGTGAAGTTGTAAATTCTTTGGAATTTTTTCAAATTTTAATAAAAATTATAGATTGTATTTGGACAAAGGGATTTAATTTGAGAAGACTGGTTTTAGTGATTATTTCAAATCCTCTCCATTTTAATTAAAATAAATTGTTAAATATTTAAAATTCATTCATTTACTTTTTAATCCAAACAAATAAATAGAGTGAATTTGGATCGTGAGTTTAAAATTCATAGACCAAATCTCTCCATCGAAATGGAGCCATATGATTTTTGTGTCAAACGGTCTAATGTATTGAAACTACTCTTTTATACCGTATCTTATTTCGTTTTAAAACATTATTCCATATATAGAATTACAAGTTCATAAATCATAAAATTAATACGGAGTAAGTAATAAGACACACCCCGTATAAAACAGTATTATACAAGTTTTTGACTAAAAATTAAACTGCATAATGCTAAATTTCTAATCATGATTACAAAATCCCCTACATTCACATCCTTCAGACTGTGATCTTCAGTTGGATAATCGTCCCTCTTATACAAACTAAAATAAAAGGTATACAATATCCCTATCTCTTGTTTCGTTAAACCTGATAAAAAAAAAATGTGCGCATAGAATTACTTATTATGGTTTATTTTAATTGGGGGTTTTATTAACTGATTTATTTTTTTAATTGTTTATACTCGACCATATTAGTTGTTTTATTAGTATTAATTGTTTTACAGAACAATAATTAATTTCATTCTATTAAATGGTATTAGTTGGACATATTTGAAAATTATTTAGTACCGTAAGACGTTAGACTATCCCACATCTGTTTAGCTGCAAGTTGGACAATGTCCACCAAAAAAATATACATCAAAATTAATCAAAAGAATTATTTAATTAATTGTTCTCTTAATTTAAATAAAAAAATACAAAGAATGTAAAAAATATAGTTTGACTTGCATATGATCAATTAATCTACAAACCGAAATAATGATTAATTAATCCCTTCGGCTGAATGAGCGGAAAAAGGCGGTGGCGGCGGTGGGGGAGTCTTCGCTACCTGCCGGAATGTCAGCGAGAGCGGCGGCCCAGCGGCGGATGCTGAGGCTACGAACAGTCTTGAAGCTGTTGGATCTTTGGGTGTTGGAGAAAACGGTTGAGGACTGTGTAAGAATCACATAAACTAGGGCTTGTACTAACATGAAGAGCCCCACTTTCAGTGCCATCCCTTCTACGCTGCCATCGATTTCCATCACTATATATTTGCAAAATTCAATAAATAAATATGTTGATCAGAAATGAATATTTTGCTGCAAAGAATGAGTTTATGGTGTTCCATGTTATGACACAGAAGTATTTATATAGTATGATTGGAGGTTGAAGCACGACACCTTTGACTTGTCTTGTTTGGATTGTCAAGAGACCGCGTCTTCAAACATGTGAGCAATTGCTTACAAGATACACTATTATAATATATTAATACTCCATTATTATACTCCAATTTAATGAGTACAGTTTTAATATTATAAGCCGCCATCTAGAGTTTTTACCTTTCTTCATTTGTTTAATTTCTTCAAACAAACCATGTATGACTATGAATTAGTTATATCTTTTTTTTTTTTTTTAATTCAAGAAGAGAGAAAATATCACAATTAGTATCGATCACATAAGCTTTTGGTTGATCCATTAATTACATATGAATGTATGTAAATAAAATAATACTAATAATTAAAATAAACAGCTAGGTCCAAAACTACTCTAACTGATTGTAAACTTTATCTTTAATAGAAAATTCGAATCACAATTAGTTTCACTAATTAATGACTCGATCATATTAATTAAATATTAGTTATCCATAATAAAAAGTCTAAGACGAAATTCCAAATGAGAATAGGATGATAATATTCAAGAAGTTTCTAATTCTGAAAAACATAATTACTTTTTATAAACGTAAAGTCTTTTTCCGATATGGCTTCTCGTCGTCCATACGTGGAAGCATATATACTGTAATTAAGATAAGAACAATAAAAGTTTGACAATGATTGTTTTCTGTTAGACAAGGATATTCACACAAGTCATCTAACAAAATTTCCAACTGCTATATCTATATCATCAACAATAATACACATAATTAAATGCACACATATATATATTTCCTCAAGGAAAAAAAATTGCAAACATATATGGGATTTATATTAACATAATACGAGTATAATATTGAAATTACAACAAAAACTTCAAAATTAATTAAATTTAGTTTAGAACATATAAATAATTCCTTTTATACATTTTTAAAAAAATTCCTTATTTATTGCTTCGAAAAAATCTTTATTTATTAAACACGTTATGTGTAAAATATATAATTATGTTGTATACTCAACAAGGTCAATTTAGTAACTTCTTTCCGTTTTCTTTGTGTATATATTCCGTTAAGAGATGACGGATATTCGAACAGAAAGGATTCCAACTTTGAGTGCGTGACTGAGGTGATGAGGTCCCTGATTCCATACAGTACAAAACACTTTACATATTTAACGATTAGTGATATATATCACCCCAAATTAACTTTCTAGAAAAATATATTCGAAAGTTCCATTCCATGCATAATGGTAAGAATTATAGACAACTTAGTGCTTACGAAGTAACGAAGAAGACTGTCGTAGAAAAATATAAATGTAATTTTTTAAATAAACATAAATACCAGGAAGATGCAGATAAACGTCCAATATTTTATTATTTTCAGATTTTTTTTCTTTGTTGTCCATTTTCATTATTCATATTTTTTTTAAATAATATTATTCATACTACTTTCTTCACTCTCTCCAACTATCGCTTTTTTTTTCTCAAATTATCATTCTCTATTCAAACATAAATACTTTATTTTTTAAGTGGACTCCACAATATCACATCATATATATCTCAAATCTATAGACATAACGAATTTGAACGGAAATATTAATTTATGTATAAAGTAAATAGATTGAGGATATAATGTGATATTATTGAATTCACTTGTCAATAAAATAATTATTTATGAATGAAGTAAATGACAATTTGTACAAGTAAATGATGGGTAAAGCATAAAAATAAAGTAGTACAAATAATACAATTTATCAACCAAAAGATGAGAGTAAATTGAACAATAAAAAAAATGAAATTGAGTGATAAAGTATTACTCCATTTTTTAATAGGGCGCGAGCTAAAGGCACCAAGGATCCTATGAGGACACCCCCGAATTTTTTTTTTTATCTCAAGGGGTATGCGAAATGACGTTTGTACCCTTCTTGCACTTTTTTTTAAAAAAGGACGGATGAGTACACCCATCCATTCCATTTCACACTCGATTCATCATTTCACACCCCGAATCATCCGGATCCCCATCATCACCACCAAAAGTTTGATAAAAAAAATCCTAAAAACCCAAAATTTCAACAACAATTTTTTTTTAATATGTTCGAAAATTTTACCCAAACAATGTTGAGATGTCCGAAATTTTTTAACGAACAAACTCAATATGTTCGAAAAAAAATTTAAATTAAATTTGTCCGAAAAAAAAAGATCGAACAACTTGTTCGAAATTTTTTCCAAAACAAACACAGATTGTTCGGAAAAAAATTCAAAACAAAGTAAATATGTTCGAAAAAAATTTCAATTCCAAAACAAACATAGATTGTTCGAAAGAAATTTCAAAACAAAGTCAATATGTTCGAAAAAAAATTCAAAACAAAGACAATATGTTCAAAAATAATTTTCGAACTTGTAGAAACCCTAATTTCCAAAACAAAGTAAAAATTTCCTATCTTGAAACTGAAACGGGCCGCGTCGAACGAGGGAGGAGGAGGTGGGCCGCGGCCGCCTGAGAGTGGGAGGAAGGGAGGAGGCGGTGGGCCGCGACCGCCTGAGTGTGGGAGGAGGCGGTGGGCCGCGACCGCCTGAGTGTGGGAGGAGGCGATTGACAGAGAGAGGAGAGAAATTTGATAGGTGTACCAAAATAAGAGAAAAATTAGGGTTAAGAAGAAAGAAGCAGGGTATTTTGGGGTTTTCTACGTGGGTGTCCTCATCCATTTTGTGTGTGTCCACATTGCGTGGGTGTACTCATAGTATCCTCGAGTGTCTTTAGCAGCCCCCTTAAAAATATGCATGTCTGCGCAGCCTCTTTATGCTCCAACAAGCCCAAACATTAGCCCATATTTACTATTGCTCATATACTCTGGAGTCTGGTCCTTAATACACGTCTGGATAGCTGTTTTAAATTTTTAATAAATAAAAAAGATCGAATGTCTCTAATTAATACATATATAAGGTCTCCCAAATCCTAAAAAAATTGCGCATATGATATACGTATATGTGGGCTGAAATTATTTTTTGTTTTGGTGCTGCCGGCCGCCTCTCGTACTCGAGTTACTCGAACGGGCTCAGACTCGTGTGGGATTGTAACGGGACTAGCGGAGATAACCAAGCACCAAGATGGGTAGCACTTCACCCTTACATCCTTACTGTTTTCCACTCTCCAATCTCAGGTTTACGTCTCTCTCATTGAGAATAGAGGGGGTGACTCAATATGAGAAGGCTGCCAAGAATAGAATTAGGACAACAATAATTTGGGCCCTTGTGTGTAGGCCCAATGACCAAAATCACACTTGGCCTAAATCCCAACAGCATGCCCATGTTTGGTCTTGAGTCTTAACGCATGCACTTTAGAGGGGAAATGGTCAAACTAACATTATAATAATGGAAGTGATCAAAGGCAAAGGATCTCATCGGAGGCAGCCACCGGTGCGAAAACCCGTCGACCAAACCCGTAAAAAATGAAAAAACGCAACCGTCAAAGCGAAAGACAGTTAACGAGAAGACAGAGGTGCGAAAAAACTAACATTATTATAAATAGATGTATTAGATGTCATTAATTGTGAGAGAAAATAATATAATGAAATGTGAGTGAAAGTAGTTTACTTTAAAAAAAAAAAAAAGGATAACAATTGGAACAGACGAAAAAAAAAGGGGTAACTTTCATTGGGACGAAGGAAGTAATTTTTAGTTAATATATTTTTATTCTTTAATCTTTTTTTTTTTTCAATCATCTCTCATATCATTTATTCTCTTAAATTACTATATCTACATTGAATCATGTAATGTTTTTTTTTTTTTTTTTTGAGGGGGACATTGAATCATGGAATTGATTCACACCATATCTATTTTTTACAATATACCCGCCTTAAATTTTGTCCCTAATCTGAATAGAAATATTTAAAAATTCAATTTTATCTTTAAAACTTAAATTGATGTGTACCTAAATCTACAAAAATTCTATTACCTTAATTATTTATATACTTTACTTCATAAAAGTCAAGAGATTTATCATATTATTCCAAATATGATTATTGATTAATGTATTCAATTTGAACTTCATTTTGTTTAATTTGAGTGTATTTTGATTTTTATTTGTTCACATGTTTCTGTTTAATTACTTGAGTATTATTGTATTTTATTACCAAGTATAATTTTGAATTCATATTTCTTCACAACTTATACATAATTTAAAATTCAGATTCTCTTAGTTTTCTATTTGTTTATATGCAAAAATATTATCTAAAATCAAATTCCCTGGAGATCGGGACCGACCGATTTTCAGCCTATTTTCAATTAGTGACATCAAAATATTGGGTGATTATATATTATAGAATTCGAAAATTGGAGGTTTATAATGGTTTAATATACACATAAGTTTAATAACTAATTTTATTATTGTGATTATTTTTGTCAATCAATTTCTTAGTTAGCTTTGAATTTGTTCACATTTTAAGATTAATTATAATCTGTTTAATTTGAGAACGAGAAAATTAATCTTAAGACTTAATATTAACCTTGACCTAAAAATAAATAAATTAATATTAACCTTCAAAATTCGTATTATAATTTTTAATTATGTACAAATTATTTACCTGCCAAATCAGTCATTTAGACAGATTGTGGTCTTTTAAAAATATTAAAGACTAATGCACATTATATTATTTAATGCATTGTTATGTTATTAGACTGAGATTTATTATAAGTTTTCTTATGTACTTAATGTTGTAATTTCATTTTTAATAAATAATAATACTATACTAAGATTTATTCTAGGTCAATATTTAAGATTGATATTCTCAAAGAGAATTTGAGTTTAGATGTAGGGGATCTAGATGTTATAGTTGATAGTATTTACTCTTCTGTTTCTTATAATTTTGGTAAAAATAAATATTTTATGGATATAGTAATACTTGCTTCTAACACATAAAAAAGTTAAAAGTATTAATGAGAGTGTGTTGAAAATGATACCTAAAAATATACAAAATAAAATATTTAAGTTTAGACAACGTTTGTTTAGACCTGTTGGTGTGAAAATATTATATTATGTTGACTTTTAAAATTCTTTTAAGTGTTTTCAATTGACTTTCACAATTCTCTTGAGTGTTCTGGTTTCGATCAGTTCTGAAAATAGGTGTCCCTATAATACTTCTTACGAACATTGATATGAAGTCTGATTTGTGCAATGGAACTATAATGATTGTTATAAGACTTGAAAATCACAAAATCGAACGATAAATTATTTTTTGAAGGAATGTTGGTGGTAAAAAAATTATCCGAAAAATGACATTGAGTGTTTCAGTCTTTCAATGACACAACTCTAACTTCTGTAATTTGTAATTTCATATATTAATTTCTTTAATTAATAAAATAATAGGGAGTAATAGAAAACTATAATTCTTTATTCTATTATTGTTTATATATATATAATGTAATTTTATATTTCTACAATATTTAATTATTTATTTTTTAATTGAATAACAATAAAGTAAAACCTATTATAAATTTGTTTCAACCCCGCATAAAATGCGGGTCTTACACTAGTCCTTACTGTTTTCCACTCTCCAATCTCAGGTTTACGTCTCTCTCATTGAGAATAGAGGGGGTGACTCAATATGAGAAGGCTGCCAAGAATAGAATTAGGACAACAATAATTTGGGCCCTTGTGTGTAGGCCCAATGACCAAAATCACACTTGGCCTAAATCCCAACAGCATGCCCATGTTTGGTCTTGAGTCCTAACGCATGCACTTTAGAGGGGAAATGGTCAAACTAACATTATAATAATGGAAGTGATCAAAGGCAAAGGATCTCATCGGAGGCAGCCACCGGTGCAAAAACCCGTCGACCAAACCCGTAAAAAATGAAAAAACGCAACCGTCAAAGCGAAAGACAGTTAACGAGAAGACAGAGGTGTGACTATTGAACTTCTTATAATAAAATATTAAAAACGTACCTCCCCATCCGTACAAACTTCTCATCTCTTTATTTTGCACACTGCAATAAAAGCATCTCATATCATTTTCTTGTAATCTTTTAATTTTACCATATCAAATAATTATTTCTATATTTCATTGTATTTACATCAATTGTCATTTATTTTTTACTCATACATTCCACTTTATTTTATCTTTTCAATCACATGTTCTACATCACATTTTTAAGTTAGTCTTATGTGCACTTAATTGCGTTATACAATTGATACAATTTAAATTAAATTTTAATATGAGAATTAAAAATTCAATTAAATATATTTAAATTACTTGAAATTTAATATTTGAATTTTAATTGCATACAAAAATTATATCGTCATTTCATATTAATAATTCTTAAATTCCTTAATATTTCATCATGGAAAGATTGCATGGGATGGAGGGTATATTTTCACGTTTTATTTCAAGCCCATTTTAGTGTTGAGCTTTGGGCCCCTGAATAATTTGGGCCGTGGATCATGACATTGGTCCGTCCCATTTCAATAGCAATTTTTTTTTTCTTGGCTAAACATTTTTTATTTTATTTTTAAAGTTAGGAAATTGATAGACAAAACAATTACAATCAACAAAAAAATCTGATTGAAGTCAATCGTGAGATTAGAGTAGATGTCTATCGGGCTTGTCCTATCCATATAGGGCCAGCCCTACAGGGCTACAGACTAAACGGGTTAGGGTCTTATTCGGTTCATACTTAACGGTCCTACAATTGTTGGGATCTAACTCTAACCCTAGCGGGCCACGGGCTAAACGGGCTACAATAATTTTTTTACTTTTAAAATTAAAGGTCACAATTGACACGTCAAACAAAAAAACAAAATAGAAAAATATATAATTAGTTGATAATCGTTAAATAGAAAATAAAAGTATAATTTAAACACAATTCTATAACTTATTGATCTTTAATATAGTATAAAAAAAATAGTAATAATGACTAATGAATGGTAATTGGTTGCTTAATGATTATAGTTATGACTATGGTTCAAATAACCCAAAATTTATTTGCATGTTATATATTAAAAAATATATATATGGTAACAACTCGGGCTAGCGGGCTGGCCCTGTAGACCTGCGGGCTAGCCCGGTTTAGCCTGCGGGCTAATCGATCCGGGTCAAAAAAATCCGGATTTAAACGGGCCTATGATTCATGAACCCTAACCCTACATTTTTTAGGGTTAAACGGACCGGCCCGGTTAACCCAACCCGGATAAACATCTATAGAATAGACAGAACCACATCCCAAATATAATGGAACACCCTAGGCCCTAGGTTCCTCAACCTAAAAAGGTAACAAATCTGTCAAATTATCGCATGCTATAACTCACATTACATTCTACCAAATCACTTGGGGATGTTTGTTTTGGGATTATGTAGGATGGAGAAAATTTTGAATGGGAAAATCCTGATGAAGAGTAATTGTGTGTGTTTGTTTTGAGATTTTGAGTAGGATGAGATGTAACTTTATGTCAAATCAAATTGTGTAAGAGTAGTTGGATGAAATGTAATAATAGGATGTATGGATATTTTTAGTGGTGAATGTAGTTGGATGGAGAAATCCGAATGTGAAATCACGAAGTAGAATAAGACGTCGGACGTTACGTTCCCACGTCCGGACGGGTGAGTCCCAAAACAAATACCCCCTTAATCAAGACCCTAAACCAGCTTCAATCAAATCACCCCACACAAAAAATAGACTCATAACACGGTAAACTTTAAATTTATTCCTCAAAGAATCAAACCTTTGGGTACACCACACAAGACATACCCAGAAATCTATATTGAGTAAATTTTTTTTGTCTAGAATGAGAAATAAAATGGATCAATTGAGTATAAAAGAAGTTGGAGATGGGAGTCCATGGATGATTCTTTTGTGATGTCACTAAACTTCCAATTGATGTCATGCTGTCTAAGTTTAAACCCATACAATATAGAACTTGATTATAGTGGGTTGGTGAAGTGGGAATAAGATACTATTAGTCCCACTTTGATAGCTCGTGTCTTCACCTATGTTACCAACCATGAAATTCAAGAACGTGTCATCAATCAATTCTGCACATACAATAAAACATACAACACGAAAGGGATGTGAATAAATTTTTCTTTTTCATATGCTCTAAATATTATCAGGATTCATGACCTATTTCAAGGGAAAACTATTTTAATACTGGATGAGAAATGATGTTATGCATTACTCACAAATTTCATTCGATATCATACCAAAACCACGTAGGTTTTGGAATTGAATTTTACTAAAACAGTTTCAGTATATTCAGCATGACTATTTGACGAAAAAAAAAAAAAAACAATACTCCATTGTAAAACTAATTAAAATAGTCGCACTACAGTGGACAAGGCACTATACATAAGTGGCAACATAATAATTGCGATTGGATAATAGGACAACATTTGAAATAAAATCAATCTTTTCCGAATTCCGACCACCACCACATCCCTTTGGCCGACCTCCCCTCGCAAAACAATGCACCGTTCAAGACCTGGGTGACAGATCCACTCAAATGTATGGTCTGAGATCCGAGTAGCATAAGACTTTAATTACCTTGAATTAAAATTATGATTGTATATTGAAATTATGGGTATTCCTTATACCCAATATTAATAAAATCTCTTTTACCGATAAAAAAAAAATTCTCACTTTTTTTTAGTAAATTAAATTAGTCACACTTTCTTGAAGTTAACCCAAAATCTCAATTATAGAACACTTCTTTTTATACTACATCTTAGCCACTCTTTCTTGAAAACCCACAATTCTAATTGGCCCAATACATCCCCTCAATCTCAAGAAAAA
Source organism: Galeopsis tetrahit (assembly GCA_963675135.1). NCBI lineage: Eukaryota > Viridiplantae > Streptophyta > Magnoliopsida > Lamiales > Lamiaceae > Galeopsis > Galeopsis tetrahit. The sequence goes on from OY776131.1 coordinate 61,074,802, forward strand.
AAACCATGAACTTAAGGCTATCATTGTTAATTGCATCAATCTTGATGCTAATTGTCATTACAAACTCTGATAATTCCAAGGACAAAGAAGAATGTGCTGAATCATTAGTGGGATTAGCAACTTGCCTCCCTTACGTTGGAGGAACTGCAAAATCCCCTACTCCAGATTGTTGCAGTGGTCTGAAACAGGTGCTCAAAACCAAGAAAAAGTGTCTTTGTGTGGTTATTAAGAATAGAAATGATCCAGATTGGGGCCTCACTATTAATGCCACTCTTGCTTTGACTCTCCCTGATGTTTGTCACACCCCTGCTAATGTTTCTCAGTGCCCTGGTAGGTCGTGTAATTGAGTCGAGTCGAGTTATTATTTTATTTTACTCAATGGCTTGAATTTTTCTTTCCAAAAAATGTATATTTAGATTAACTTAGTGACTATAATTGTGCAGCTCTCCTCAACTTGCCACCAAATTCACCAGATGCTCAGGTTTTCTACCAACTCGGCAAAAATTCGACCCATGATAATGCTACCAGCCCTGTTGCAGGAGGGCCTAATGCCAAGGGTATATCAACACACATCTTTCTTCTTCTTTTTTCAATTTTAGAAGATAGTTTGATTTTTCTTACTATTTTGGTTGTGAAATGATCATTTGTTGGATATTGCAGCGGCGGTTCCAAATCCAACGAGTGGCAGTGGCGGATCGGCTACCCCCAAAAGCAATTCTCAGCCCAAAAGTGGTGGTTGTGGGCAGCAAATACTTATATTGAACGTTCTCTTGATTGTACTAGTTTTATTATCGATTTTGATTGTGTAATAGTCGAAAATATTATTCTCAAGTTAAAATAATTCGGGCGGAACACAATTTAATTTTTCGTTTAATTTCTTTTCATGTGTATCAGTTGCAAATTATGACAAACTTTTTCGATTTTTTTGCTCATTAAAGCTATTTACTTTGAGCATTATTTCGATTTTTTCTTATGAACTTAGTTTACGAAAGTTTTATGTTGAACACAATATCACTATATAAAAAAATGTCACTATTTAGTGATTTTGGGATGAACTACCGACAAAAATAAATATTTTTATATGCTAATAAATGTCACTTCATATACTAAACAATGATACTTGAAAATGAAAGTTCGTGTTATTTATCGGAGACAGTACTCTTTTATCCTAGTAAAATTGTAAAAACAAAAATGAGCATCGGAGTGGTAGCCGTTGTAAATATCATCCTACATACTTTTGCAAGTTTGATGAATGTTCATCGAAAAAGTATATCTTCGGTTGATTATTTATTTAATTTGATGAGTATTATTAGAACAAGTGAATGTTATACTTTTTTTCAATATAACTCCAAATTGAATGTTGTCATATATTCTTGCCGCTTATGCTTTAAAAAGTGGATTGGGTCGACTTGTCGAACCTCTACTTGACAAGAGCAATGGACCAATACGAAGTGTTAAAGTGCCCGACTTTTAAACCGCTCAAAATCGTGAAGAATGGATTGAACCGGTCAATTCATCCGTCTGACTCTTTTTTGTAATTTTTTTAGAGTGGCTATTTGCAATTTTTGTTACTTATTAAATCCTTAATCTTATTTTCAATTCTATTTTTTGTTTGTCAGACTCTAGTCATATTTTCTTCTTTCTCGTATGATCTCTATATAATCCTCAATAATCAGAATTGAACTCAGTCATTATTTGAAACATAAACATCCTTAATCTCCTTCATACCTGGAGCAACATTACACAACCGAGCTCAGATACAATTATAATTTATATACATAATATTTTTTTTACTAAATTAAATATAATCTTATTAGATTATGAAGCGTTGATTATTTTTAAATGATGTATGTCAGTATTTCAAAATTGAAAATACAGTACAATATAGAACAATGAAATTGAAACAAATGATTTTATGCGTTAGAAATGAGATTAGCAAAAACCAATCATAATTTTATTTTGTACTTTTTCCTTGGAGAGATTATATTTTTGCATTTGCGTTTCGTTTACTTTGCACCATTTTTTTTTTAATGAAAGTTTGCAAATACGCCTACCAGATAAACTTATTTATTTGTGGAACTATTTATTATGGAGTATTTTTTTTTATTATTTTATGTGGAACTAATTTTTTCAAAGGGGGAAGTAATCAAAATTTAATTTATGGAACAGAAAAATGTCTATTTGGTCCCTGACTCCCTTATGATTGAAACGATAAAAAAGAATTAAACAATGAAGAATCCTGGATTTTGTTGTACAATCAAATAAAATTGCAGATCGATTGTCACTCTTCCCTCCTCGGCTCCCTCTTCTATCCGTTTTCGCGCTCCCTCTCTCTCTAGATATAGATACACCAATATGGAACTTCTGTAAACCAGGCATTGAAGTGCCCCCAATGTTATCCTAGGGTTAATGAATTTTATCCCTATTCACCATTTTTGAACAATTTCTGAGCACAACAAAAGTGACGTGACGTTATACAACGGTGGATCTGATACAAACCAAAAATTAAAGCAAGATGAGCGCGGATCTGGTGGCTTCGAGCACGAATGGGAATCTGGACGAACAGATTACCCAGCTTATGCAGTGCAAACCCTTGTCTGAGCCCGAGGTTTTGTTTGCTTCCTTTTTATTATTCCTTTTGATTTTTCCATTGATCAAATTTTATAGATCTGAGAGATTTGCTAGATTCATGTCGCTATATTATACATTTATGGTACATTTTTGTGTTTATTAGATGGTTCAGAGCTATGTATAATTGATCGTTATTGGAATTTCCTCATTTTATATATGTGCGTAGCTCTGAGGTACACTTCTCGAAGGAATAATGAAAGTTATTCGAAATATAGGTTTTTGAGAGAAAAAAAATAGGGATTTTCTTTATAAGTGGAGTGCTAATGTTACCCAATATTTTTGTTTGAAATTGGATTAAATTTAGAACAGAGTTGGAGAAAAAGGGATGGGCGAAAGCAAAAGTTTTGAAACTGTGTAATTTGTGTACTTGTTTAAAATGGATTAATTTCACTTGTTACCTTTTGAGCATTTAAGGCTTATCAGTCGAAAATACAATCTTGCTTGCTATTAATGTTAGTGCATGCAGTCTATTATATTTGTGTTGGTGGCTGTGATGACCACTTCAACATGGATTCTAAGAATATGATGTAAGCAATGGAGCAGAGCTGTTATAATAATTGTATCTGAGTTCATAATTTAGTTCTGCTAGAAATGAATTTTAATATGATTATGATTATTGAAATAGTGAAATACAAGAGACTGATAAGATTGTTTGAGTGAATTACAATATAGTTTTAAGTGTGATTTCTCTGTATTGATTTTGCTGTACATGTATTAGTCTCTCCAGTTATAAGAATCTTATATTTAAAAATATATCAAATTCCTTAATTCAGATAATGAGAATATATGTGGACTGACTGACTATAATGGTTCAGGATTATCACAATATGGATCAGGTGTAAATCTCCTCCATTGATTTTTTTTACACCCTTCTCTCCAATATATATAGTTGACTAATATGATTTTAGTACAAGACAGGATAATATGTTAAATCTTTTTGGCATTTTTTTTGGGTGTAAAGGCCAAATACCCAAAGCATGTAATTTTTTTTTATCTTCTTTCCTCTTATTTATTACAATGACTTGAACTTTAACACGTTTCCTTGCCTCCTCGGGTGTATTCCACATACAGAATCAAATTTCCTATGTTGTCTGGATATAGTGAAAAATCTTTTATGCATAAAGATAGTATCAAAGAACTCTGTCTCTTTATACTATAAAAAACCACCTCTTGTTCTTTTCTCTACATGAAAGAGTTACTCTTTTACGAGTAAATTCCATGGATGTATGTTCAGCACTCGATGAATCTAGCACTGCTCTTGTACCAAGTAATTTTTTGACGACTAAGTTGGGTGATCAGCTTATTGTGAGCCCTGAATTGATATTTTTTTGTTGTGTCTGAGTGGATTAATATTGTACTTGGTATTCTATGCATCTTTCCTCTTAAATTTATGTATTTAAAACTTTGTTTTGTAAAAACAATATGGTTGAAGATTTGTTCATTATTTTGTAATTGTAGGTTAGAACCTTATGTGAGAAGGCTAAGGAGATACTAATGCAGGAAAGTAACGTCCAGGTATGATTCTAGTATATTTCCATTAATGTTTTTTACCAATTTGTTTCATTGTAATTGTATGCTTAGCCTAAACCACAATATTGAGCTTGCTAAGTATTCCACATCCCCTAGCATCCAATATATGAAAATATTGTTTTTGTGTAACCTATTTCTTTCTGGGAATATGCCAGTTTGAGTTGTCCAGAAAAGTAGCTTGGGATGTATGAGCTCAGAACATGTTCTTACACCTAACAGCTGTATTTCACTTGTTGAGCGGTGGGAAATGTATGGAGCTTGTTGAAATGTGTTATAATCTATGTCTTTATGTATTTGTAATTTTGTACTTGAATGAAGCTTACAACCAAATATAGAAAAAGGCAGTTAGATTTAAGTAGTCCAAAGATTGCTGAGGCCAGTTGTGTTGGTTGTTTGGTCCATGTGGCTTCTTTGGAATAGCATTTCACTATTTTCTGTTTGACCTGATCTCTTCTTGAGAAAGTAAGGAAATGTAAAATTGCAGCTGACTGCTACTGTTGTTTGTCTGGTATGTGTTAGAATTCTTATGTACTACAATCTTTTCGACTGCACTTCATAGTTCTATCTTGAGAAAGTTTTAAAGCTTATTAGATTTAGTTTTTATCTTATCTTAGCTCTCCTTTTTTAAATTGTGTTTGTTACATGTAACGTCAGAATTAGAAATCATTGACTGAAGAACAATGCTTGCGGAAGTTCGTTCTGCCATATAAATTTTCCTCGTTAGTCATTTTGAATTTTAACATTCTAAGTGGTGTTTTTTACTTCCCTTTATTTTGTTTTTGTGCAAGGTCGTTCAGTTATATTTTCAATCCTACTTCTGAGTTCCTATTACCATTTTTCTCATCTATGTTTTAGGTAATGTTGATAGAACTTGTTGTATCTTAGATTTTATATTGATCTATTTGTTACTTGGATGCAGCCGGTAAAAAGCCCTGTGACAATTTGTGGTGATATTCATGGCCAATTTCATGACCTTGCTGAACTTTTCCGCATTGGAGGAAAGGTATAAATTATGACTATGTTTTTCATATTTTTGTTTTTTTCCTTTTTATTAGGAGTGGTGAAAAAGGTTGGAATTTAGGATGAACTTTGTCTTATTATATCATAACAGGTCAAAATTGATAGAAATTTATTTTCTCAATGCTAGGCTCTTAGTTGATACATCGGTGTCAGGTATTTCCTTAGAAAAACTTGCTTGCTAGTATTGTGCATGTTTTTTCTCTCTTTCTGCAGATGATTTTGTCTACTTACTAGGTGCTTAAACTGCACATAGTGTTTCCTTCTTGCATGTCTGATCCACAATGCAGAAATTGCTTATAACGTAGTTATGTAATTTTGATCTTCGCCTGCTTTGTCAGTATGTAATACTGTCCTGTTTTTTTGTTGCCAGTGTCCAGACACAAACTATCTGTTCATGGGAGATTATGTTGACCGGGGTTACTATTCAGTTGAAACGGTTACTGTAAGTTCAGTTGAAAGATCCTTTTAATTTTGGCAGTGTCTTGCTTTTATGTTTCAGATCATGACAATGGTATTGCTGCTTTATGCTGACCCTTTGATTCATACTCTGATTCAAACTTCCTCCTTTAATTTTCTTATTTTGGGGTGGTTGTTGTTGGGAATATTATAATGTCTGCACTTATGATAAAACTGCTTTATTTCATTGATGCTTATCAACTTATTTCCGAGATGCTTATTAATTTATTTACTACAGCTTTTAGTGGCTTTGAAAGTGCGGTATCCTCAACGTATCACGATTCTTAGGGGAAATCATGAAAGTAGGCAGGTATGAATTTACTCTATTGATTCAACTTCACAGAACTTTTAACAGCTGAGCTGGCCATGCATCTGTTCTTTGGTCTCGGATAAAACCTGAACTTTGAGGCCATCGCATTTTTACCCTCTGAACTACCAAAACCACATCTTAATAGAACTCAACGGAGCTCTGATCCAGTTGCACGTCCTTTGTTTATGGATTTCTTTTAGCTTGATAAGTTTGCTATTTGCATAATATAGTGCTGTTACTAAATGATAGTTTTCATTGTTTTCTTGCAGATCACACAAGTATATGGATTTTATGATGAATGTCTGAGGAAGTAAGTTTCTATTCCAATGTAATCTGTTCCTACTAGATTTGTTTTGGGAAAATATTTTTACAGGCTTATCAAGTATACATTATCTAACATATGGCAAGTTTACATTTCTGGAAAATTATAGCTACAGATGAATAGATGCTATAGATAAAATAGATTAAATGTGCATGCCATATATGTTCTGAAAATCACAAGTATAAATCTAATTGATCATGTATGCATTGATGGTGTAAGAAAGCGCTGTAATATCAATTGTGCTTTATATTCATATGAGAGATATGTTGATTGTTTTGTGAGAACTGGATTTTTAAGGGCTAGATGCTCATTGAAGTGTGAGATTCTCTTGAAGATGAGTAAGATTGCGAAAGTAATACAATCAATGAATGTATAAAATTAATAGTCTCTGATTGTACATGCAAACTTTTCTTTCTCCAGAACTTGGAATGAAGATGATTTTGGTTTCATGAAATAACTGTTTGATGTCTTTGCATTGTAAAACCTGATGTACACGATAGGGATTGGTGTCTTTGCATTGTAAAAACCTGATGTACACAATATGGATTTCTTGTCCCTTACTCTTTACAATAAAATCCTTTATTCTTATAAAAAATAAAAATAAAACTGTTTGATGACATGATTTTATTTATTGGATTATTTGAGGAGATCTCGTGGAAGTGTCGTTTTGGTTTGTGTCGTGATATACTTTATCATAATTTACAAGTCTAACTTTTGTATTATTCTCTTGTAAGTTTTTCATGTTTAATTCTCTTCCATCATTTAATAATGCTTAATACCTTGAAATTTCTTATTGACTCTAGGTATGGGAATGCTAATGTTTGGAAGACATTCACTGATCTGTTTGACTATTTCCCACTTACTGCTTTGGTTAGTAAACATCCTTCCTTATTATTCTTGTTCAGTTTCTATCTATTGGTTCATGTAGCCTCAGTGGACAATTTTTTTTTTTATTGATTGTTCTCATTTTATGTGACAACTAGATGTAGGAAATGAGTGATAGCAAAATTGTTGCGTTCAGCTACTTGGTTCTTTTTTTAAGTTTAATTTATTGATGTCTCGATCTGGGAGTAGGTTGAATCGGAAATCTTTTGTCTACATGGTGGATTATCCCCATCAGTTGAAACCCTTGACAATATAAGGAACTTTGATCGTGTCCAAGAAGTTCCACATGAAGGTCCCATGTGTGATCTGTTGTGGTCCGATCCCGATGATCGTTGCGGCTGGGGCATATCTCCACGTGGTGCTGGATACACTTTTGGCCAGGTACTCATATATATTGACTGAACGTTCTTGTTTCATATTCCTCCTATCAGCCGGTTAATTATCCTTTTTGTCACAGGACATATCGGAGCAATTCAACCACACAAACAATTTAAAGCTAATTGCTAGAGCTCATCAGCTCGTTATGGAGGGATATAACTGGGCCCATGTACATTCAAAATCTCCACATCTCATTATGCATTGTCTTTTCCCCCTCACCATCAGTTGAAATGTGTTCTGAATTGATTTCACGTGTATTATAGGAACAAAAGGTTGTCACTATATTTAGTGCACCAAATTACTGTTACCGCTGTGGAAATATGGCATCCATTTTAGAAGTCGATGATTGCAGAGCCCACACATTTATCCAGGTTCTGCTTCCCTTCTCTTCCAATTTTTTTTCCCTTCTAGAATCAATTGTTTTCTTTTGGGGTGCTGTGGTTGTTGATCAATGAATTTTGCATGTGATTGTGTACTTGCAGTTTGAGCCAGCTCCAAGGAGAGGTGAACCTGACGTAACGCGGAGGACGCCCGACTATTTCTTGTAGAGCTGACTCTTGCTTGTCATGCATGGAAGTACTTTGAAGGTGCGTACTTGCGTTTTGTTGAGATTTGAGCTTCAAGTTTCTGGCTCCTTAGAAGATTCGCCCTATAAGAGTGAAGAGGCATGATATATATTATAGATAAGGCCCCCCCTTGTCTTTGCTTTATTCTAACCTGTATTTTAGGATACCTAGTTGTTTGAAGTTGGTTTAGCGATGCTTCTGTTTATTGTCTGTTCTATTTATGTTTTTTTTTTTTTTTTTGTCTATATGGATAGAACTTATAACTGGGACTCGAAAACTTAAGTAATTTTTGCTGGGATTGTTTGTATTTTTTCTTTTACATTTTCCCTATAACCACTGCCATTTGGTAGACAAGACTATTATTCTTCCTCTAATCACTGTCATTCTCAACTGCCAACTTAACCCGTGGTTCAAGGCTTTGTTTGGTAATCTGTTTCAGCTCGGCGCAGTTGCAACAGTTTATATGAATATATATTATAGGCCAAGTTAGTACTTTGCTAATTTTAAGCTAAAACAAAAACAAAATTGAAGCTGCTTTACTGTTAATTTTTTAAGGTAGTCTTCTCTTTTTAATTGAAAATAATTTTAGGTGGATAAAATTTCCGTTGGCCAATGGTCAAAATGGAGGATATAGCAAACAAGATCATAGGCGAATTGGTGTTTGTTTTATTTTGTTGATGGTACTTCGTGTGTAAAAGAATGAAACAAAGTGGTTGAAACATATGTATATGATCAAGATATAAGGTTGTTAATATAGCATTTTTTAAACACAAAATTAGAAAATAGTAGAAGAATAAAATATCCAAACTGTTGCTTTAATTGTATGCACACGTACACATCCTGAATCTAGGACCAGAATTAATTCACTTTTTTTTTTGAAAGGCAGAATCAATTCACTTAAAACTAACACAATATACAGTACTGTATAAACCATGGTTTTTAATCCAGGAATGTTTAAAATAGATTAGCTGATGTCGTCTTGCATTTTTTTCGAATAGAAGTAGAGGAAATGCTATAACATATAACTACAAGTATTGCACTTTATGTAAACGTAATTAAGTCTCAACCAGTACAATTACTGGATCAATAAACCCATAATATACATTTTCTATGGTGTTTTACTGTAACATCATATTACAATCATTGATGTACGCCAATCCGGTATTGTATAGTGACAACGTACACATGAACATGACATGATGTACGCTGATAAAAATGAAATAAGAGATGGAGGGAGACACATGAATAATAATAACTCGATCTGTTTGAAAGAGTGTGTGCAGTGTGTTCATTTGTGAGAAATGAGTTTTAATGATATTGCAGGTTTCCTCCATGACCTAATATATGATGCTTGTTTTACCTTAATCATATGCCTCAGAACTTTAACATAATCTCTGACCATTGATCTTTTTAATCCATCATCATCAGGTGGCTTAACAATCAAACGCTGCTCCTCCTCCTCCCGATCTTCGTCTCTCAAGTGTTGTGCCAAACTACATCTTCCTTCAATAAGCTGCTTCAAGCTTTTCTGCTCTTCGTCTCTCATGTTCATGGCATCTCTCTCTTCATTATTCACATTCTGAGCTTTTCTTGTTCTTCTTGACATGGAGATGTTGTAATGGAGTTTTGGTCTAGTACTCTCGCTCCCCATTTTCTGCAGATTATTGTAATTGGATTCTTTTCTCATATATATAATTAGCTAGCTTTCTGAGCACTAATCTGTTAAAAGATCATATATTTGTTCATTTTTGGAGTTTAAATTATTAATTAATTGGTGAAATGTCATTTTGGTATGGTTGGTGTATTCCAATCTGTGAGACAAATGTGATGAACTGAAGCCTTCAAAGTGAGGAGATGTGTCTTGTGTGCATGCATTAAGTCTACTAAGTTGTCGCACTGAAAAGCTATATATAACCTAAATTTTTATTTCATTCTTTTTCTGTTTAATTTCTTTTATCCGTTTATCCATATTCCAACTTTTTTTCTTTTTCTCATCCAAATTACTATTTCATAATGCATATCGGATTTAAAAAAAAAAGTCACATTAAGCAAATCATGTGCAATGTGCTCAATCAAGAAAATGCAGATAACAAAAAAGAAATAAAAAATCGAATTGAACTTATGCATATAATTAAATAAAATTAATTATCACAAGTTGTTTTATAATGACTCCATTGAAGTTGATTCATATTTAATGAATTAATACTTTTTTTTTAAAAAGATAGACTTCTCAAACTTTATTATTAACTTGCTAGACATTCTTACATATGATCAATGCATGTAAAAAATAACCTCATTTCTGTTTGGACATGATAATTAACTATTTTCCCTATCTTTTCGAAGTGAGGTGCATGATTATGAGACATCTTAAGCCCTTTTTTTTTTTTTAAATAATAAGCCTAATTAGTTAACTAAAATTTAAAACTGAAACTAGGAGTAATATTTATCTCATGTGATTATTTATTTAATAATTAATAAGGTGGTCACTATAGTATCAGGTCCCGTGTGCACTTTGGAGATCTGCTGACAAAATCAGTTGAGAAATCAATTAATTTGTAGACCCAATTTGTGATTTCATTTCTGACAAACACATTTTTTTTTTCAATTTTTCATACCCACCCTCGCCTTTTTATTCATTTTGCAACTACATTTTTTTCTACTTATATCCACAAATAATTAAATTATTTTAATAGCCAGGGACTGGCCGGCCTGCTTTAAGGATCTCATGAATGTAAAATGGTATGAAAAAAGAATGTTTGGTTAACACCTTTGATTGCACTTACTCCAAACCCCAGAAGTGAGGAATCTATCATTCGGTAGGGTTATGAAATTTTAAATTTTACATTGATTTAAATTTGGGGTTTAAAAATTAGTTTTGAAAAATCATCCTACAATATTTATAAATTTACCATCCTAATTTTCAATGCAATTAACTCACTTTCTTACTTTTTAATATATTTAAATCATAATTTATATAATTTAATCAACTCATTCATACTCAATAAAAACTAGGTTATGATTTAATTTTATGTTATGCATTTAGGGCATGATTGTGTATGACTGAATGAAAATGTGAATGAATGGAATGAACTCATGAATGGAATGAATGTCTGAATGGAATGAAAGTCTGAATGACCATTCTCATGATTGATATTGACAAGGAATGGAAAAATCATTCCTTGATTGATTCCATTCTCATGATTGGTATAATAAAATGAATGCAAAATAATGTAAAAAGTTTATCTTAAATGACTAAAATACCCTTATACTACATATTTTATAGAAACATATTAAATTGATTAATATGCTATTATTATAATAATAAAACTAAATATAAATAAGCGTTCATTTAAAAAAAATGATATACATTTTTACCCATTATTATAAGATGTAATCATGAAATATATATATATATATATATATAAAAGCAAAAACGAAACATAGTATATATATATATTACAACAAAAATGAAACATAGTATATATATATATATATATATATATATATATATACGAAACAAAGAGTTCTTCTGTATATATATAGAACAACACTACACTACTATTTTTTGACTAGTTCTTCTTCTGCGTTTTTTTCTCAGCGTTCTTCTCTTCTACGTTTTTTCTCTTTTGCGTTCTTTCTCAGCGTTCTTCTCTTCTACGTTTTTTCTCTTTTGCGTTCTTTCTCAGCATCCTTCCCTCTTGGATGAATTAAGTTAAAGAAGGTTAATGAATATCGTATTTAATCGTGGATTAATGTTGGATAAGAGGGTTAATGAAAATCTTTTTAATTGTTGATAAGGATAATTTTGTAAAAATATTTTTTTAATGATTTTTTTTTTTTAGAAAATAAAAATAATTTGATTTCACATAGAATGGAATGGGTAAAGATAGGGGATGGAGAGGAATCAAAATTCTTTATTTTTGGGAATCACCATTCCACGAGGAATCACCATTCCGTAAAAAAAAACATACCAATCATGAGATTAGGAATATGTCCATGAATGCTCATTCCATTCTAAGCTCATTATCTCATACCAATCATGCCGAATTGAAAATTTATGAATTGTATTTGTATTTATAGCGTTGAATTTTAAATATCAAATTCTAAAATCGAATTTAGATTACAAAATTCCAAATTCATTTTTTAAACCCAAACTAAGCATACCCTTAAGGCACTGTTTGGTGTGATGCAGATTTAACTTAAATTTATTTTACTCATTTCTTCACCAATTATATTTGCCTTTTTTTTATGATTAATTTATGTATTTTAATCCGGTGTGAAATGACTCATGAAGTACTATCTCCACCATTGTATATTAACTAGTTTAAAATCGCGCATTATTTTAAGAAAATTTAAAAATAAGAAAATAGGTGGTGCCACGTGATATTATGGAGATTCAGAATTATATGTAAAGGGTATTACTCATGGTGGGTTGTATTTGTACTTTCAAAGTTTGAGTATTCAATTCAGATTTTTAAATTTTTTAATTTTTTTTTGAGGTATACGAATTTTAAAAAGTCTTTAGGTATTGAACGGGGATTTTAATACTCTATTTATTCTGTTGGCTTCTTCTTCAAAAATATAAATAAATTTCACTATCCAAAATGATTCTTTCAGAGAACTCTGAAGACGAAAGATAAGAAGCAGGGATGGCAATATTGACCCGACCCGCGAGCTTTGGGTTAGGTCGGATCCGCCCCGTATTGAGTATGGGTCGGATTTGGGTCTTATGTCCGACCCGTGTATCCGTCCCGCCCCGAATTAATATATAAACTTTATATAGTATATATATATATATATTTTATTATTATTGGTAATTTTTTTTTATATATATATAATATTAATTAATAAAAAAACACTTCATATTAAAAAAAACTCTTTGCATCAATATGAGAGTTTATGAAAATCTATGTAAATTAATAAAAAAAAGTATATTCCATGATCCTATCAAGTCTATGAAAATTCATATAAATCAATAAAAAAAGTCAGTCAAACTCTACATGAACTCTATAAATTTTATAAATATACGTATTTTTTAAAGTAAAAAAAAATTCAATAGAATCCCAATTGAATACACCCCTAACATTATTACAAATATTTGTAGTGAGAATATAATTTGTTAATTTTGAAATATGGCTTGTTAATCATTGGAGCATAATATTTAGAGTGATATTTGAGTACAATTATTTTCATTTATGTAATTAAAATTTAACTCTAATGAAATGAGTCAAATATTGAGTCAAAGATTAAGAACATTAAAATTAAATGGTAACTATACATTTAATTACATACAAGAGTTTACCTAATATTTATTATTTCTCATTAAATTTTTAAACAAAAATTTTCGTATTACCAAAGCTCATTAATGGTATTTGCAAGGTCGGTCACGTGGATAACTTTCTTAAATGTTACACGATCCTAATACTCTAAACTGGAGCTACAGTAGATTAATTATTTTGGGCAAAGAACTTAAATTAAGAAAACTATAAAAATACTTTTATAAGGAAGGAAGGGATGAGTGAGAAAAGAGTCAAAAGACAAGTATGACAACGTGGGTAGTGTGAATTTTTTTTTTCTTTCAAATTTTAAAGCAAAAAACGAGAATTTCAAGAAGCAAAGAAGAATAACCAATGTACTGTACATAAGTAATGTTGAGTACACTCAATAGCAAATTAAAAAGTCCAAAAAAAAAATACTACTCCTCACCAAATTAAATGATCTTTTGTTACTCCTATATACCTACAAATTTATTATAATAAATTCCTCATTCCATCGATGTCTGAATCCACCAATAGTTACACAGAATGATAATTTTATTTAAAAAAAATACTAGTTTGAAGTTATTTGGACAAGTGAGAAATGCCACCAACCAGAAGGGTAATAAGGTCAGATAGAATTAATAATTTTTTTGTCCTCATTTACTTAGCAGCAGGGATAAACCTCGTCACCTGCGCCCACTGTCCCACACCCCGACTCGACACGTGTCCCAAAGCGACTTCTCATGGGCCCTTTTTGAGATTCGCTCTGGCCCCCTTCCCCTTCCCCTTCCCCTTCCCCTTCCCTTTCCCTTTCCCTTTCACACTTCTCCCTCCCTCTTCCTCTTCTATTCAAGTTTCTGTAATATTCAAAGTCTTGCAAGAAACACACAATGTTGTTTTTTTTGACAATATTTCACTTTTGAGGAAAAATTCAATGGCTTCTCTTACCCCCGGCACTCTGCAGAAACTCTTGCAAAATGCTGGTAATAAAGAATTCAGAGTCGCCGGCGAACACCGTTCCGCTCTTCTCCAGGCATTTTTTCTCTATATGTTGTTGTTTTTTTCTTCACATTTCTTGTTATTTATAGCTAAGTAAATTTTGTATAGGTTATTGGCATTGTGCCGTGTCTAGAAGATGATCCATGGAAGAGCAGGGGTTTCTATTTGAGGGTTTCAGATTCAGTGCATTCGGCCTACGTTTCTGTTTCTGACCAAGATATGGACTTGATATTTACCGATAAGGTCCAGCTCGGACAGTTGATCCATGTCACTTGGCTGGACTCGGGCTCCCCTGTTCCCGTCCTTCGCGGCATTAAACCCATCCCCAAGAGGCGCCCTTGTCTCGGAGATCCCGAGGATTTGATTTCCAGTGACTTTTTGAATGCTAAGAAGAAACTAGAAACAAAAGTGAAACCCAAAGTTGAGCAACCCCTTCACCTCAGAAGAAGGCACTCTTTTGCAAATGGAGCCGGTTTGGAGAGTAGAAGATTGAGCTTGGATTCTTCGTCAGCACGAAAAGGATGGGATTCTTCAAGCTGGAGCCCCCATACTAAAAATGCCAATTCTCCCGCCTCAGATTCTGTTAGTACAGTATATATATTTCCCTTTTTCTTTTCTTGTGTTTGTGTTTTTTATCTACCTTTTTCGATGCAGGTTGTTGTTAAGAAGGCCTTCTCTGAAAAACGACCAAAGACACCCCTTAAAAACAACAACATTATTGCTTCACCAAAGGGTCCAATCTTTTCATCATCACCCCTTAAAAACAACAACACTATTTCTTCACCAAAGGGTGCAATCTTTTCATCATCACCCCTTAAAAACAACAACACTATTTCTTCACCAAAGGGTGCAATCTTTTCATCATCACCCCTTAAAAACAACAACATTATTTCTTCACCAAAGGGTGCAACTTTTTCATCATCACCCCTTAAAAAAAGCAACAACATTCCTGTTTCACCAAAGACTCTGATTAAGCCGAAGCCATCAAATGATGATACCTTTCCAATTGGTTTTGATAAAAAAGATTCCGAATTAAAGGTCTTGTGGGATGCACTTCCTTCAACCATATGTGACCTTGGAAAGGTACAT
The DNA here is from genome assembly GCA_963675135.1 of Galeopsis tetrahit. Lineage (NCBI taxonomy): Eukaryota > Viridiplantae > Streptophyta > Magnoliopsida > Lamiales > Lamiaceae > Galeopsis > Galeopsis tetrahit. The sequence continues at coordinate 61,090,246 of OY776131.1, forward strand.
TACACATTAAGAGCCATGGTTTTTTTCCTTATCATATTCCAATTCTAATGCTCCGTGTTTTTAGGATGTGAGAAGCTACAGGAAAGTCGCATATGCCCTTGGTGTTCGAGCATTAGAAGAAGCTTCTATATCTGAAGATGTTATTCGGTGCATAAAGTATGTAATCATTTTCATCCCTTTTGAATCAGAATTTTGTATGTTGTGATGAATTTCTGATCTAAACCATATATTATCTTCTTTAGAGGTCATATGTCGATTTCATTCTGGAACGTTAATATGCAGTTTACACATTTGAAGCTGATATGTTATTCACTCAATTATGCAATTAGAATTCTGTCAAAAATTATTTGGAACATTCGAATTGTAAACAGTTTTGCCTTAACATATCACTTTTCATTTATAAATGAACGCAGTTATGCCAGATTTTCCTTTGTGTATTCTTTTTTCGTTTCAAGGTGGCTGCTCTCTGCTGACATTTCATCCCCTCTTTTTGTAGCATGTTTGCACAACTATGCGAGTTATCTGAGAAAGCTGGTTCTGGTCCATTAGTAGAGCAATTTTTGAACATCTACGAGAGCATCGTAAAAGCCTCTAAGGTTATTAGTACCATGATGGTCAATGTGGGATCTTCTGATACAAAAGATAGTGATGTTTGTAGTAAGAATGCTTTGTTATGGGTTCAAGCTGCAGTCCAAACTGATCTTTCTGAATTCTCTTTATATACGGAAGGAGGAGAAAACAGCATCACAAATGGTGAAAAATGTCACTATGTTGTGATAGAAAACAATCAAGAGAAAAGCAACTCAGAGAACTGCTCAACTAAAACCAATCGAATCCCCATAAGCCTTGCTTCAAAAGAGACATCCCATTCAAGAATGCGTTTATCCACTGTGAAAGGAACAACCGCACAGGGAGCATGGCATCCGGGGTCAGGATTAAAACACGTGGCTAAGTTAGCGGAAAAGTTACTCTCGTGTTCACGAACTTGGTTTTTAAATTACTTGGAAGATTCGTTAAATAAATGATTTGGATTGAGCAGGAGTGAAAATTCTCAGATGGCAACACTTCTTGGTCAACTTAAAAGAGTTAATCAGTGGTTGGATGATGCGTTTCAAGGAGATCATAGTGATGAGAGGACAGAGAGGTTGAGAAAGAAGATATATCGGTTTCTACTTGACAATGTTGCTAACAGGTAGTAGAATGCTCAACATACAGCTGATGTAAAAGGATTGCTAGTTCAATTTGTTGCTGAACTGAACCAAGCTTAGTTAGATTTACCGATGTGCTAATTGTTACTTGCTAGCCTTAGCTTAGTGGACTCACCTAGGAAAAGAATTCATATGAGAGTAGGCATATGTGTTATTGTGTAGACTATTCTTCTTGCTCCAAGAAGAGGAAAGATGTTCAATTTTATCTTCTTATATGTGTTTTACTGTTTCACTTGTTGGAACTGATTAAAAGTTGTTAAAGAAGCAAATATAAAACACTCTTGGTTCTGTACAAATTAATTCTAGAGGAATGAACAGTATGGAAAACGATTCTCACAGTCAACGAGCTAGTAAATATCCCGAAACTGAGTCCTCATTTCTGGTTGCTATGGATATATTCCCAGCAGCAGAAAGTGGTGCTCCCTTAGCTTTCATCCCCTTGCAGGATTTCATATGTGCATGTAGCTTCTCTGGTTTGAATCTCTTCCCACATTGCCTGCCATCAAATTACATCATTGATGTTAACTGTCAAAACAGAGTTCTATGATACATATATGATCATGCATTAGTCGGTAATGAACATACGAGCAATTAGGCCCATAAAGGGGCTTGTAAGAAGCACTGAGTCGACCCTCCCCCTTTGCTGAATTCTTCACGTCAACTGATGAATGGCTCGAGCACACGTTCAAGCAAGATTTACTTTGCTTGTTGGTCATCACCACAACTGAGTCATTAGTATCCACACCTCCACAGGTGATCAAATTCCGAAATATACAACTGGAATGGCTCTTTCTGAAATGGGGTTTATAATTATCATCTGTTGCTGCACTGCTGCTTCTCCTTTTCTCCTTAGTCAACAGTGGCCTGGAAAGAGACGTAAAATAGTTTGCCTCTTGGTTGTCGACTGTGTCTGAATTCTTTTCTTCTGAATCATCTGTTAATGTGGACGATTCTGACCCAAACGTTGGGGATGAGTCTTCGATTTCAGACGATAATTTTGGTGAGGCTTCTTGGCTTTCTTTTGCTGATTCTTGTCATGGTAAAGTCTTAGGAATTGGCAAATACTAATAAATTTAAATTTGAAAAACATGAAATTTACCTATGTTGTTAGAGGTGGAGGAAATCTCAGAACCTTTGAGGACATATTCATTGTCTGATATTGGAGTAACAAGGTGATCATCAAGTAAATCTTGCCACACATAGCCTGTCTTGTATCTCCTGCACAAGGGCCTTTTAGTACTTTTCACAACTATTTTAACTTGAATGATATATAAATTTGCATTTTAGCATAATGCATCATGACTATGAGCATACACATTAAAGAAACCAAATACTGATGAACTGAAATACAAAATTAAAATAAAATTCAGCTAACTTGATGGTTAAATTGTAAGAGGTACCTTTTGTATGACCAAGCAAATGAGTCTGGCATGTCTTTTCCTCTCAATTCTCCCAACCACCTTTTGATATCTAATTCCATCATATCGTGACACAATAAACGTATAAGCTCGCGCGTATGTATGCATGTTCGATATAAAAATATAAAATGCACGTATACAAATTAAACCTTTCAATCGAACACCATTTTTGGAGAGATGATGGATTCGAATGAGATGAGGATGTTCGTTGCAGCCATTTCGACTGAGAAAGTATACGATGTGAAGTCGCCTCACCTGTGCACCACCCTCTACCTCCATCAATCTCCTGCATCTCAAATTAAGCCACGATTAATTTTGTCAAAATTATTTATAAAAATTAATCCATAATTGTGACCATCTACAAAAATATGGTAAAATGAAAGGAGAAAATCTAATGAAATATTTGTTTTACTAACATTAATATACATAGGATCATGGACATATACTATATATATAAATACAAGTTTTGAACAATATAATTTAAATGAATAGCTAGGCTCAAAAAAAAGTCTGACCTTTTAACGATGCGTTGGTTTTCAAAAGCAATGTCTTCCATCTTCTTAAACTTGCAAGAAATATGCGGAAATCTCAACTTTAAAAAGCTCTAAATAATTAGTTTAATTAAAAGAGACATATTTTAATATAGAGCTAGTCAGAAAAATAATTTTCCTAGAAGCCATCGATACATGCAGTACAGAAACAAGAATATATATTGAATAGCATCTTACTATTGATTGGTGTGTCTGTCCAAAATCCTTTCTCACGTCTTTATAGCGAAGCTAGAAACATCTGATAATTATAAACATCCACATGATATATATATTGAAATAATTAAGCAAATTATGATTAATGCAATTTGTAGAAATATAATAAAAGAGAAAGTCGTGGTTAAAGTTACCTTGGATATTCAGATGATGTTGATATCCTTACAGAAAAAGTCCATCAAGTGTGCGTGCCGTTTTAGCTGTATATATATATATATATATTAATTATATTTATATAGTAAACAATAGAACAGGTACAAATTTAATTTCTATTCAAAGTATAAACCCAACAAATCCATAATAGTAATAATTAATTAATTGGACAAGAAATATTAACATAGATGGACATGGACCTATATATAGAGATGAATAATTACATCGGATAAAAATATATGCGTGTAATATTAATTATTATTATAAACATGTGGAGTCAGGCATGATCGTGAACATTCCATCTACCTTAACCACTTTTATCCCACGTTTGGTTTGGTTGGACAAAATGAAATAACAGCTGCAGAAAAATTAATAATTAATTTGGGATAGGAATAGGAGAAGGTGATCAGCTATTTATTATTAGAGCAGATATGAAAATCCATTACTATATTTTACTATTAATTAATTAATTAGTATTATGTTAAATAACCATCTGATGAAAACGAGGGTCTTCGTTTAATTAGGTTGGTGTTTGGTCATGAGTGGTTATTCGTTGGCCATTATTCTTCCAATTTTTAAAGAAGCGTCTTTAAAATAAGACACAAAAAAAGAAGGAAAATAAGACATTATTTTCATGAAAACACATGATGTACTCATTAATTAAATAAATTAAAATAGTTAAAAAATATGTTAACGGCTCGAACTCAATCGGGAGGTGAGAGAGATGTAGACCCTGAAAGAAAAAGAAAAAGAAAAAAAATGGTCGGATATATGTCTGAATTATCAAAGACAGCAACTTCCTTCTTCTTTTTTTTTTTTGTTGTAAGATTGAAAATTTGCTACTCCATAATATATAGAATAAAATATGGTGGATGTTGAAGAAATTGGGTTGATATTCCCAAAAGTAGCGAGCATGTTGGTTACCAAACATGTCCAAAGAAGATGCTAACGAGTTTTCAGCGTATAAGATTCTATCGGGAGAATGTTGGGGGACTTTATTGGATGTTTTAGATTGTCTCTCGATTAATATAAATAATTTTGTATGTGTCCATCCATTTTAAAATTATTATTTCTTTTGATGTTCTGTATATAGAATTACATGAAGTGAAAGAAAAAAAAGAGAGAATAAATAATAATCTGAAAGAGAGATGGAAAAATAAATTAAATGATAAATCATAAGGGTTTATTTCCAAAGCAAAATTTTTTTGAAACATACTTATAGTTTCCCTCCCCTTTGATTAATGTAAATTTGGTGAATTGTAATGTCAATTGTGTGATATATTCTAATTGTTAAAACTCTAAAAAAATGCAATCAATACAAGAAGAGAATGAGAGACTAAAATATACGGACAGAGAGTAGCTTAACGGTAATAAAAAAATGAGTAATCTTAAACTTAATTAATTGCCTTAAAAGGAACTTGTCTTAATTAAAAACTTAAAATAGAGTTTCCATGGAGTATCACTTATCTCCCACTTTCCTGTGTTAATTTAAACCCTATATTCTATTGTAAATTTAAAACAGTCCGTTTCTAAATTGATGGGCGTACGACTAGGAGTGTTCAAATAAAAACTGGACCGGAAAAAAGACTGGAATCGGACCGACCGGTTAGATTCCAGTCCGGCAAATTTTGGATTCCGGTCTTCCGGACCGGACCGGTTTGGACCAGATTTTTTTTACTAAGGCACTCTCAATTATTTTTCAAAACCAAGTAATTGGTGAAAATGTGTTGAGATTTATTACATTTTTTGCAAATATATAATTTAACAAACATATTTAATTTATTTTTAGGGTCAAAAGATAATTAATAATAATGTAAATAAAATTCACATTGGCGTAATGAAGAACAAACACTTTAATTTTCATACACAAATTCATCAATCTTGTTTTTGCTTCCATATTTAAAAAAAAAAAAAAAAATCTGGTCCAAACCCGAACCGGACCGGAATTTACCGGTCCGCCCTTTACCACACATTCCGGTCCCGGTCCGGTCTGGTTTGGGACCGGTGCACACCCCTATGTACGACTCCGGCTTCGGTGCCATATTTTGCTAGGCCGACTTCTCCACCGGTTGATTGCACTTTCATGACCCTATGTTGTTTTCTCAGATCATATATTTATAAAAATGGTGAATTTTACAGTGTCTCAATTTAAGAGGATACATTGTGATGCATGAATTTAAGGATGCACTAATAGAGCGTATGTCCACTCCCCGTGGTAAATCTCCAATCCCCTATGCTGATTTGTCAAAAAAGCTCATAGACATTTGATCCCTCCAAAGAAGTCTATCTGTTGTTCCCCTTGAAAAGGGATTTGTGGTAATTAAATTTCATTCTTGGAGGAGCGTGGGATGATTTTCAGACGCTGAATCTGACAGTTGGATCCAAACTCCATCCATTTGCAAAATTGGACCCCCAGTTTCAATTCGAACCAAGTTCAGACTTCGAAGGCTCAAAATTTGGTCCATTTGGTGGGTCTCCCAATTGAGCTTTGGCAGCCCACAATTATCTCGGCAGCGGCCTCAATAATTAACACGTTTGTGAAGATGGACGGTCCCACATCGACAAAAACAATGGCACATTATGCTAGAATTGTGATTGAGGTGGATATGCAACAACCGCTTTTAGAGCGTTTGGTGTTGGAACGCGGTGATCCGTCAGTGAGCGTGGTCGTGCATTATGAGAGGCTTCCGGAGTATTGTTTTCACTGTGTGGTTGTTGAAACATGACTGCACACTACAATAATGGTAAAGTACCACCACCTCGTCCCTTGGACAAACGCGGTAGGAGCTCTTCCCGTCCTAAAAAACGGGCCCCATTGGACCCCCCCCCCCCCACCCGATGCGGACTCGCGCCTCCCCTCCAACTCCTACCTCAGCTATTGTGACCCCTTCTGTCCTAGTAAGCAATTCGTTCTCAGATCTCTCTAACAACTGCATGGATGAATCCTCAGACAACATCCAAGAGTTGGTGGCTGTTGAATTGTTAGAGCCGCCCACTGACGATAATCTTGATCTTTCTCTTGCGGTTATTACGCTCCGCTCTACAAAGAAGCCTAGAGGCCTCAATTTGTCCGGGGTGGGCGTTATGCGAGCATATCATAACGCCAACAACCAAAAAATGTTATCAATGAGTTAGAGGTTATCGTCTCTTAGACCTTCACTATTGATCCATGTACAAAGTTTATAAATGAGATGAACTTTGTCGCCATGTATGCGGGACAATGGGGCGATGCTTTTGATCCCCCATGAGTCTTTTTTCCCTGTTTCAGTTATTTTGAGTTTGGTTAGGTTTTATGAATTTTTATCTAGGTTGTTTAAGAGTGGTGTACATTTTTTCCTTGACCCGTATTTTGTCTTTGTGAGGATTTTTCTGGGCAAGGTTTTAATCGACTTGTGAATTTATGACTTTAGTTTTTTTTTTCCTTTTGTTAGGAATTAATTCTTGTATATTTTAAATCCTTTTCTTTTGATATGAGCTTTTTATTTACCAATACAAAGTTTACAAATAATTAAATTGACACTATATAGGGCAAATAAAAAATTTATATTAAAGAAAAAAAATATTTAGAGTCATAAGTTCAAATGTCAAATCAAAGACCGACCGATGATAAAACTTTGCTTAAGAAACCCTCCTCACGAATACCACAACCAATTAAAATATTGGACTGGAAATCATAAATCATAGTAGCAATAAATTAAATATTGTAATATAGTGTTATTTTGGAAATTTCTTAAATTGTCAACATTGGTGTAGTTGGAACAATTTGTCACGGTGAAATATACCCAAAAAATTCAAATATATGATCTTTCATAAAGGTATATGCATCAAAATTTACTATTGCGCGAATTTATCATATCATTACTAAATTGATTAGAGAAATAAAAATTTGTATGACATAACCTTAATTTAATCATGTTTTTTCAAAAATAATTATGTAAAATGAAATATCAAAATAGTGCTCATATATATGACGTCACATACAAGATTCTGTCCTAAAGAATTTCTAGCAGCTCCAGGGTGTTTGACCATTATACCTCTCTCAATTACTCCCGTCCAATTTTATTATGCCCACTTCTCCGGGAACGGATTTTAATGAATATTGATTAGTTTATTCAAAAAGTAGATAAGTTGAGAGTATGATAGGGTATTGTGGAGTCAATTTGTAAATAAATGATTGTTTATGAATAAAGTGAATGACAAAGTGGATAAATAAGTGATAGTAGGAGGGTGGAGATAAAGTGGTATGGATAGTATTGTTTCCAAAAAGGGTATGGACATAATAAAATTGAACAACCAAAAAGGAAAGTGGGAATAATGAAATTGGACAGAGGGAGTATATTATATAGATTGATTTGATTTTTTTTATAAAGTTTAAATTATTTTATTGGAAAAAAGTAAATTAAAAAATCTACTTTTCAATATAATTAAGTAATACATCAAAACAAAAAAACTAATACTCGGTACATTAGATTGTATTAGTAAATAAATTTATTTTATAAAAAATAAACTTATACTTTCTCCGTCCACATTTAATATACACTTTTATAAATAAATAAAATTATTCCTTCAACACGTGCATCTTAAGTTCAATATCCCTGGTAAACTTTCTATTTTATCATTTTAGTACTAAACTTTTCATACTCTTTTTAGAAAATACTCCCTTTGTCACTCTTTTCTTTCTTATTATTAGTCCAATCCACAATAATTTACACATCTCAAAAATGAAACTTTTTTATAATCACCACTCTCATAATATTCACATATTAACCATTCACTCTACTTTATTCATAAAGTGGTACAAATATTATGAACAAAGGGAGTATCTTTTAATTTTATATTTCTTACCCTTCACTTTATATATTGTTTTTTCTCTAAATCATATTGGAAACTATAGTGCATTTTAAGCATTGTACAAATGAAACATCTCTTGAAGAAAAACTATAGAGGGTATAATGAAACATCTCTTAGAAGAAAAACTAGTTTGCCCACTTGGAACAGAGGAAGAATTAAGAACAAATAAAAAGATACTCCTGAGTCGTACCTTGAAGTCGACGATCATAATTGCAACTTGAAAAATCCATGAAATTAACCCAAATGAGTTATGCTACTCAACTCTTGATCGCCACACTAATCTTATCCTTTACAGTATCCTCCACAGCCGTTGGATACCCGATCAACGTCTGGCCCAAGCCCACCACCGTCCAATGGACCCACCCACACACAATCCCGCTCTCTCCCCATTTCACCATCTCCTCTCCCGCCCACCGTTACCTAACCCCCGCCGTCCACCGCTACCTCCACCAGATCCTCACCGAGCACCACCGCCCCCTCGTCCCCCCACTCCTCAACCTCACGTCTTCGCCGCTCCAATCCCTCACAATTACCCTCTCTGACATCGCCGCCCCTCTCTCCCACGGCGTCGACGAGTCCTACACCCTCACCATACCCTCCACCGGATCCCCCGCCGTGCTGACCGCCGGGACACCGTGGGGCGCGATGCGCGGGCTGGAGACGTTCTCGCAATTGGTTTACTCAAAGGCGGCGGCGTCGATGGTGGCTTGCGGATTGTCCATTTCGGATGCACCACTGTTTAAACACCGCGGAGTATTGCTGGACACATCGAGGAATTTTTACGAATTGAAGGATTTGCTGCGGCTAATTAGGGCGATTAGTATGAATAAACTGAACGTGTTCCATTGGCATATAACGGATTCGCATTCGTTCCCTCTGGTGGTGCCGTCGGAACCGGATCTAGCGGGTAAAGGAGCGTACGGGGAGGAGATGAAGTACACGGCGGCGGATGTGAAGAAAGTGGTGGAGTACGGGATGGAGCACGGCGTTAGAGTTGTGCCGGAGATTGATATGCCTGGTGAGTTCATCAATGTTTTCTTCTTTTAAGCTTTAAGGCTTGTTTGAAATCTTATTAGTTCATCTAGTCAATATTTTTACAATGAAGAGTTGACCATCTAACCCCTACAAAGCAATATGGATCAAATTCCGGAAAAGGGAAATGTTGCTTGATTGGTCATAACTAATTTCATTTGGTATCATTCCTTAATATGCTACTTGCATCAATTGAATTATAAATTTGATTTTATGTTAAAAATTTAATTATACAATTATAAATATAAGTGAAAGCTCCTCACGAGTTTCGAGTACGGAGGTTAAAAAATATGATATACTTCCTCCGTCCAATTTTATTATGTCCACTTCTTTGAGCACAAGTTTTAATGAATAAAATAGATAAGTTAAGGGTATGATGAAGTATTTTGGGTTCCATTTGTAAATAAATGATTGTTTATAAATAAAGTGAATGATAAAGTGGGTAATTAAGTGATAGTAAAAAAAGGAGGGTTGAGATAAAGTAGTATGAATAATATTATTTCTAAAAAGGTATGGACATAATAAAATTGGACAACAAAAAAAAAAAAAGTGGAAATAATGAAGTTGGACGTAGGGAGTAATAAGTAGATGTATTATAAATAATGTGATTGAGTGAGAGAAGAATATAATAAAATGTGAGAGAATAGTTTAAAAAAAAAAGGAATTGATAGGTTTCATTGGTACATAAGAAAAAGAAAAGTTTAATAGTTGGGACACTGGGACGGACGGAGGGAGTATTAAAATTAATTAAAATTCAATTACTTAGGTATACAACACCCAAGAATTTACCTGTATCCCCTGAACAAATTACAAATTAATTTTAAAATTATTTTATCATGTACTTTTGTTTAAGGAATTTTTTCGATTCTAAGGCTTGAAAGATGGATCAACTATGGATTTAAGGCTTGATTTATATAAAACTATCTTTAACACCTTTAACATTTTATCGGTAGATTTTAATTACTATCGTTTTTTAAAGTCTAATAATGTAGAGTATACTGTATTAATTTGCAGCACATACGGGATCATGGGGCTCAGCTTATCCGGAGATTGTGACCTGCGCAAATGAGTTTTGGTGGCCTTCCGACGCTGAATGGGCCGACAGGTTGGCAGCTGAGCCCGGAACCGGTCAACTGAATCCTTTAAATCCTAAGACATACCAAGTTGTCAAAAACGTTATCCACGACGTCGTTTCCATGTTTCCCGATCACTTGTTCCATGCCGGAGCTGATGAGATCACTCCAAACTGCTGGAAACTTGAGGACTCCATTCAGACCTTTCTTTCCCAAAACAAAACCCTCAGCCACCTCCTCCAAATATTCATCGATTCTTCTCTACCTTACATCTTGTCCCTGAATCGAACAGTCATATACTGGGAGGACGTTTTATTAGATGATAACATTAGAGCGTCTCCTTCTTCACTTCCTCGTGAAAACGTCATTCTTCAAACTTGGAACAACGGCCCGCGTAACACGAAACGAATAGTCGAATCTGGATATCGTGTGATTGTTTCGTCGGCTGATTACTATTACTTGGACTGTGGCCACGGAGGCTTTGTGGGGAACGACACTCAGTATGATCAGCCACCGGGTACGGATCCGGGCAATAGCGGCTCGTGGTGCGCCCCGTTTAAAACTTGGCAAACGATTTATAACTACGACATCACGTATGGACTGAGCAAGGCGGAAGCAGAGCTGGTGTTGGGAGGGGAGGTGGCTTTGTGGTCGGAGCAAGCTGACTCGACTGTGATGGACGGGCGGATTTGGCCTCGGGCGTCTGCAATGGCGGAAGCATTGTGGTCAGGGAATCGGGACGAGACGGGGAAGAAGAGGTATGCGGAGGCTACGAATAGGTTGAGTGAATGGAGGTATAGAATGGTGAGTAGGGGGATTGGGGCAGAACCTATTCAGCCATTGTGGTGTGTTAAGAATCCTGGGATGTGTAACACTGTTCATACATCTTGATTAGACCATTGTTTGTCATTGCCAATGTAATGAGGGGCCACAACTGCACCACCTCCAAAATGAATAAGAAACGAACCTATATATGTTTCTAAGATTGTGAATTTTACAGATTTGTTCCTGTTTTGATTGGTACTGATACAGCTTCATTTGGATGAAAATGGGATCAATTTTCTGCTTGTTTCAGCTTTGCAATTTTACTCCAAGTTCCGACATCCCTCAACATAATTCATCGGCATAGAGGAATTACAGTTTCTTGCGGTCGGTTTCCTGGTTACAGTTTGGGGCTTGCCCCTAAACTCATGTCTTCTGATTTCTGATTTTTTCCCCTATTCTAACTTTACCAACAAATATTGAGTTGCAAATGAAAATCAAGTGTAGTAAGAGTATTTTTTTTAGGTTGTTGGTAATGAGAATGACGTGTTTCTACAAATTTAATGTTGCCATAGTCGGCTTAAAAAAAAATGAAAACTTTGAGTTTTAGTACTAGTCTTATTTCTACTTTGCCAAAAGAGGCAAGAAACCATATTAAATCAATTATCCTGAGAAACTGAATATAATTCTGCCCTACAGCTGGGGGCAGTATATATTTCATAGAAACAACAAATCTGCTCTGAAGCTTACTGAATTATTTTCATGCAATGTGGAGTAGGTGTACAAATCGATCATATTATGTTTAATGATACAAGTTAAGCTTTCTTGCACTCAACCACCAAAAAAAAAAAAACTCCTAATTTTCATTTCCAGAAAGCTCCTCAACTCAACCAGCTTATTATAAATGTCATGCCACAATCACCTCAAATTCTGCAGCTTAATTAGTAATAAGTTTATTTTAAATATGGCGTCATCATCAGCATTAATTCAGTTTATGGGTGTATTTGTGGGCATGGTTTTGGTGGTTGCACCTGCAGCTGCTGCTATTACGTGCAACGACGTGATCAAGGACCTCAAACCTTGCATTGAGTATCTCAGGAATGGGAATGGAACGCCGCCGAAGACGTGCTGTGATGGGGCGTCGAGTCTGGCCTCGTCCGCCACTACCACGGCGGACAAACAGACGGCTTGCACCTGCCTCAAGACAGTTTCAAAGAACATTAGTATCAAGTCTGGGCTTGCAAAATCTCTTCCAGCAAACTGTGGGATTACTTTGGGGTTTGAAGTCTCACCCAGTGTTGATTGCTCCAAGTAATTAATTAAGCTTCTTTAATGAATATTAGTTATGTGATTAATTGAATTAACCTCTGTTTTCCTTGCAGGATCAGTTAAACAGTTTGGGACCGTGTTCTAATCTCTACCTGTCCTAATGATGAGATTCATGTTGCATATCGTGTTTCTACTATTATTATTGTGTGTTTTTCTTTTTCTGTTGAATAAAATGTAATTTTCTCTTCTTGAAGAGATGTGTGTGTTACTGTTTTAAATCTAGAGGATCGACTTGTATTTGTTGCGGTTGAAGTATTAGTAATGTGTTCAAATATTTATGTTTGTTTGGAAAAAAATAATGATGTCTTTAAAATAAAAATAAAATAAAAAAACGAGTAAAGGAAGTGATAAATTTAATAAAATTAATATAACAAATTTGAATTCTTTAATATAACACTAAGATCCGATCATCTAATTTGACTATAATTTTATAAAAAAATTCAATTACAAGTTCTACTACGAAAGTCTAAACTGTAAGGGTTTGTTTGTTTTGGGATTATGTAGGATGGGGAAATCCTGGTGAAAAGTAATTGTGTGTTTGTTTTGAGAATCTTAAGTAGAATGAGAAGTAACTTTATGTCAAATCACATTGTAAGAGTGGTTGGATGAGATGTAATGATAGGATGTATAGGTATTTTTAGGGATGAGTGTAGTTGAATGGAGAAATCTGAATGTGAAATCCCGAAGTAGAACAAGGACATTCGGACGGGTGAGTCCCAAAACAAACATACCCTGAAGATTTTCCAGAGGGGTTTAACTTTTCTTGTATAAGGCTCGATTTATGATAATTAAAAAACAATTTTTCCCGCAAGATTAATCTGTTTTTGTAACCGTCCCGCATCCATGTATAATTTTTTTTATTCTGATATGTAAACTAATTATTTTTTCCTTTAGTAACTACTCTTTCCAATGCATAAAAAATGTAAACAAGGAGGGAGAATGGTGGGGAGATAAAAAAAATTAACAACAAATATATAGTATAACATGAAGTCCAGAAAGTAGAATATATAATAAAATACGAAAAATGACACAAAAAAATCGAACCGTAAAATGGAGGGAGTACATATAAATCATGTCGTGTCTTATAATATTAATACACATCATGTACACATTCAAAATAAACAAAAACATCTAAAAAACACATTACGAGTTCAGCCAAAAATGAGATGAACCTCTGTAATCTGTACCATTATATGCTGAATGTATAAACCACATTAGCAGAGAAATGAGCAACACGAAATAAAGTGAAATTAAAACTGAAATTCATCATTCCCACCATATCTGCTCTTTAAGTATGGAGAAAAACTAATAAAATCGGAGATGCAACGCAACGTTATACAATCCAGCTCAACACTAATTTTGCTACTGAAAATTTAAAGCTACATGGCCTACAAGACTACAACCTGTTAAAATATCACGACAAATATAACACTATACAAAGATGAACAGAAAATAATGGAGTTCTTAATGTGTTCACTCCCTGTAATCAGTATTTGTCAAGCTGGAGTGTACCTTAAATGTTTCTCGTAAAAGTCTATCAGCTGCATAGTAATCGAAAATAATGATTAGCATTGGTAGATAAGGAGAGTAAAAGGAAAATTCAGGGAACAGAAAAATTAGAAGAATGGAAAAGCTCACCATAAGTGGATAGTTGGCTTTCAAGAATTTGTTGTCCACTATAACTTTGGTTCCATCAGACCTGCGACCAGTATGAAAGTCACATCATTATAGCGAAAGAAAGATTTATTAAGCCTACTGTGCTGGACTACCTAATAACGTAAGAAAACAGAAAAGTGCAAAGTTAAAATGAAAATGGAAACCACAAAATATTGAGCTTACACCCTCTATAATAGATTATTATAGTTCATAAGAATAACGTTTGAAATCAATAGATTCTTGAATTCCATGCATGAAGAAGACGGGGGCTAACTCTTCCAAAGATTAAATTTGCATGATCATGCATATCCACAGTTGAAGACATTGATATTTTGACTAATTTGGATTATATAACAGTGCATTAATTTACAAGGGTTCAGGGTACTTCTAGAATTCAGGGAAAACGACAAACAGCTGTCTGGTGAAGCAGCCAAATAAGCATATTAGCATATATTACCATCATCCTGTATGTGAAATCATTTTCAGTATAAAAAATGCATACTTAAGTCAACAAAAGTAAATATGTTGAAACAAATGGATAAAGCTCTGCATTTTCATTGAAATTTATACTTGCTATACATGAAAATTAGTAATCAGCTACAAGGGGCCAAACACTAAGCATGCGTAGAGGCCATAACAAAAGACCATTCTTGTTGAATTACGTACTTACTTAAAAACTAATAAACCTCAGTTCCAAGAAATCATATCTTCTACTAAGATATTTACTGAAGAAGCGGAAGCCCTTTTGAAAGAAGCTATTCAGGAACAAATGGACCGGTTTCTACTTCAGGAACAAGCATAACGAAACTGTTCACTTTTATTTTCAAAAAGGAATCAAGTGTCTCGGATTCAAATTATGCAAAAAGTCTCTTAGTATCCAATATCCATGACACCAGGAATGAACTTAACCTGAACTGGTGTGACAAATGATAATAGCAAAATAAAGAGTCCATCGCTTGTAAAGCTTCCTATCATCATCATCCTAGGTTGTGTTTGGATTGATGGATTTGAAATCCAATCAAATGACTTAGGAATTAGTTCAAATGTAGTGATGAATATCAAATCCATATCAATCCGAACAGTCACCAATGGATTTGATATTGTGGATTTCAAATTAATCCTCAAATCCTTCCAGACAAGTGCAGACTTGGAGAATGTTGGCTATGCTTATCTGGAGGATATTATAAACCCTTTCTAACATAAGTTGTTTTCATAGCTGACCTAAATATGTTTTTTCCTTTTTTTTAAAGTTGTTAAAACATTTGGATAAAAAGAACACCAGGGAGCTTTGAAGATGTTTAGTAATGGCAATTTTATAATCATCGTATTTGTAGAATAAAATCGGTGTAAATATTAGTTGGGGTCTCATTTCATTCCTTCTAATGCCTAATTTTAACCTTTATCAGACCATCATCTAAAGCATCATTCTCTTTATACAAATTATCCTTAAGATTAGAGCGCAAAGTTAGATGCATAATTATTGTAATTAAGATATATGTTGGGAAAAAAATAGTTTGGAAGAAAGGGTTTTGATCTGGGACATTCTGAAGCAATAAATTTTGGAAAATATTTCTTAGATAACACAAGCTATGCAGAAGGATGCAGAGTAACTTATTAGAGGTTCATCCAAAGCTTCATTCAACAAGCCAGGTTTGGTGTTATGAGTCTTTGGACAGCCAACAAAATACCCAAGAATGAGGAATCTTTCCTATAATAAGTAATACTATTATTTCATATATTTTGGGTAATCAAATAATTGAATTTAAAACTAATACCTTAGATTGAAATAAATAAAATAAAAAAGTAGACAAATTTACTCCCTCGGGTCATCCACTTTAGAAGACCCCTATATTGAGTTCACTTGTCAAATATCCCATCATGAAAGCTTTTTCTGTTGCAAATAGTATTGCGACAAGTAATGGACTAATGGGTGGGCGGTATTCCAGTAAACTTCATATTTGCACTAAACACGTACTGAGGGACCTAGAGACTGACTAGATGCAAATAGAGTAGCGATATAAATTTTGGAACAGATTAACAGTCGTCCAGAACATTTATGTTAACATCAGCAAGAAAATTATTGCTATAAAATAAGAAACACTAACTATTAGAACTTCATGGTCACATATAACTTTCATATGATTGATCACAAAACAATAAAGTGAGAGAATTGGGTATCGGATCACAAACCTCACAGCCTGAAAGGCTACTAGGACTTCTTCGACGTTGTTTGATGTGAAAGGCTTATAGCTTATCGGCTTAACAATTTCGACGATGGTGCATAAGCTTTTGGAGTCATCACACTTACTCTTGCAACTAGAACTATTCCCAAGAACATCCTGATTCTGAACATTTACGGGGGCAAGCGAAACACATTGCGGAACTCCATTCGCTGCATCATCCACAAGGCCAGCTTCCGGATCTTTCGTGAATCTCTTGACAGAACCAGATTTCCTCCTTTTAGCTCCAGTACAACGACTTGGTTGGACGGGATCCACTCCATCTATCTTCCTTAATCCATTTGTCAATGTATCTTCACCTGTTTGTCGGCCATCTAGGGATGTCACAGAAAATTTGTTAGCATCGTCCTCACTGATTACCATTGCTCCCTTCAATTCACATAGCTTCAAATTCAACTCATTTTCTTCTCTCACATCAGAAGCCACTATACCACCATTCTCATTTACTTTCTTGGAGGTTTCCACACTCACTATGCCATTGGCATTAGTTTCCTCACTCTCATTCATACAGCTTGAATCATTGAGCATAGGGGTAAATGTTGGTTCCTCGGCAATCCTGATCATGTGTGAGGGCACGGTATAAGTGTCAGCTGCAGGAGTTCGCTGATGTAGCTGTGTGCTCTTTTTCTTGGGTAGAACGTGAGCAATACCGGTCTTCCTCTTTCTCTTGCGCGTTGATCTACTTTTCCCAGATTTCAGACTACAAATCCAACAAAAAGAAACAAGAATCCAAAATCAGAAAGTGACAGAATCATGAGACATGAGTTAAGGCTCACAAGTTCCATAACTTATCATGATGTCATTTGATTCACAAACACACTAGCATTTGAATAGAAGCGAATAAAAACCTTTCTTCAAATGCATCAATAATATCGGAGCATTGCATCAAATTCTCCACAGGCTCCCAAGTATTTGCACCTTCCGACCAGCCTCGCCTTACCAATAACACAAAGCACATTAATCAACACAAGAAACGTGTATACGACGTCGTTTTTTTAGTTGTAAAATTACTCACCATTTGATGAGATACTGCACTCGACCCTATATTTCCGCCGCATTACAAAAAAAAAAACACAAATCAAGAACAAGAAACTTCAGTAAACCTCAAGAACCGAGTTTCCTTTCAAAATTAATTCCGAATAAAACAAAAGAAACAAGAATTGACCTTTCTAACGCGCTTCCTGCGTACAGCTTCAATCTCGTAGTATCCATCAGCGAGCTTCGTCCTTTCACCCTCAACCAACACGGCCTCATCAATTTGCGTGTTTTCCGTCTGCTCGTACTCTCTATCAGCTTCAGAATCCTCGTCCTCAACGTCTTCGTCTTCAAAAGACTCCTCCGGAGCTTTTAATTTCCAGCTCTCCTCCGAATTCTTGAGCCGGTCGTCCTCCACGGCGCCGCTGCCGTCATCGCCGGATTCCGTGAGGGCGGTGGGGTCGGAAGGCGGAGGCGCAGATGGTTGAGCGGGGTCAGTGTTGGTATTTCTCTTCTTCCCTCCCTTCATTTCTGTCTGCGATGCGCTCAACGTTTTCTCCCCTTAAGGGTCCACCTTGTGCCCCGGTACCGAGGGATACAGTACAGGGTTTTTCAATTTAACGGGGCTATTTTCGAGATTTGAGCCCCTTTGTTTGTTTCCCTAATCGGAAATTTAATTACTACTACTTTTTTAAATCCTGTCCAGTCCTAAATAAAATTCAAAATTTTAGGTATGTGATCCAAAGATAGATACTACGTCCCGTCCCACAAAAATAGTCACATTTGACTTTACACACAAATTAATAAAATTCAATAAATGTAGTTAAATTTAGTTAATGTGTCAATTTTACCCTTATAATTTCATACTTCAAATTCTGTTAAGCATTAATTACTCTTATTAATTAGGAGTAAAATTGACAATAAAGCATTTAATACTAAAGTAAAAAAGGAAATGTAGCTATAATTTGGAACATCCAAAATAGGAATACGTGACTATCTTTGTGGGATGAATGGAGTAATAGATTTATATTTTTCGCATAGACTTTATCTATTTTTCTTTTCCTTTTTTTTTCTTTTTGACGAAAATTAAGAATCTAATATAAAATGTGATAAGTAGTTTAGATAAAAAGATGAAAAAATAGAGACATATAGAAAAACAAATGAGAAAAAGTAAACAGATGTCATTTAATAAAATGTAAAAGTTTATAAAGTTCAAAATATGAGGTAAAAATAGAAAAATAAATGCAATTATATCTTTGTATGACTGAAGGAATAAATGCGTAGATATGTATTTATAATTGATGAGATCTTGTATAAGATGGTGTTATATTTTCATTTCAATGTGTTTGAATCTTTAAATAAAATAAGACATAGATATTTAACTATGATTGATGAAAATGAAATCTTGTATTTTTATTTTTTTTTGGGGGGAAGCAAAAGATGAAATCTTGTATTAGATGATGTTATACTGCCACTTCCATAGTTTCGATTCTTGTTGAAGTAGATATGTTTTGAAACTTCAAACAAAGTAAAACTTGAAAACGAAAATAACATTCCAAAAACTTTATTAATCAAATCTTCGATCACTGAAAACTTTAATCGAGTTGGACAAACTTATCATTGACTAATAAATAAAAAGATAATTTTATTTTTTCTTCGGTTCCAAATGAAAGTTACTCACTTTTTTAACAAATTACTATTTTCACATTTAATTATATTATTTTCACTCTCAATTATATCACCTCTAATATATTTATTTATTTTATTATATTTCTTAACCTTTCAAAACTTTTAGACAGTGTTTGTTTTGGGATTGGCCAATCCAAATTTGGATTGGCCCAATCCAATCCATTTAAATCCATCTAAATTCAAGTACAAATATCAATTTACCCCTATAATACACCTACACACCTATTTTTATACCATCAAATCACTATCTCTCCTACTTTTCTTTCACACACTCATTCTCTCTCTTATTTTCTTAGTGTAGTCAAATAGTACAAAGTGACTATATAGTCAGCACGCCGAAATGCGCCACGTGGCGTCGTATGTGTCGTATGAAGCTGCTACCTGTTATACAGATTTTAATTAATTAAATCAACTTTTAAATTCTATTTTGTTATTTACTATATTATCCTTCTGTTATATTCTATAAAATTATTTATTTTTAAAAACTAAAATTTACGAAAAACAACAAAATTACTATCCAACCCTTTTTAATACAAATTTAATTGTTAATTCGAAAATGAATTAAACCTAAAAATAAACAATTAAATAAATTAACATTCTGGATTGAAGAAGCCGAGTTAGGGTTCTTCTCCCCAAAATCAAGACCTCGTGTTTTCTCCCCCAAATCGCGACCTCATATTATTCTCCTCCAAATCGCGACTTCAGACTCTTCTTCCCCAAATCGATACTCAGTCACCCGTGTAAATAGAAACATGTACTGGAAGAATTCTCAGTTGCACGGTCCAACAACCGTGCACATTTGCACGGTCCAACAACCGTGCACATTTGCACGGTCGATACTCAGTCACCCGGGTAAATAGAAACATGTACTGGAAGAATTTTCAGTTGCACGGTCCAACAACCGTGCACAGTTGCACAGTCGATACTCAGTCACCCGTGTAAAGAGAAACATGTACTTGAAGAATTCTCAGTTGCACGGTCCAACAACCGTGCACAGTTGCACGGTCGATACTCAGTAAACCGTGCAATCCAAAAAATGTGTTGTAGGTGCTCACTTTCACGGTCCAACAGCCATGCCTGGTTGCACGGTCGATATCGATGTTAAGTAAACCTTGAAAAAAAAAAGGTTTTTTTCTTGTTCACGTGCTCGAGCCACAAATAGAGTAGTAATGCAGACACACAAACATCTTTCTCATATTCGTATAAAATGCATATTTCATCTCAATTCAATATGATTATTGTTCACACTTAGTTGGTGTTTGGAAACACTAGAAGTTGCTTAAAAGCACTTATTTTTTAAATAGAATCACTTTTGGAGTGTTTGGAAACACAACCAAGTGATTAAGTTAATTTATTAAAAGTGATTTTGGTGAAGTACCCCTCCACCTACTTCTAATAGCTTCTCTGTGCTTCTCATCATTATAATAATCAATTTTACAATTTTGCCCTCACAATTTAAATAATATTTTATCTTTACACATTATCTATCTAAATGTAATAAGGGTGTTTTTTGTAAATTTATAAAAAAAAGTGGTTTGTTTTGTAAACACCACAACATATACACAATTGATTTAAAATGCTTAATTTTAAAACACTATCAACTTTCTATTTTATTGCAAAAATCAATTTTAATCACTTTGAAGCAATCACTATAATTTGCAAACACACCCTTAATTTTAGCATAAACGTATCTTATGACGTGGATTAAACAACACAAGAAATATTAAATTAATATTTAAATATAAAACTAGCAATTCAATAAAATTCCTGAAATACATATGATCAATATTCATAAAAAAAATCTAACACTAATTATTTTGGTAGGATCAACATTAATTAACGTTTTTAGAATCATTGTCTTTGTTGAGATCTTCATCATTCTCTCGATCAATGTTGCTCTTCTTATTTGGACATCGCCCAATTTTATGTCTTGGATGTCCTGTAGTAGCTTTAGAAAATCCAGACCGGGAATAGTCCCACACCATATTTTTGATAATGTTATTTCTCCGATCAGTGTGGCATTTTCGGCTTATAAATCCCTTTTGTCTTGCGTATATCTTATAAAATGCATTAGCTTCTTCCGTCGAAGCGAAAGTCATGCCCAAAATTGTATTGTCGTCTGTGAGAGCATTTTTAAAATTGGCATACTCAAAATCCTCATCCGACCCCTCTTCTGAACTCATGTGCTCCTCGTGTGATTCATCATCCACTTTGATATTTTCATATCCAACGTCTGAGAACATTGTGGAACGTTGTTGTACATACAAACTGCAACAGAAACACATTAAAAGACATGTTATGCAGCATCTTCCAATTTTACTACATTTTCCAATGTTATGCAACATCTTCATATTATATATTTCAATCACCTATTTTAATGTCAGGGCAACTAACAACATGTGCTTCTAACATAAAATCGAGGAATACCATGTGGTTATAAACATAAAATTCAATTTAAACACTATATTAAATATAAAATTTAAAACTTTACATGATGATTTAACTCTACATTATGTCCTTTTAGCTAGAGGATTCAAACAACGAATATGGTTAGGAATGTGCATTCAATAGCCACTTCCTTTGCTAAATTATGTTTCAAATTTTCTTTGAAGCATTTTGTCACACACTTGTTGAGCAGTTATGTTTCTATTTGATTTGAGACAATTTAAAAAACAATTACTACTCAACAACTCAACCACAATTTTAACAATTTCACAATGTTAATTCAAATACTCATAACAAATGACGGAAGTAAGAAAAAATATGAAGATATACATAAGCAACGTTCAGTGGTGGTAATTCACCTACCCCACAATAATATTAAACTTACAAATTAAGAAAACTAAGGAGAGAGGAGATGATCGTCGGCGACAGCAGGGAAGCGGTGCGTCGGCGGCAGAAGGACAGCTGCTCGTCGGTGGAGGAAGGGCAGCGACTTGGGGCTGAAGTGGAGTGCGTGTTAAAACCTACGTATTATGTTCTAGATTATAACTTCTTTTATTTAATTTAATTTTTTTTTATTAATTTTAATAATAATATAAGGGTAAATAAGTAATTTTACCATTATATATTTTAATTAAATTACTTAATATAATAAATCTTTTTATTAAATTAAGGATGAAACTGTAAATTTAAAATTATATATTTTAATTAATTAAATTAATTATAAATATGACACCAACACATACGTTGAATATTTTTAACACATACGTTGAATATTTTCAACACAAATTTCAAAAGGTAACATGTCATCAGATTTAAGCCTATAGATTTGATTTTTAATGGTTCAGATTAAATTGACTACGGTAGTCATACGACACCATACGATACTTTGACTACATGTAGAAGGTCCCAACTTTTTTATACCATCAAATCATTATCTCTCCTACTTTTTTTTTACACACTCATTTTCTTTCCTATTTTCTTATAAAATATTATAACATCAAGACATAAAATTAAATTTACCCCTATTTCTCAATCCTTAACCAAACACAACTTACACACAATTATTATTCATAAACTACCACAATCCAAATTCAATCCACCACAATCCAAATCCAATTCACCACAATCCCAAACCAAACACCACCTTATATAATTTTAAAAAAGACGTAGGGTGTATTGTTTATCCAATCATCGAGTTAGGTTATTTTGTTAGTTACTAGTAGTTGGTAGTAAACTGAAATACTAAAATCTCATAAAATTTTGAATTTTCCCACTCTTTAAGGAATAAAATTCCTAGCCCATACCCCTAAAATAAATGGTTGGTCTCAGGTGTGGGCTAATGAAATTGAGCCCAATTTCCAATCATAGACTTTGGGCCTTATACTTTATTCCGTCGTCCGCGAATGTTCCCCCCGTTTAATCGCAGCGGCGCCACTTTCAATCTTGAAACTCCGATGGGGGCCATTTTTCACGCCATATCAAGGTTTATCCGTCCGGCTACCACCATTTCACCTCCACCGAAGTTATCATTTCTTACACCCGGCCGCCGTAGAGTTTCGACTGCTGTTTATCTTTCGGAAAAAGAAGAAATAAGAAGCCCCCAACTCGTCGAACGGGAATACGCCGACCTCAATCTCACCGAAAAATTCTGCGAGGTTGCTCAACTAGGGCTTAAAGTGGAAAACCTGATTTCACATTATTTTTAGGGTTTCTATTTTTAATTATTTAGACGTGTATTGTAGGAGGTGGGCCATGTTAGAATCCGGCAGCATGTAAATCCTCTCCGTGCTTCTCTTATGGTACATTATGTGTCTTTGTTTGTGGAATTACCCAATTTGTATATGTTGCTCAAATCAGGAGTAAAGGAAAGTTGAATGTGTAGGTTCCGGTGGAAGTGCCGGATTGGAATGCTGTTTTCAAGGATGCAACGCTGCCGTTGATGGTGGATATCGGTTGTGGTGAGAGCTTGTTTACTTTACTTATATCCGAAATGATGTTCTGTTTTCTCATCCTATGGAAAACTTGCAAATTTGTGCTTTGATAAGTTTATTGTGTCAAAAGGTGTGGTTTTATGAGTATTCAGCTAGCCTCCAATTGCAACTCGATTATTATTGTGTATTGTAATGGTGGCTACATAGTGCAGTGTTTAAGTATTATGTTAAAGTGTGTTGATGACATCATGTAAAGTTTGTTTGTTAATACACTTGATGTTTCTTGACAATTATCTGTCATCTAAAATTGTTGGTACTGGCAGGCAGTGGAAGATTTCTCCTATGGCTTGCCCAAAGAAACAGTGAATCAAGGAATTATCTTGGATTGGAAATACGTCCAAAAGTATGTACATATCTGTAACTGAACTTTTGTTTTGTTGCTTTGTCGAGTCGAGATGTGAGTTGTGGAGTTGTAATTTATTTTTCTTGTGCAGTTGGTGCAACGTGCTGAATATTGGGTTGATGAACTGGCTTTGAGGAATATGTAAGGATTAAAAAAATTGACATGGCGTTGCTTTAGGATTGTGGTTGATATGATGCTTGTAAATGCAGACACTTTAGTTTTGCCAATGCAATGGTCTCCTTCAAACAACTTGTATCCACATATCCTGGTCCCTTGGTTTTTGTATCTATATTGGTGAGTGCTTGCTTTTCTTCTTCTATTCTGTTTCAAGGTCTTTCTTTAGCTAGAATCTGTGTCATTTGCAGTTGCTTGCACCATTTATTTATCTATGCAGTGCCCTGATCCTCATTTCAAGAAAAGGCATCGTAAAAGGAGGGTTGTGCAGAAGCCTCTGGTTGAGTCCATCGTAGAATGCTTAGTTCCTGGAGGGCAGGTACATCACATAACTGTCCGGTCTCAGAAATTTCACAAAGCTGAAACTACTATCAATTTGTGACGATGAAAATGTTTGTCTAGTCTAACGTGGCTGGCATGTATACGTGAAAATGAACTAGTGCTGATTAATTAGTTTGCAACTTTGATATTGATTATTGACTGTATAGTCTTTTTGTTGGGCAGATCTTTATACAATCGGATGTCCCAGAAGTGGCACTTGACATGAGGGAATATTTCGACGCTGAGTCAGATAGACTTGTACATATTGATAACGTTGATCCAAGTATGGTTTGTGACAATGAGGGATGGTTGTTGTGTAATCCAATGGGAATAAGAACGGAGAGAGAGATCCATGCGGAGTTTGAAGGTGCTAGAATTTACCGAAGAATGTATCAGAAACAACAGCGGTAACATAATGACCTGCCCAAGAATGTATCAGAAACAACGGCGGTAACATAATGACCTGTCCTTATTTATGTTGTATAACACACTGGTATTATGGTATGAATAATTTAGAGAGCGATGCAGCATTCATTTTGTCAATATTTAAGTGAACCAAGAATAGAATTGTAAATTGTACGTTTGTAATAGAGCGCTGTTTGTTCAATGCGACTTCAATCTTTACCCAACAAAAAACTACTAGTACTATATTTTATCTTGTTTCTAAAGTTCATATTTTTAACTTCATTTCTACCTTCTAGAGAAACATTTCAACAGTTGTATTTCATTGATGAATAAAGCAAATCCAAACCTAAAAGCAGCTAGATCACTGTCCCTACTTTCCTTGTCATACCTAGTCAAGTCCAGGTCTTTATTTGTCTGTATTATTATTTATTTTTTCTTGAACTAGTCAGTCATAAAGGGAGAAAAATGCATTTTTGGTTCCACCATCCACGGGCACTCATGATTTTGGTCCCAACATTCTGAATTTTGGTCCCGAAAGAAAAAAACTTGACACATTTGATCCCAAAGTCGAAAAAGCTAACACATTTGGTCCCACCCACGTTAAATGTTGACGGAATGACTCACGTGCGTGTCACGTGGTTATACGCACACACAACTTTATTGAGGACACCGACAAAGTGTTGACGGAATGACTCACGTGCGTGTCACGTGGTTATACGCACACACAACTTTATTGAGGACACCGACAAAGTGGGATAGCTCAAGTGGTTAGAGCACCACTACCTAGGCCTTAGGTCCTGGGTTCGAGTCATGGGTAGGGGAAATGGGATGGGTATTTAACTTGTAATCAAAAAAAAAAAAAAAAAACTTTATTGAGGACACCCACCGAGAATTTTTTTTGAACATTAAAATGCTAGTTCTACCCTCAGCCTTGATTAGTACACCTACCTCCCATTTCATTACTAAATCGCCTCCATTGTCTTCATCACTTCGCCTTCTACATCTCTCCAGCGGACGACGGCGACGGCAAGGGCGGCAATGGCCACAGATTCAGATCTCTTCAATGAGGAGAGAGAGAGAGAGAAAATTTCCCTTAATTTAACTATACAAAATTGCCATGGGTGGATTATTTTCACATAATTTGATTGATGATGATTCTTAGTTTAAGTTCCAGTCGTCGGAGCAGTACCAGTGAAGAGTGGGAGCTTGTTCATCGGAGAACAAATTGGTGCAGGATTCTTCACCTAGGTTCGATCTCAAATATTTCGCTGCATCAAAGAATTTTTTGTTCTGTTCTTCTTCGCGAAGGATTTTCTCCTGAGCAGTTTTTCATTCTTCATCACGATTTCGGTTATCATCGAACAATTGGGTTTTACACTCAATCTGTTAGCTTCGTCTTCAGTCAAGTTCTACGCTCGATTGCAAGTTTTTTTTTGCCCTTTTTTTTAGGGATTTCTTTTCTTATCGAGTTTTACGCTCGATTCTATTTGTGATTCTTGATCGAAGGATCGCAACTTTCTCGGTTTTCTGAAATAATTGAGTTCTACGCTCCATCTTTCTCCCTATAACACGAATTTAGGGGTTTTCTTTTCTTAGCGAATTCTATTATCGCTATATTCTGTTTTCCCAAATTTCACAATTAGGAACCTCTTTGATATAGATGGCTGCCGATTCAGATTCTTTGAAGCAGCAGCAACGGCTATGGAGGCTCGGCGGCGGCGATGGAGCCTCGATGGCCATGGCGAAGGTTCGCCGCCGACGTTCAAGGTGATGGGGGCAGGCTGCTTCAGAGCTCCGTCTCGGCGGCCATGGTGGACGGCGGCGGCAACCATGGTGGTGATTAGGGTTTGGCAGGTATGGAAGAGATTTTAATGAGAAGGTATGGCAAAAAATTGGAACGAAAATTGGTGATTAGGGTAGCAGCAATGGCAGGTATGGCAAAAAATTGGAACGAAAATTGAAAGGGCAAAATGAGAAGACGAAGGAAGAAGATGAGTAAATTGTGGGTGTGTTAATGAATTAGGGCTTTATGGTGAATAAGGGTATTTTTGTACTTTCTTAGGGTGTGTACTCATCGAACGGGGGGTGTGTTAAGAGAATGGGAAAATAATTACTGGGACTAATACCGTCAAGGTTGACTAACGGTTGACTAACTTTAGGATCAAATGTGTCAAGTTTTTCTCTTTCGGGACCAAAATTCAGAATGTTGGGACCAAAATCATGAGTGCCCGTGGATGGTGGGACCAAAAATGCATTTTTCTCGTCATAAAGGTGATCAAAATGTAGACAACATTTTTTGCGCTACATCTTGTGTAACATTTGTAAATTAAGTACTAATTTTAATTCGCATTAGTGTCTGATTGAGTAATTTTACCCAATTCACACCATTTTTGTAAATACGGTTGAATACTCTCATACTAATGAGTAATACAAGAATTAATTTATTGTTAAAAAATTTTGAGAAAATCTTTATCACACCAAGAAAATTTACTCACCCTTAAATTTATGAAGCGGAGAATGAATGACACCATTTTTAATGTAATTTATTATTTTCAAGTAATATAAGTATGCCTCCAAAATATAAAAAGCAAAGCCAGAAAGGACTAATTTTGATTGGCCGCATTTAGAAATGATCATTTAATTTAATGTCGGATTTGATATCAAAGTCCATGAAATTGCAATCTTGTCTTTTTCATCTTGCCAACACTCTTATCCAATCACCTACACCCATTTTAAAATATTTCACAATAAAACAAAACATGTATACTGATTGAAAAAGACATCATATATTTTATTAAGTATGTGCCACTAATCCAAAAATAAATGGGAGACCCACTTATGAAATCCTCACACTTCCATAAATCATCAAATAATGAAAATGAAAAAGGAAGAATGAATATGGAAAAAACACATTGAGGATATGTTTATTTTTTGAGTTTTAAGTAACATTTTTAGGGTAAAAATTCTACTATGTTTTTAAAATTCTAATAAATAATACTTCATATTTTTATTTTATTCATTAAGACAATACGTGTTAATTCAAGAACAATGAGTTTGAGAATAATTTTATGATGTTGAAGTTCTTCCCAACTTATTTTCAATCATCTATGTCACAAGAAACATTGAATGAGTTGCTTATATTATGATTAATTGAGAATATAATTATTTGGCAACTCGATTATACTCTAACTTGACTCATTTTTGTTGTCAAAACTGTTGGGCGAATTATAATCATGATATTCGTATTATTTTGACATATTAAAAATACTCATTTTCATAACAAAAAAAAATTGTTTTAAAGGAAGAATGATTTTTACGCACAATATCCACTTTTGAGACAAATATATCCTTAAAAGTGGATCGTGGGTCCCACCAAAAGCAAATGCTATGCCGCCTATGCGAGTCATTTGAGTTAAAAAAAATTGTAGCAAAGTTAAATGAGTCATTTGCGATAAAAATTTGTAGCAATGTTGTATGAGTCATTTTACTATAAAATGAATTAACTTTTGTTTTCTTATAGAGATGGGTAAAAACCCCTTTTTGTTATCAAAATATTATTAAAATCGATTATAATTCCACAATAAAATATCAAAGTTAAAAGAAAAGTGCCGGGATTATTCTTAACTCGAATGGTTATTTAAAAATAATTATCAATACAAATTAATACTCCCTCCGTCCCAGGATTACTTGCACGGTTTGACCGACACGTTGTTTAAGAAAAGTGAATTTAGTAGTTGGTGATGTAAGATAAAGGAGGGGTATTTTAGGTAATTTGATGAGGTGTAAAGTGAATATGATGAGGTGTAAAGTAAAATGTATGTAAAAAAGTGGTGGCAATTTTGAAAATAAAATGATGTTGGAAGGGTATTAATTTTGTATGGTATTTCTATATTAAGAGTGTGCAAGTAATTTTGGGACGTCCAAGTAAGGAAAGTGTGCAAGTTTTTTTTTTTGATCGGTAAAAGGTATTTTATTGATATCGGGTATAAGGAATACCCACAATTTCAGTATACAATCATAATATTAAATCGAGGTAACTAAATACTTATGCTACTCAAAACTCAGACCATACATTTAAGCGGTTCTGTCACCCAGGTCTTGAAAGGTACGTTGTTACGCGAGGGGTATTTGATGGTAAACCAGCTCCACAGTCTTGCCTTGAGTTCCTCCATGACCTTAGTAACTGAGAAGGTCTCGTTCTCGTAGAGTACTGCATTCCTCCCTTTCCATATCAGCCACACGACGCTTAGCCAGATGCTTGTAGCAATTTTCTTCCCGTTTCTTCCTTTAATGAGACCTTCGAAACCAAGGAAATTATCAATTAATGTTGACGGGAGTGTCGTTGGTATCTTGAGCCAAGTCAAGCACTCCATCCATACTTGGTAAGAGTGGGTGCATTCCAGGAAGGTGTGTTTCTCTGTTTCTTCTCTTTCGTCACACAAGACGCATCTTAGATTATCGTTCTGATTGAGGATGTTTCTTCTTCTTAGATTGGACCGAGTCGGTAGTCTCCCCCATAAGAGCCTCCATGCATGGGCCTTTACTTTTGAGGGAATGTAGTTCTTCCATATGCGTTTGAACCCCATGGTTAACCTTTCGTCCGGTTGCGTTTCTTGGCTTTGGTTGAACAAGCTCGTGTACGTTTCTTTTGTGGAGAAGCTTCCAGTTTTTGATGCATTCCATTTCCACGAGTCCTCGATTCCTTCTTTAGGTTGAAACCTGTGTATCATAGATAGAAGATTGTTAAAAAGCGTTAGTTCCCCGTCAAAGAGTGCTCTTCTCCATCTCCATACCCATCTCCACTCCTCACCCTCCCAAACCCCCATCTCCCCCACTGTTTTACCATTATCTACGCTAATCTGGTATAGTCTCTTGAAAACATTCTTAAGAGCCCCTTCACCCATCCAGTTCTCCTCCCAAAATAATGAGTTTCTCCCATCCCCTAAGACTTTTGTCAAATTCTCATAGAACCAACTCTCATTCCCCTCCCCTATCTCCTTGAGTACATCCTTCCACCATAATGACACCCTCCCCTCCCTCCCTGTTGGGAATAGGCCGTAACCATCTCCCCAATTTGACCCATACCTAGACCGTAACACCCTCACCCACAAGCTATTTTTTTCATGTAAGAATCTCCAGCCCCATTTCCCCAATAAAGTTTTATTAAAGAAGCCTATGTCTCTCACCCCTAGCCCTCCTAGTTGTTTCATATTGCACACCCTTTTCCACTCAATCCATGCCACTTTTTTCCTATTACTCCCGCCCCCCCACAGAAAATTACGTTGAAGACATACAATCTCGCTCATGGTTTTTTTTGGAATTTTGTAGAAGGACAGATAGTACGTTGGAAGAGAAGAAATAACCGAGTTTAGCAACGTGATCCTGCCACCCATTGAGATCTTCTTGTCATCCCATCTTGCTAGCCTGTTCCTTATTTTTTCCACGATCGAGGCCCACTCCGGCACTCCGCTACCTTTCTATGGTTTGATCCGACTCTCATTCCCAGATATGTAAATGGGATACTTTCAACCCTGCATTCTAGTATCTCTGCCATTTGGTTTATCCTGTCTCCTTCCACATTTACACCTATGATCGAGCATTTATCAAAGTTGATCTTCAGGCCAGACATCAATTCCATATTTCTCAGTACTCGTCTCATCACCCATGCGTTCTCAATGTTGGCTTCCCCCATGAGGATTGTGTCGTCCGCAAACTGTAGATGTGACACTCTTATCTTTTCCCGACCAATCTCTATCGCCTTGTATATTCCTTCTTCCGTTGCTTTCTCCATGAGAATATTCAGACCCTCAACCGCGATCAGAAATAGGAAAGGGGATAATGGATCCCCTTGCCTTAGTCCTCTTTCCAACTTGAATTCTCCAGACGGACTACCATTGACTAAGACCGATGCTGTTGCCGACGTCACGCACTCCATTACCCACTTTCTCCATTTGGGGTGGAAGTTGAATCTCTCCATCATGGTTTCTAGATAACCCCAATCAACCGAGTCGTAGGCTTTTGCAAAATCGATTTTGAAGAAGGCTCTTTCTTTTCTTTCCCGCTTTGCTTCGTCAATTGCTTCGTTCAGGACGATCACACTATCCAATATGTTCCTCCCTCCTATAAAGGCAGTTTGTGCGGTTGATATGATGGTTGGGAGGACAGAGCCTAGCCTTTTGGACATAATTTTTGCAATAATCTTGTACATACCACCAACAAGAGAGATAGGCCTGAATTCGTTCAGATTTGTACTTACCTCCTTTTGGGGAATAAGCACAATGAAGGTCGGGTTGAAGCCTTTTACCAATCGTCCATGGGTGTGGAACTCCTCCATTAGTCTAACGAAGTCAGGTTCTAGTAGATGCCAGTGCTCCTTTAAGAAGCTGAAATTGAATCCGTCAGGTCCGGGACTCTTCGTGTTGTCGCAATCATTGATGGCTTCTCGAATTTCCTCCATTGAAAATGGTGCTATAAGCATGTCGTTTTCTATGGTAGATATCTGTCTCCTTGCGAAACCTGCCTCAGGAACTGGTCTGGCTATCCCTTGACTTTTGAATTGACTTCGAAAGTGCTCAAAGACCCCTTTTTTTACTGCTAATACTTCTTCAGTCCATTCTCCATTCACCATCAGGCCCAGGATTTCGTTCCTTTTTCTTCTCCTATTGATGTAATTGTGGTAGAATCGAGTGTTGCAATCTCCTTCCTTCACCCATTTACATCTTGATTTTTGGTAGTTGAGCATACTTTTCTTTTTTAGCTCTCGAATCAGTAGGGCGGTGGCCCTATTCCTACTAATGATTTCAGTTTCATCTAGCCCAAAAACTTCGTCGAGGGTGTCCAGCTTTTGTATTTTAGCCCTTTGGTCTTCTATATTGCGGTCAATAAACCCGAACTTATTGACGTTCCACTCTTTCAGATCTGCTTTGAGTCTCTTCAATTTCTCCTTGATGACATAGCTCCCCCGGCCCTGGATCTGGTAACTTTCCCACTTCTCCTTTACAAAATCCTTGAACTCTGGGTGAGTTGACCAGGCATTAAGGCCTCGGAATGGTTTTGGTCCCCAGTCCTTAACCTTGATCCCTAGAAGGATGGGGCAGTGATCCGAAACTGATCGTCGTAGGCCTCTTAAGTGTGTATTAGGCCATTGGTTGAGCCAGTGGTGATTGACCAGGGCTTTATCCAATTTTCTCTTGCAGGAACCATCAGGCTTATACCACGTGTATTTTCTTCCGTGGAGTGGAAGGTCGATCAGGTTTGCTGTTTTAATGAATCCGTCGAACGCCTGCGTGTCTCTGCGATTCTGTTGTTGCCCTCGACCATCTCTTTCCGCCTCACACCTAATTGCATTGAAGTCACCAATGATACAAATACATGTTGTTGGGCTTTGGCTCACAATTAAGTTTAGACGATCCCACAACTCGATCTTATCAGGTGTGTTACACGACTCATAGATGTTGATAATGCAACATTCTACATTTTGTTGGCCCCAAACCCCATTTAAGATTACCCCTCCTGCCATATGCCAATAGCTGGAGCATCTGAATACTTCTGGATTCCAAATAGAAATGATTCCCCCCGATCTCCCCTCAGCTTCTCTTGAGTGCCAATCCATGTTACCTTCACCCCATGTTGCACGACAAGTTGCTTCATCCACGTTTTCCATCTTTGACTCTTGGATGCAGCACACATCCACCCCCTGCGCCTTTATGATGTTCCGTATCTCTTCTTTTTTAATTCGATTCCCCAAGCCTCTGATATTCATGGAGAGTATCTTCATAGATCACCCCCTTTTTTCTCCTCTTCTGCTGTTGATCGGGCTTTTTCTTCGATATCCACGAGCTTGTTAATTTCCTGGGCATCTGATGTTGTTGTCCAGATTCCTAACTGTTTTCCCAGACACCATGTTATTGTGGCCTCGTTTTTCGCATTGTTTTTCACCAGGGTGGGTGCTCACTTCCTTCCTCTCACCTTTTTTGGATTTTTTTTTTGAGCTTCTTTCTCGTCCTTCTCTGTTTCAAAACCTTGTGAAAATTCAACCCAGTTCTTGGTCTCCATTTATCTCATTTCCTGTTTGTTAACTTTCTTCTTCGGTGGGTTTTTACGAGGTTTGTAAGTGGGTTTGGGGGTATTGGATATTGGTGGATTACTTTCGAATGAGGGGTTAGGGTCAGGTTTCGGGTCGGGTTCAGGGTCGGTCTTAGTATCGGCTAGCGGGTCGATGGCTGCTTCAACAACTTCAGGGAAAGAGGGACTTACTATGAGGGGGTGTATCAGAGGATAAGGTGGGTGCGACAAGGGGATAGAAGTTTTGGTGGGCTCAGGGATAACCGCATAAAGGGAGTTTTGGATCGGGTGGGCTAGGCATGGGGCGGCAGAAAATGAGGCATGAGGGTTTGCTGGGGTGATGGGTTCAGTTTGGGGGTGGGTAATAATATTAGTGTGGGGGGGGGGGGGGGGAGGGGTAGCGATAAACGTATGGGGGGGGGGGGTAGGATATGGGATTTGGGGCCCACCATTACTTCCAGAATTATTGGAGATAATGGATTCCACATTATGAGTCAAGGCAGTTTGAACTGCTTGGGGATCAACACGTACAGGAACAGAGTTTTGGCCACCAAGATGTACCTTATCCGCTGCTTTGGGACCATCGCTCAAAGGAGCAGAAATTTGGCTTCCAAATCGTACCAGATCTGCTGCGGTGGGGCCATCTCGAAAGGAATTAGGGGTGTTTGGACTATCTTTTGCAGAATCAAATATGTGGGGACCCTCCTCAATATTTGATGACGGCGCCATGATTGAATTCGGTTCACGCTGTTTCCATTCTTTACGGCGTCATCTTTTCGATTTCCTCTATCACCCTGCACTTGAAATTAACGCCATCGATCTTCAATCGAAGTATCTAGTTTACGTGACTCAAATAGGAGGTCGACACCAGCACCCTTGCATAGTCCAAGCGTGTTCTGTTCATCGTTTGGTTATCCAGCCTAATCGGTTTGCCAATATTAACGCATGCTATTTCGAAAAATCTTGCGTTCCATACATGCGCCGGAATACCATTCCACCTCGTCCATACTAATCTTTTGTGGCTCACGTCTGTTGGTCTCCACTCTCTGAACCATTCGAACCAGTGATTAAACCACTCCTCCATGGCAACCGTAATCTCGTCATTCTTTTTCCCGGAGGTGTTCTGGATGAGAACGGCATCGTCGCCAAGTGTCCGCAACTGTAAAATGTTTGCACAGTCTTGTTGAAGCTCCTCTCCGTACTCCTCCCATGAGAATTCTCTCCTCAAGATTCCGGTCATGCACGAGGTCAGCCATTCCGTTTCGTCCCTATTCGTTGTGAATAGAATCGGTTTCTCCTCTTCCGGCAATGGCGCTTCCGGCAGTGGCGCAGCAGCGGCGTTAATCCTTGTTTCTCCCACCTTCTGTGTATGGAAGGATGTACCCTGTTTTGATGCCGCCTCGATGAAGCTCAAGTTCTCCTTCCTGATGTTTCTTCTTGCGTCGAAGGGCATACCACCGTTACCGTTAGTACTTGTTATTTTCTTCCTCTCCTCCGACTCTCTATCGTATCGCGGCACATAGGCTCTTATTTTGTAGCTCCCCATCCACACCTCGTTGAGAGCTTGGAGCATACTGGTTTCGTCCTTCTCCATTTCGAATCTAACAAATCCAAATGGCTTGCCTTCTCTGTCATTTTTTTTTCGGTCTGAAAATATCAGTAACTTTGCCAACTCTATTGAAGCTATACTTTAAATCTTCTGTAGTGCTCTCCGCCGGGAAATTTCTGAAGAAGAAAGTGACCATATTTCTCATTTTAAGGTTGACAAATCTCTCCCTCAAGGCTGCATTCCCACGCGTTGCACGACGGCTTGTTTCTTCTCTATCCAAGTTCCAATCTGTCCTACTGGGGTATCTATGGGTTCGGGTTAAACTACGGCTTGGGTTTTGGAAGTGCCTCACCGGAGAGCGCTCGGAAAAGGGTCGGAAGTTCCTACGGCTTACTCTCACCCACTCTCCTCCCCTACCCTCTCTCTCACCCTCTCTCTCTCTAGACATTTTTTTTTCCCTAGGAAAGTGTGCAAGTAATCACGGGACGGAGGGAATAGTATATATTTACTCACTTGGTCACTCGAGATAGGACAAAATTTGTATGTATAATGTGAGTAGTTTTTTGCTTGTAATTTATAACATCACATCACTACTTAAGTGTTGCTAATACACTTATAAAGGTTATAACACATCATTTTTTTACACATTTCGGGGTGTTAGTATAAATTAAAATAGATTACATAGTGTAATTGGTGCGTATATGAGTCATGACTCTCGCTCAAAGTTGATAGAAAAGACAAGTTATTCTTAACGTGGAGGGGGTTATCCGAAAATAAATTCTCAACACGAAGAACATATATCTAAATCGAATCCATTAAATATCTAGTTTTATTTCTCCATGATAATGAAAGGTATATTAGCCTTTTATGTTACTCCTAATAAGTATTTGCAATTATCTGTCAAGAAAAAGTATTTGCATTTAATTTTATTTACCAAAAAAGTCAAGTCTCATGTCATCTAAGTATATGGTGTACTTGAGTTTATCTTAACTAATCAACTGCTGATTGGTCAACGGTTAAATTTTGATTTCTTTTTGTTTTGAAAAAAGTGTATGTTAATATATTAAAAAATGCATTTTTGTTTTTTAATGAAAAATGTATGTTCCTATATTGAAAAGTGTAATATTGTTTTTAATGAAAGTGTATGTTTATAACAAGTGTATGTTATTATAACTGAAAAATGTATGTTATTATAATTGAAAAATGTATGCTATATTGATGAAAAATGTAAGTTATTACTCCGTATAATTGAAAAGTGTATGTTATTATAACTGAAAAATGTAAATTATATATTAATGAAAACGGTATGTTATTATAACTGAAAAATGTATGTTCTATATTAATAAAAAAATGTATATTATTATAACTAAAAATGCTACATTAATATATATGAAAATATTATTGAAAAGTTTAAATTTTCTGTTTAAAAAAATATTACAAATTTTTTTTTGATTATTGACCAATCAAAAGTTGAACAATGAAAATCAAATCAAGTAAGTAATGAGTGTAAGATATTCATTCACGTTTTATCAAAATATGATCAAACTTCAAAGAGACAGATATGGGAATGAAGTCACAAGTGATAACCCATGGACGTGTCTGAAAACGATTATTTCTAATTATGTACAGGCAGTACAGCTGTCTCCCATCACCCCTACCATGTCCCATTGCACTTGCACCTATGTACATGCACAGGAATACATCATACATATATACACACGTAAATGATAGCCACACAGACTTTTATTCTTTTAAAATGATAAACAAATAAAGTATAAATAAATTCATTCAATGAAATTAATAGAAGATAATTGACTTTTAAAAGTAGAAAATAATAATGTGTAGTGTAAAAAAGAGTGCATCGTGAGAATAAGAAATTTAACTAGTAAAATTTTCTTATTTGTGTTTACTGAAAAAAAATTGTAAACAATACTAGTAGAATAGTGGAAGTAAGTCTTTTTACTTTGAAAATGTTGAAAAATTCAAGTATTTTTACTTTTATGATATCCTAATAGTATGCTTCAATGTCAGGGCTTAATAACATTTTATTTCATAATTTTTATTCCCACAAGAGTTTTGGACACAAATATTAAGAAATATAATAGAATAAATGAATGTATTAGAGGTGATATAATTGATAGGAAAAAATATAATGAAATCTGAGAAAAATGAATAACTTTCATTAGATCGAATGAAAATAAAGAAAAGATATTTTTTGTCAAAAAAGTGAATCAATATCGTTACTTTTATCATTTTTCTTGTAAAACGAGCTAAATTAGTAATTAAGAAGTACTCCCTCCGTCCGCCTATAAGCTTCACGTTACTTTTTGGCACATAGATTAAGAAAAGTGATTAAACAATAGATATAGTACAAGTGATGTGATTGAGAGAGGAGAGAGATAGAGAGAAAAAGTAAGATATAAAGTGAAATGTAAGAAAACGGACCAAAATGGTAAAATGGGAAGCTTATAGGCGGACGGAGGGAGTAGTTGTGGAGAAAAGGTTCAACAATCAACATTAATAACAACATTTTTTATTTTTTTAATACAGCAACAAAATTGAATAATTTAAAGATGCTCCTACATACAATTCCAAGAGCTCAATCAAATAAAATGAAAGAATGAAGATTAAAATGTATTTTGCCTTTATTATCTTCTCAGCATCATTAACTCTTCTTTTTTGACTTTCTTAAAAATTCTCTTTTTATGACCATCTAAAGAAAATCCTTTTTAGCGTTGGTCAATAATCAATACAGTATTATTATATGTATCTGATTTTTGCATGAGCACTTTGGATTTATTGAACTTGAATTCTAATTAGTACTATCCCCATTAAAATTCATTATATTCATTCTTTCATACATAAATTTTAATAAATAATAGGAGTAATTAAAGATCGAAAATAAAAACCTAAAATATAAGTTGAAATGTGTGGTAGAATGATAAAGTATTCCTTAATTCTCTCAGCAAATTGCTTACAATATTTGATAAAAGTGTGCTCAAACACAACTCAGAGATTAAAAAAAAAATTCCCCCAGCCCAAATTAATCCAAACCCTTATTAACAAATTGGATAATAAGGAGATTGGATTATAAGGGCGGGGAAGATGAACATCGTCATATCTGGATCTGCTTTTGTATACAGGAATTAGGGAAGGAATCACGTATTGATTCTGTGTAATTAGGATTGAAAAAACACAAATAGATAGATAATACACGCATACATCAACATGCATACATACATATATATATAAGTACATGATAATTTCTCGTCATCTGTGCATTATTAGTCTATGATATATTCTTTGGAGTTTGTGTATTTACACTTCTAATTTCTCCTTTAAACACCCACTTTTGATAATCGCATTATCTTTCTTGGATCTGCCAAAAAACCGGGAGTTTGGAGCGTTTGTGTGTTTTGCTGAAAAGTGAGTGATTTTTTTAACCTTGTTTTCGGAAGATTTTGCAGAGAAGCCATGAGAGTTTTCACAGCTTTCTGAGTGTAGCTATACGTGGCTTCTCGAAGAATTTTTTTCCTAGAAAAGGTGTGTTTCTTTAGTTGTAATTTGTTGTTTTATGTTTTAATTGCATAATGTGTTTAATTTTTTGAATGATTTGCCTTGGTTTTATGCGTTTATGTTGTGTGAATTTTATGTTTTCAGTTCAATTTTAGGATTGCGCGTTACTGGTGGTTCATCTGTTCTGTTACTCTTATGGTTAATAAAGCTATTTGATTGCTTCAGTTTCTTTTATGTTTATGTCTAGCTTTAATACATGATATACATTTCATTGAAGAAATTGTTATTGATGTTTATAACATCAAAATTGGAGTGAGAATTGAGCAAAATACATACTGTAATTAATAAGGAATTAAGGATGGAGGGTTTCAGAAAGAAATCACTTGTTCAAAGAAAAAAAAGTATAAAAAGAAAGAGCCATAAGCTATCTTGATTTCAATATTAGACTTTTTCTAGGGTGATTAAGTTAGATGCAGAGGCTGCTGCTGCTTCAGTTACTAGTTGGTTATTGGGATAGCAGTTTTTGAGCCTTTTACATTTGGGGTTAGAACGTTCATCAAAACTGCTACTCCTTATGTGATTTATTGTTTGGCTTGCTGCATTTACGAACCATACGTGAGCCCCGATGATGTAACAGGAGGGTTGGGGGGGGGGGGGGTGGGTGGTTGTGTTTCTTTGTCATTCATGGTTATCAAGAAACACCAAGGGCCATTAGTGTACAATAAGCAGAAATAATATACTCCAGGTGATTTTGTATTTAGCTAGCACAAGTTCATTTTTCAAGAGTGCTTTCTGTCTTAGTCTCTCTGTACTGTCTGGGTTCTGCCTGGTCATATATTTTCCTTTAGTCTAAGGTTAAGCCAAAGCATTTAATGATATTTGATGGAGGCGGAACTTCGACTGAAGAAGTGTGAATCATTATCAGTTTCGGTCCCTTTTAATTGTAATTGTAGTGGAACAGTTTGTTAGATGTTAGTGGTTAGTTAGTTGGCCGCTAATAGTAACAGTTGGGGAGTATGCCTTTATATACTCTCATCTTTGTCATTGTGAGGGGTTGATGAAATTGTGATAAAATACTTGTGGGTTAAGCTGAGGGGAATAAGAATTCTTGAAGTTTCTGTGTGTTCTTGGTGTGCTTCTGGCTTGTATCTTTACGTGCATAGGTCCCGCTGCGTCAGTTGGTATCTAGAGTCGGGCTTCTCTTGGAATCATGCCTCCGAAACGCCAAGAAACCGCTCCGGCAGATATGGACGTTACTCAATTGAAGCAACAGTTGGATCAACTCGCGACGGATTTCGCGGCCATGGGTGCTCGTCAGGATCTTTTGGCGGCGCAACAGGCGGAAGTCTTGGCATTACTTCGCGATCAAATTCTGGCGACCAGCCAATCACCGGCCCCGCCGCAGGCGGATCCTTCGTCTACGGAAGAGACGGAAACACTGGACAATCCTTTTGCTCAAATGGAAAGGGCACGTTTGAACAAACGGGTTCCGGCGCAGGACGACGATAACCGTTGGGAACACGGTTTCAAATTGGAAATTCCCGAATTCCATGACAACACGGAGTCATCGGATCTCACGGACTGGATAATAACTGTAGAGGAAATCTTGGACTTCAAGAGGGTCCCGGAGGAGCACCGAGTGGCGTTAGTAGCGACCCGATTGCGCGGCCGTGCTTCTCACTGGTGGAAGCATCTGAAGACAGCCCGCGTCCGGGCGGGAAAACCACCATTAACATCGTGGATCAAGTTTAGAAAGAAATTACGTGAGGCCTTTTTGCCATACAACCATGCTAGATTACTGTTTCAGCGTCTACAAAATCTGCGCCAAGGAGCACGTTCCGTGGCCGAATATTCTGAGGAGTTCTACCAACTCATGACTCGTAATGATTTATCCGAGTCGACGGACCAATTGGTATCCAGGTATATTGGGGGTCTACGTTTAAGCATTCAAGACCCTTTGAATTTGTGCTCTCCAGTCTCGGTTTCCGACGCCCACCAACGAGCGATTTTGATAGAAAAACAACAGGCGCGAAAGCAATCATACCCGTCGGCTCGTTCGGATACGACATTCACTCCTCCGACCCAGCGCCCTCCCTTGCCGCCCACTGGTTTTCCGCGGCCAGTTGCCCCTCCGGTCGCACCTCCGCAATTCCGGGCCCCGGGGGCTTGTTTTTCTTGCGGCACTCCGGGCCACCGTGCCAGCAATTGTCCCAAGCGTGCGTTGTTGTTGGACGAACCCCTTTATGAGGGACCCCCTATTTTTGACGAGGAACCTGATTACGCGTGCACTGAGGTACAACTTTGTGGTGACTCTGGACCAGCACTGTTGTTACGACGGACATGTCTAACGCCGAAGGACGAAGATTCGTCAATCCAACGGACTTCGCTATTTCATTCTACTTGTACGGTGGCGGGTAAGATTTGTCGTTTTATTGTGGATTCCGGTTCATGTGAGAACGTGGTGGCCGATACAATGGTACAGAAGCTTGCACTACAGGTTGAGCCACATCCGGCGCCGTATACACTTTCTTGGCTTCAACAGGGCACATCTATCACTGTTAAATCGCGGGTGTTGGTAAATTTTTCGATCGGATCGGCCTACACCGACTCAATTTGGTGCGATGTGGCCCCCATGGATGCGTGCCATATCCTTCTCGGCCGACCGTGGCAGTTTGACCGTTCGGTAGTACACGATGGTCGCAAGAACACGTATAGTTTCTTGTTTGAGGGTGTGCGCATAGTGCTCCTACCGACTCCGGGCAACCCTTCTCGACCCATTTCAGGTTGTACTCAGCCTGTGGTCGTCCTATTGTCACGCAAACATTTTTACCAGGAGTTGCGTACTGCTCCCGTGTTGTTTTGCCTAATAGGCCATGATATATCACCTGCGACCTCGGGGATTCCATCTCTTGTTGAGCCCTTATTACGGGCCTTTGCGGATGTGTTTCCAGAGGAGTTACCGGATGGGTTACCCCCGATGCGTGACATCCAACATCAGATCGACTTCGTCCCTAGCGCGGCACTTCCCAACAGGCCGCATTATCGTATGAGCCCAGCAGAGCACGATGAATTAAAACGCCAAGTTATAGATTTATTAAAGAAAGGCCTCGTCCGTGAAAGCCTTAGCCCGTGTGCCGTACCCGCGCTCCTTATACCCAAGAAAGACAACTCTTGGCGTATGTGTGTTGATAGCCGCGCAATTAACAAGATTACGGTCCGCTACCGATTCCCCATTCCCCGCCTTGACGACTTGTTGGACCAACTGTCGGGCGCAACCGTGTTTAGTAAACTGGACCTCAAGGCTGGGTATCACCAGATTCGAATTCGGCCGGGCGACGAGTGGAAAACAGCGTTTAAAATCCGTGAGGGCCTATTCGAATGGCTGGTTATGCCTTTCGGGCTATCCAACGCGCCAAGTACCTTCATGCGAGTCATGACACAGACCCTCCGGCCGTTATTGGGTTCGTGTGTCGTCGTCTACTTTGACGATATTCTCATTTACAGCAAAAATAGGACGGATCATTTGATGCACCTGGAGGCGGTCCTAGAAATTTTGCGCAAGGAACAATTCTTTGCTGCTGCACCTAAGTGCGCGTTTTTGCAAGAATCGGTGTTATTTTTGGGCTATGTTATCTCGGCAGCAGGGATCGGCATGGACGTGTCTAAAATTGCAGCAATTAGAGATTGGCCGACACCGCGCTCTCCGACAGAGGCACGTAGTTTCCATGGATTGGCCTCCTTTTATCGCCGCTTTATTCCGCACTTTAGCACCATTATGGCCCCGATTACGGATAGCATGAACAGCGCGACGTTTATGTGGACGCAGGCTGCCTCCGAAGCATTCGTTGTTATCAAACAGAAATTGACGTCGGCGCCTCTCCTTGTCTTGCCCGATTTTTCCGTGCCTTTCGAACTACACTGCGATGCGTCGAAGCTCGGAATTGGTGCTGTCCTCAGTCAGGTGGGGCGCCCCATTGCATACTTTTCGGAAAAGTTGACAGGTCCACGTTCGCGCTACAGTACTTACGACGTGGAATTTTATGCGGTCGTGCGTGCGGTACGTCATTGGCGGCATTACTTATTCCAGAAAGAGTTCGTATTATTCACAGACCATGAGGCGCTTAAGCACCTTCAAAGTCAAGACGCCGTGTCCTCACGCCATGCCGGATGGTCGGCGTATCTCCAACAGTTTACTTTCGTTATAAAGCACCAGTCGGGAGCTTTGAATCGTGTAGCGGATGCTCTGAGTCGTCGTTCTGCGCTTTTGGGCACGATGCGCACAGAGGCTGTGGGCTTCGATTCACTTAAGGAGGTGTATGCCACTGATGGGTTTTTTGGGCCGATTATGGAACGTCTGAAGTCGGGTTGGGTGGATAGATATTCATTGACGGATGGGTTTTTATTTCGGGATAATGCGCTGTGTATTCCGGATGGAAGTTTCCGTTTACAATTGCTACGCGAAGTCCACAATATGGGACATGCAGGACGTGATCGGACCATGGATCTAGTCTCCAGATCCTACTACTGGCCCACATTGCGCCGCGACGTATCTCGCCTAGTCGAACGCTGCCACGTCTGCCAGGTTTTGAAAGGCACGTCGTCAAATGCCGGCTTATATAGACCCCTCCCCATTCCGTCGCAGCCATGGGTCGACATTAGCATGGATTTTGTCCTCGGCCTTCCCCGC
Organism: Galeopsis tetrahit; assembly: GCA_963675135.1. Taxonomy (NCBI): domain Eukaryota; kingdom Viridiplantae; phylum Streptophyta; class Magnoliopsida; order Lamiales; family Lamiaceae; genus Galeopsis; species Galeopsis tetrahit. Next base: position 61,132,891 of record OY776131.1, read on the forward strand.
ACGCAGGGAGGAAATGATTCTATTTACGTAGTTGTGGATCGATTCTCAAAAATGGTTCATTTCGTCCCTTGTAAGAAGACAGCGGACGCAGTTAAGGTGGCAACTCTATTTTTTCGGGAGGTGTACCGCTTGCACGGGCTGCCCCAATCTATTGTTTCGGATAGGGACACGCGTTTTCTGAGCCACTTTTGGAGGAGCCTGTGGCGTATGGTGAACACAACATTGAGTTTTAGCAGCGTATCATCCACAGACGGACGGCCAGACGGAGGTGGTCAATAGGTCTCTTGGGAATTTATTGCGATGTTTGGTGGGCGATCATCTTCGAACGTGGGATTTGAAATTGGCTCAGGCCGAATTTTCCCACAATGCGGCGAAAAATAGGAGCACTGGCTATGCCCTTTTCAGGTTGTTTATACACTGTTGCCCCAGGGGCCCCTGGATTTACTTGTGCTGCCGTCGCGAAAAAGACCACACGGCACTGCGAGGGAGTTTGTGGAATCGTTACAGCAGGTTCACGCCAGTACGCGTGCAAATTTGGAAGCCGCTGCTGTGAGTTACAAGACCGCGGCGGATGTACATCGTCGCAGTGTGGTGTTTGAGGTCGGGGATTTGGTTTGGGCTGTCTTAACTAGAGATCGGATTCCTGCGCACGAATATAACAAGTTGTCCGCTCGTAAAATCGGGCCTTTGGAGATTGTGGAGCGGATTAATCCGAATGCGTATAGAGTCACTCTTCCGCCCAATTTGCGTTGCTCGGATGTGTTTAATGTGAAGCATCTTTTCCCTTATTTTGCTGACGATACTTCTGGAGGCGGAACTTCGATCGATTCGAGGGCGAATCGTTTCTCACCCGGAGAGAATGATGGAGGCGGAACTTCGACTGAAGAAGTGTGAATCATTATCAGTTTCGGTCCCTTTTAATTGTAATTGTAGTGGAACAGTTTGTTAGATGTTAGTGGTTAGTTAGTTGGCCGCTAATAGTAACAGTTGGGGAGTATGCCTTTATATACTCTCATCTTTGTCATTGTGAGGGGTTGATGAAATTGTGATAAAATACTTGTGGGTTAAGCTGAGGGGAATAAGAATTCTTGAAGTTTCTGTGTGTTCTTGGTGTGCTTCTGACTTGTATCTTTACGTGCATAGGTCCCGCTGCGTCAATATTTCTCTGATAACAAGTTTTGCTGTCGTTCATTTCACGTACGTAGTTTGAAGCCTTAGCATTTCTCTTCAAATAAATGTCTCCTAATGAAATCGGCTAGTTTTAGAATTTAATAAAAGGATATAGCTGTTTTTGGCTGTGAATTGTCTTATATAAGCTTTAATTGGATTTCTGGTTGGACTTGGACGCATATGGTAAAGTTTAAAATAATCGTGAAAAGCGGTTTCTCTTAATTATTAAGTTTGTCCTACAGCATTGAGAACAATTCCGGTTTTTAACTAATTTGATCTTAAGATTTTCATGCGTATATAAGTTAGATCTCTATTCTGTGAAGGAAAGCAAATTAAGTTATACTAACTGCTTGATCATCTTCACCTTTTCTTTCTGTTGATGTATTTTTGTCAATCCATTGGAGATTCTTAGCTATTATGTTTTTGTTAATGATGTGCATGGGATTTGGATAAATTTGATAAGTTCTCATAAATATACTGACTATGATTTGCTAATGTGACAGATTTAACAAGCGTAAATAAGCTGAAAACAATCGTCTGGAAAACGACTTCTGACAAAAAATGGACCCTCAGGCTTTTATTAGGTTGTCGATTGGGTGTCTGGGGCTGAGAACAGCTCTCACACCATCAAAATCGAGTATTCATGCGTTCTCCTCCTCTCAATGTGTATGTGACATTCGTCTTGGTGGTTTTCCCGTTCAGACAACACAAGTCCCTTGTATTAAATCGTCCTCTCCGGAAGCAACCCCCAATTATTCTCACAGTATAGCCTCCAGCTTTTATCTTGAAGAATCAGACTTAAAAGCAATGCTAGCACCTAGTTGTTTCTATGGTCCTAGCGCCTGTTTGGAGATCGTCGTTTTCACAGGGTGGAAAGACAACAGCTGTAACTGTGGTGGGGGCATCAAACGGCAGCAAATTGGGGTGTTTAAGTTGGATGTTGGTCCAGAATGGGGTGAAGGAAGGCCTCTTACTCTTTTCAATGGATGGACCAGAATTGGTAAAAATAGAGCAGAGCTTCATTTGAAGGTGAAGATAGATCCTGATCCAAGATACGTATTTCAGTTTGAAGACGAGACCAAGTTAAGTCCCCAGATCGTACAGCTTCGAGCCACCGTAAAGCAGCCTATTTTCAGCTGCAAGTTTAGTCGAGACAGGTGATGATACATAACTTGCATGTTTCTTGCTTTTTTCACCATTTTCATGATCAGTAAATTGCAAATTTGGTCTCAAATCTACGTACTGGTGAATCACTTTTCCCAATTAACTTTTAAAAGACTGCAAATTTAGTCGTGTATTGACAATTTTTTGTTTTAGGATGATAATTTAATTGAAATCAATATGTTTGGATCTCATTATGTCACGTAAGTGATGTTAGTCTAGTTGCTACATGGAATTTACTCCTATTTTCATAATGTTACTTGAGCTGAATCTCATATTTTTTAATCATAGGATTTCACAAGGAGATAAATTTACTCCATTCTGGTCTAGTTCTTCCGACGAGACGGAGAGACGAGAGAGAAAGGGGTGGAAGGTGACGATACACGATCTCTCCGGGTCGGCTGTCGCAGCTGCCTTCATAACGACCCCGTTCGTTCCATCAACAGGTTGTGATTGGGTGGCCCAATCCAACCCAGGAGCATGGTTAATTGTCCGACCTGACGCATTCAGGCCCGAGAGCTGGCAACCCTGGGGAAAACTGGAAGCATGGCGTGATCGAGGAGGTGTTAGAGACTCGGTTTGTTGCCGTTTCCGCCTTTTACCGGACGGGCTTCCAGAAGGCGGGGAACTCCTTGTGTCGCAGACACTGATCAATGCTGAAAAGGGTGGAGAGTTCTTCATAGATGCGGATCGAGCAATGATGACACCATTGCCGAGTCCACAGAGTAGCGGTGACTTTGAGGCGTTCAGCCCCGTTAATGGGGGGTTCGTGATGAGCTGTAGAGTGCAGGGGGAAGGGAAATGCAGTAAACCTTTGGTACAACTGGCAATTCGACATGTGACGTGTGTGGAGGATGCAGCCATTTTTATGGCTCTGGCGGCTGCCGTTGATCTTAGTATCGAAGCGTGCAAGCCATTTCGGAGGAGGAGATTACGAAGAGGTAATACGCATTCTTGGTGACGAAAAGTCGTCGCTGATTTCTTGCAATTGTTGTAAGAACTGAGTTTTGTACACAACTACTTTGAATTAGATTTATATTTCATCCGTCCAACTAATAGGCTGCTTTATGAATGCTTGTGCTTACTTTTACAACTACGGAGTAATTTTTATAATTGATTTGGTTTTGGAACAAGATTAACACCTATGTAATTGTATATATTGACGTGGGGAAAAGTAAAACCGTCCAACGATTAATAAATGAATAATTTCAACTATGGAAATCTTTCCAAATGCTCTTTCGAATATATAAATTATTGTGCTCTGAATGTGCTCCAAATTCCGATACTGCAAAGAAATCGTCGGAGAGATTTTCATGACGGGCTTTCAGACCATGATTCGTATCTGAATATTAGGGCCATGTCATCAGTACGATTCTAACACACAGGAGATTTCCTCGACGTCGAGCAAACCCCTCTTCTTGTCTCTCTCAAGTCTCAATTTGAATTCATTAATTTGGGTATGTAATTGGGTACTGAGTCTTTGTTTTAGTATTTAAATTTTGTTTTTTTTTTACTTCATGCAAATAAAAGGTTGAGATGCTACTTGAAAACATATTTAGTTTTAGCTAGCAAGAAGATGCAGGCAATGAAAAAGCAATCATTATCAAATCATATGAGAGAGTAGTATACCCGGTGGTATTTAACTGTTAATACACTCCTCTATAAGTTATAACCAATACATATAATAAAGATGGAAGGAAAACCTCTATCAACCCGCCCGCCTCTATATGAAATTATGAATCAACTAAATCTAAAATTGAGAAAATCATCATCTCAGTAGTAGGGAACATAAATATATATATATATATATATCTCCAAACAAAGATAGCAGCAGCATGTGAAAGCAAGCAAGTTGACTAGTGAATGGGGCCACGTCGTTTAAGAGCTACGTTAAATACGCCTATATTCCCGAGCCAGAACAGAAGTAAAATTACCACGCTTGTCACGCCCACCCACATCCATTGCTGCAATTTTTTCTTGTTTCGATTGCGAAGAGGTGGAGGAATGGATTTTGCCTTGCTCTGCTTACCCAACAACCACGGCTTTTGAGCCTGCTGCTTTTTAGAAACCGTTTCGTTCACTACTACTTCTATGTCCTTGCTACTTTCAGCAGCGCTTTCTGAGCTTGGCCCGCTGTCACAATTAATGCTCTTCATATCGTTCCCGTCTGTGGTTACACCACTCTTCTTCCTTTCTTTCTTTCTCAATCTCTTCTCTCTCTCCTGTACATATATATAATAATTCAATTAATTTATTCAACTTCATATCTCAAATATATCAAGAAAGGAAAAAAATGTAGTTTCACCTTTTCTCTTTGTTCTGCTTCCTTCTGTGTCTTTAAGTCTGCTCTCATCTGCAATTTCTCAGCTTGCCGTTTCTTTCTCTCGCGCGCCTCGTTAGCCTTCGCCAGCGCCTCCACCCGACGTTGCTCTTTCAACTTAGCCACCATCTCCTCCCTTGCCTTTTCTTCCTCCCTCCTTAATGACTCAATCTCTTCCTTTGATCTAATAGCCACCTCAACATCATGAATTGCATCCAACCCATTGGCCTGTACGCTAATAATAGCAGGTTCCTTTGTTACTTTTTGATACTTGGACTCCGTCGCTATCTTCGTCACTTTATTGTCAAAGTCCGTGTTTTCATTTGGACTTGGAATTGGTGATGCAAGATCAACTGCCTTGACTGATGTTGAGGCCCTCATCCTACTCGCTCTCTCATCAGCATAACTGGGTAGGCGAGGCGCCACCTCATCAGGACCAAGTGCACGACCATCCAAAGTCCCGAATCTCCTAACACTACTCCTTGTGTTGAACTTTACATATTCTCTACGGAATTCGTCATTCGTATTCCACAGTTCCATAAAATTATCCACCTATAGTAGGACCAGGCATGTGCATAAAGTTAAGAGGTTGATTTAAAACATCCGCAACTAGAAGATCTTAAAAAAATCTTACCTGATTCATACAAAGTAGATAAAGCGCTTCTGTATCCCTGCTATATGCATAATTGCTGGCAACAGCAGCGTCATCCTTGTACTTGAAAAAGTGTTCGCTCTGCAATTTCAGTTACTAAAGCGACTTAGGCACTTCATTATTAATTTCAAATAATCTTGTTACAAAAAGATCCAACGAAGTATACATTTCTCATTTCTAGATCCCCACACACCAGCATATAAATAGATTGTTAATCTTTAAATAAGGAAACAGAAAAGTTACGAGCAGTGTTTCAAGTATTTCAAATTATAACTACATATAAAGAGCTTCATTTGTGATTCAGCTTTTTCTACCCTCATATGGATTCTTCAGCATCAGTAAGCTGTTTAATCATTAGAGTGCACTTGAACAAATTATACTATATTGGTTCAATTTTGACTGCTAAATCCAACTGGTCATTTTACATTTTTTTCCAACCAACTTGGAAACATATTTTTGAAATGATTTAATTCTTTTCCAAATTCAATGATTTGGGTCATTTTCAATTAAAACCCAAAAATCAAGGTAATTTTCAGCATATATATGGGGAGCTGGAGAGCTATCAGGTTCAAGTTCAATGATCATACTATTATTAATGCCTAGTCTACATCACATATTTACTGCATTATTTTACATTCTTTTCAATTTATGTCCAAGATTCAGATTAGAGTTCACTTATCAGTTTTCTCTTCTTGAGAAGGCTCAATAGACCTCATTAGTAGATCATGAGAACCATGATTCTCATCAGAATGACGTCTGTATTTTAAATGATTTCATACTATTGAAAAGATTCTATATCTAACTTGTTCAACAACTAATAATACATGCTGCAATTGACTACTTGACTTCATTCAAGATTAAATTCAGAATTTTATGATCAATGAGAGAACATGTGCCTTTTTGTTATCTACACGATCTACCTTAATATATAAGTATGTCATCAATTTTTATGTGGCATGTGTATTTGCATACACAATCACAAGTGTGCACCAAGAGATCCATTACCTTCTTAGAAAGTTCTTTTCTCAAATTCTGCCACTGAGCATATGCTGCTTGGCGAACATCATCAGCGGCTCGGAACTGGGCTTGTAGTTCCTTAACCTTTTTGTTTTCGTCATCATATTTCTTCTCCACTTCTGCTGCAGTGGCTTCAGCTTTTAGGACACTCTTTTTTAGGACATCGAGCTCCTTCCTTAGGATCTGCATACCAGATTAAAAACCGAAATCATGTTATGCCATGTGAGCAGCCTTTCCACTTTACTAAATTCCCACCATACTATTGCATTACAATAATAAGCTTTTTTTTCAATGAAATTCAACTCACATAACGAGGAGATAACAGGGAAGGGATAATATAAACTTAGTGCATAAATAATGAGGTATTCAAACCTTTAAACGCTCTTCAACCTCTCCTCTCTGTTCAATAGCTTGCTTGATTTCATCTTTGCTGCCCATATTAGAAGATAATTGTTCGCGGAGTTGCTTCAATTGCTTGATTTCTCGAATGAACTGTTTTTCTTCCTTCAAGGGAAGAGTCTCATGTTGTATCATATGTTCCATATTGTATATCTGTGAAGAGAGACAGTTCAGTCATTTACTTTAACAAAATATCTTTTAATTTGAAAATCACATTTTACATGCAAGTGACAAGTGTAAGGAGTGTACACAATATATAAACACAGTACGGGCATGAAAATGCTGACCTGACTATCAATATCTTCAATAGATAATGCATTCTTGGCTTTGTTGATCACATGCTGAAGAGAATCTATTTCCATGCGTTTTGACCGCACCAACTTCCGAGCACTTCGGGCTTCACCCTTGGCATATTCATAATCAATACCATGAATCTGGCTGTTGGCCTGCTTAGTTGAGAAATAACATTAGTGTTGTCATAGAAATCAATAAAGAAAAACTTAATACATATATATATATATGGCTTACTCTTTTCTCTTGGATTTGAATTTGAACAGCATCCCTGAGTTTTGTCTTCTCATCAACATGTATCTTTGCAACTCTGATTTGTTCTCTAAGATTTTCATCATCGAATCTCGGGATCCTGATCAAAAAGTTGAATGGCTTTGTTTTAATCTTAATGCTTTGTTCTTTTCCATCACTCGTGTTCACACTGGTACCCCCTGCTGAAGCCACAGATATTTTGCTGCATTGAGAATTTATAGTGTCCTCATTTTCTTGCACGAACAAGTTGTCATTACCACTATCGGTAGTGCCATCCGACTGATCTCTGATGTCCTCACTACCTTCTACGTCCAGCATAACATTAGTTGCTTCGTTATCAACAATAAAGCTATCTGAGACCTCTGTTCTGCACGAGACAGCTACATCATCATCCATTCCTCCTCTGCTTATGGAAGAAGAGGTATCGCCATGACCTTCAGGTTCCAGTTTCACTGCTGGTGGGGAAACTGTAGCTTCAACTTTACCACTTGAAACTTCAGTTTCAGCATGGGCTTCATCACCTTGAGAAGCTGGTTCCTTTTCTGTGAGAACAACCTCTTCAGGATACCTTATCACACTGTCATAACTGGGAGACGAATTCTCAGTGATTTGTGATTTTGGACTCACAATTGGTTCTGCTTCAACAGTTTCCGCATCAGAAATTTCACTTTGAGATGCATGAGCATTAGAAACTGGATAGCTTTGAGTTTGCATAGAAGCCTCAGTCTTGGTTTCAGACGGAATAGTATCATGAGATACTCCACTGCTACCAGGTTGGTCGTTAGTTTCCTCTTGAACACCATTGTCCTCTTCAGATGCACGAAAGTTCTCATTTTGCTCTTCCGCAACCAGATTGCAAACTGTTTGGACATGACTATCAGTAAAACTCCCCACTGTTTTTGATTCATCCATCTGGCCCAGCACACCTTGAACATTGTTGCCAAATTCAGTTTCATCCTGCTGATTTTCAGGTACCTCTGATCTCAAAGTTGCCTCATCAAGTGTTTCAGCCTTGCTGTTCTCCACAGGTTCTACCACTTCTCTCATTAATTTTACCTCATCGTCAATGTCAACAATCTCATCTTGCAACTCACGCTGAACTGCATCTACTACCATCTCTTGAGATTCATGACATGCTTCTAATGCCTCAGTTACACATACGTTACTGTGATCCTCACATTCGCCATTTGCACTAAGAGAATTACTGACATGCAACAAAATATTATTAGATTCCCTATTTTCTCCGGATTCTGCAACCGAGCCCAAAGCCGCAAGGCCCACAACTATAGGAACTGGAGATGACTCAGCTTGAGAAACGTTATCAAACTTCTCCTTTTCTCCTTCTGCCACATCTTCAACCAATCCATTTTGATCCAATGCCTTCTCTACCTCAGCTTCTGCCAAGCTTTCAATTTTTCCATCTGGGACCTCAACATCTTTAACTTCAGTTTCAGTTTCCCCGGCGTGGTCCTCCAGAGGGTCATCAAGAGAAAGTTGGACCCCCTCACCGTTGTCAATGAAACTTTCATGCTTTGAGGCACTATCATTTACTGAGGTAGGATCCTCTTTTATCTGCTCAACATTTCTGCTTTCTACTTTATCAAAACTTTCATTTTGGGAACCCAATTCTGCCCCTAGATCCTTAATTTCAGCAGCATTGGGTTCAAACACTACACTTGGCCCCTCAGCCTCCACATCCTCATTGTCAATATTTACTAAGGATTGGGAATCCAGTTCTGCCTCTAGCTCCTTAACATTAGCAGAGTCAAACTCATGCCGAACACATGAACCCTCTGCCTCCACATCCTTATTGTCGACATTTACTAATGGAGAATCCCAATTGCTCGGCTCAATAATACAATTCTCTGCCTCATTCAGGGGCTGACTAACTGTATCAATATTTTCGATTTGGGAATGCAATTCTGCCTCTTGATCCTTCAGTCCAGCCGCATCATATTCAAGCAGAACATTAGAACCTTCAGCCTCCACCACACCTTCATTAACGACATTTGCTAATGGAGGATCCCCAACGCTCCGCTCAATACTACTATTCTCTGCCTCGTTCAGGGGCTGAAAATTCTCACCAACTGCATCATTATTTTCAATTTGGGAATGCAATTCTGCCTCTTGATCCTTCAGTCCAGCCGCATCATATTCAGGCAGAACATTAGAACCTTCAGCCTCCACCACACCTTCATTAACGACATTTGCTAATGGAGGATCCCCAATGCTCCGCTCAATACTACTATTCACTGCCTCGTTCAGGGGCTGAAAATTCTCACCAACTGCATCATTTTTTTCAATTTGGGAGTGCAATTCTCCCCCTTGGTCCTTAACTCCAGCAGCATCAGATTCAGGCAGAACACTCAAACCCTCAGCCTCCACAACCTCATTATCCACACTTCCAAGGGAAGGATCCCCATTGCTCCGCTCAGTTATACCATTCTCTGCCTCATTCAAGGGCTGAAATTCTACACTAACTGCATCTTTTTTTTCCATTTGGGAATGCAATTCTGCCCCTTGGTCTTGAACTTCAGCAGTGCTGGGTTCAGGCAGAACACTCAAACCCTCAGCCTCGACATCCTTATCATCTACATTTACTAAGGGAGGATCCCCAGTGCCCCGCTCAATAATACTATTCTCTGCGTCATTTAGGGGCGGCAATTCACCACTATCATTTTTTTCAATTTGGGAATGCAATTCTGCCCCTTGGTCCTTAACTTCAGCAGTGCTGGGTTCAGGCAGAACACTCAAACCTTCAGCCTCAATATCCTTATCATCTACATTTACTAAGGGAGGATCCCCAGTGCCTCGCTCAATTATACTATTCTCTGCCTCATTTAGGGGCGGAAATTCACCACTATCAATTTTTTCAATTTGGGAATGCAAGTCTGCTACTTGATCCTTAACTTCAGCAGCACCAGATTCAGGGAGAATACTCAAACCCCCAGCCTCCACGTCCTTATCATCCGAATTTACTAAGGGAAGATCCCCATTGCCCTGCTTAATTATACTATCCTCTGCTGCCTCATTCAGGGGCTGAAATTCCCCACTAGCTGCGTCCTTTATTTCGATCTGGGGATGCAATTCTGCCGTTTGATCCTTAACTCCAGCAGCATCTGATTCAAGCAGAAGACTCAAACCCTCAGCCTCCACATCCTTATTATCGACATTTTCTAAGGAAGGATCCCCATTGCTAATTTCAATAACACCCTCTGCCTCATTGGGGGGCTGAAATTCCCCACTTACTGCATCAATCTGGGAATGCAATTCAGCCCCTTGATCCTTAACTCCAGAAGCATCGGATTCAGGTTGAACCCTCGAACCCTGAGCCTCCACATCCTCATTACCAACATCTTCAGTGACTCCATCAGTCCCAGAAACAAAAACATATGAATTATCAAGATCATTGGCTTGATTGTGATGGTTGGTTCCATTAGAATCAGGCTTGGGTAGATCCTGGTAAGAGCTCATATCCAACACACATTTCTCCTCAATTGCAACCATCTTAGATGCCTCCTTCGAAACCTCAATTTCGGCCATTATTTTTTTAATTTCCCAGCAGCCGAACCGAATTAACTGTAAAATGACAATGCATTAACAAACAGACATTCAACATGACACACAAATGCAAGAACATGTAAAGATCCAACTGATATTCAAAATAGTCGAATCAGACTCAGAAATGGAATCAGAAAAACAAACCACAGAAAACTCAAATTTGCAGCACTTATTTATTTAATTTTCTCTCTCTCCATCTCTTCGAGATAATTCCTTTGAACAATTTTCTTCAGATCTTAATAGAGCTAATCAGAATCAATTGGCAAGAGATCAAGAATTCCGTGAATTGCTTAAAAAATCCCAAGTCGCCGATAATGACTATTTATACGGGAACAAATGGTATTGACCGACGAGTCGCCGACGCCCCGCGTTATAATAAATTAATAATTTATAAAACATTTAAAGTATAGATCAAATGAAATGTGACACGCGTATAAGTAATAATTACAGTTTTAACTTAATGAAAAATCGTAAATATACTGTTTTTACAAAATTCATTTTCGATTTCACTGTTTCTTTTTCCATTATTGTAGTATATTTTAAAAATGGTCACGAATTCTATATATATACATGGAGAACAGAACTCAAGAAATACCTAATAAAGACAGAAAGATGTCGACCACCTAAATATTTATTTTTGTTAGGGTCGTGTTAATAGGTCATAGTTAGTATTTAAATCTACCTAATTTTTTTATTGTAGATTTATGCACAAATGATGAAAATAATCCATCTCGTCTACAATTAATTTGTATATATACATATTTTCAAATATTTCTTACTTTTGTTTTCTTCAATATATGTAAAACACGATTTTAAACAAACACAAAAAAAATAAAAAAATACCCCCAATCATAAAAAATACACATTGAGTAACCGTCACTCCAATGCAATATTTACGAATAATATGGTATAAATTATTTAAATTAACTTGCTAACGAGATAATGATGGGTGTGTCTATAAATAACCCGAGGAGTGCTGTACAGTCTGGAATAATTTCGAAGTTCCTTGCTTAAATTGAAAACTAGAAAATGACGCACCATTTGCGTTTTCCAGCTCGAAAATAAAACATTTATTTTAGTGTGAAAATAAATCGATCTCAAATAACTATGAAATCAACACATTCCACATATTTTTATAGTATTACAGTTATTTAATGTTATTCATTTATCTCCACCTTCATACGTTTTAGCTGACGTAATTCTGTTTTCCTTTTCAATAAAGAAATATAAATCACTAGAAATATTACTTTTGAGAATTATGTTTCAAAAGATTACATCGTATGCTAATTAGCTTTGAGAGAGGGACATAATGCATGGGCCCCATTAAAATTCACGAGGTTTCTCCACCGCCTTTCCGTTTTGTTTTTATATAAAAAATAAAATAACAGAATCATCGATGACTTGAGATTTGGTCAAAGAATGGTAATTGAATTAAAATATTAATTCTACATAAACTGCGTTTTATGTTGCTAATTAGCTGCCCAGGTCGTTTAAAAATAGTTCACAACTTTTAAAATAATGATTCTATATGTTGTTTTTTAACATAATTTTGCACGTAAAGACATAAGATATGGTAATATTTGTAAATTCGACGAATTAAAGTATACATAGTCACTTCAAAAAAAAAAGCTCACAACTTTTAAAATAATGACTCTATAAGTTAGTATTTTTTAAAAGATTTTTTGCAAAGAACCCTTGTATGATATTTGTATCCTAGGAGTATCGTAATAAAAAATTTAAAAAAAAACTTCAATTGAATATAGGATGTTATTTAACCTTTTTACCCTGCATACTATACCAAGTTTATACTTTTCTAAAGGAAGTATGCCACCGTTATTTGAGGATGTAACGTGTGCTCTCTCGTAATTTTACACTATTCAAAAACGTGTGCGATGTGTGAACAATTTTCAACATTCACTATTAAGTAATTATTCTCACAAACACGATTTTTCTGCTATCAGCCCCTAAGATGTGTTTTCCCATTACTAAAAAGTGCAATACCAATTCCTTGTATCATAAATTATCTCAAAACATTTCCTATAACCACCATCCAAGAATGCAGGTTTTGGAAAACATTTAAAGTACTCAGATATGTATAGAAACAATCACAAATGCCCGCCTACATATTACCACTTGTTGGTATTAAACTGGCGATATAATTTTTTTTCTCAACCGCAGATCAAAAGAGGATTCCATGATAATAATTACTCTTGCTAAAATTCCTCAAGGATTTGATTGAAAAACGCTTAGATCAATATAAATAAATCAACGATAGTCGACAAAAAAAAATTAAAAAAACTGCAGAAAAAAGAGAATACCAAATGAAGAGCAGAAAAATGTTCATAGCAGAAGAGTTATAATCAAACTATCATATCCGACCTAAATCCTTATAATTCAATCGCAAAATCAAATTAAAACGAAGCAAACCTGAGTGAAAGCATCTGGACCGGCAATGAGGATTCAATTTTGATTTTGATTCAGTATAACTCACGTCTCCACAAACGCAGAAGAGAGAAATAGAGAGAGGACGCCGGACGGCGCGGTGTGGATGGTGTGATAATGTGAATTATGAGATGGATTGGGGGAGAAGGGGGTGTCTGAAACTAGATCTAATACAGTTATAAATAAGGATTTTGCTTGCTGCAATTTGCTACAATTACTTGTATACTTATTTTGTATTCCATCTTTATTTCTCCCCTCTCTCTTAATTGACTTTTTTTTAATTTGGATTTTGGATTTGAAAAGGTGCAGTAATTTTGTGTATCTACCTACCCGTTAAATATTTAATTAGATTAATAATATTTCGACCTAATATGTTTAAAATAATAATGGAATTATATCAATTGCGCTTAAAAAGAATTTTCTTAGATATAAATTTAAGATTCAACATTACTCACTCCTTACTTTATCACTCTTTTATTTTATCGATTTTATTCTCTATTTTATCTATTTTATACATAAATAAATAAGTATTTTTTTAAATTAGTGTAAAAAGAAACAAGAATACTTTATTCAAAAGACAATCGGAGTAACTATATAAGTTTATATTCGGGAAAATATCAATTTTGGTCACCCAATTTTACCTCTTTTCATATTTGGTCACCAACATTTAGTCACTATCAAAATTGGTCACCCAAGTTATTATATTCTATCAAAATTGAACGGAGAAAAAGTTTTGAGCCGTTAAATTTCTCAAAACCTAAGGTTAAAAAAATTTCATGCATCTTCCAGAACTAATGAAACAAACGCAGAAGTAAGAATGAAACATGTGCAAAAATTACAAATATTTACATTATATTTATAATAGGTCAGAATTCTGATGCATCTTGTACGTAATATAATAGGTCAGAAGGAATTCTGATCCATCTCGTAGAATGTGATATAATAGGTCAGAAGGAATTCTGATGCATCAGGAAATGAGAAACTCAGGAGATAAAAATTTATTTCAATTAATTTTAAATGCCCAATTGTTTGACTAACATTTCAAGAAATCTGCAATAATGATCTTAATAGAAAAATATTTAGAATGAAAAATAAATTTATGAAATTTTCTTGAATCGATAATTTTAGAAAATTCTTTACAACTAATCTTCACCACAAATTATGCCCCATTATGCTCCAATAATTATAAATAGGGAAATGAATTGAAATAAGTTTATATCTCCAATTATTATACAAATTCAAATATGAAACCAAGAATTGGAAAACAGAGTACAATTGTTAAAAAAAAAAAAAAAAGTATAAAGTTGGATTCTATCTCTTGAGTTTATTTTCTATAAAATAAAAAGTAAACCAAGAAAAATGAATTCATATTTGAGTTAAATAATTATTAAAAACTTACTGAAATTTTTTGACACATTCTAGAAGATATATGAGAAAGAATTCTCATTATCTATAAAATAAAAAGTAAACCAACAACATGATTGATTGAATCACGTTCTAGAAGATGCATCAGAACTCCTTCTGACCTGTTATAAATATAATGTAGTTCTAGAAAATGCATGAGAATTTTTCAACCTTAGGTTTTAGGTTTTGAGAAATTTGACGGCTCAAAACTTTTCTCCGTTAGTTAATGACAGATTGACTAACAGAGTGATCAATTTTGATAGAATATAATAACTGGGTGACTAATTTTGATAGTGACTAAATGTGGGTGACCAAATATGAAAAGAGGTAAAACTGGGTGACCAAAAATTGATATTTTCCCTTTATATTCTTATTTATTTATATATATATAATTAATTACTATTTTATTTTTTATATTTCCACTCACGTAAATTAATATTAGTATCTTTTAATTTTTTTTTTTTTTAATTGTAATTTATAAAAATGTTGTTGAATTGTATGGAATTTATAAAATGTCAAACATCATGATCTAAATATTTGTTAGTCCTACCTTAATAATTTTTTATCTCTTGGGTCTGACCCTTAGAAAAAAACTTTTAAATTCTAATTTAATACTGTAGGCTATAAAATTTCTTGAATAATGCATGTAAATTTATCAAAATCCTTGTTTGTATTTTTTAATTCTAAAAAACAACTTGGGTAACATGAATTGACATGTCGAAACACGTGTTTCTTTAACTCCTGATCCACATCCAAGGAAATTTTGTTTTCGAAAATTACACGACAGTAATTCAAACTACAAACATAAATCCAAGATCTGCCTAGCTAGCTAGAATAATGCAAACTTTGATGTTTTGATCAATAATTTTAATTTTGAATATATTTGTGTATTGTCCAGATTTTATTCTAGTTTGGATATGAATGCACAAAATACATAAGCCCAAAATGGCAAAATTAATTTGTGTAAAATGTGATATGATGATGTTTGGACCTAATAACGGTGTGTAGCTAATTAATTAGTTTAAATCCTACTTGGTCAATTACAAGATGGGATATATAATTCGGTTTAATTTATTTATTACTGACATCAATATGGATAGAAATGGGAATGCATAATAACGATTTATAAAAGTGTGGGTATGCCATGTATGTTAATGGATTATTATTCTGGAGCAATTGGGACTTATATTGGTAATATTTTTATACATATTTAACAATATATATATATATATATATATATGTTTAGATAGTTATAAGTTTTTTATATTATTTTGTATAAAAAGAAGAATTTCATATAGAGATTCAATATTTTTTTTGTAACCTCAATTCAAGGTTCAATTTTAACTTATTTTCTTTTTTTTTTAATTTAAATTAGGCCAACAAAACATTAAAATTTTAAAATAAAATAATGCAAGATGATGAATATAAAAAATAGAGATGCACATAATAAATAAAATTATCTTTATAAATCTGGAAAAGAATCATCATTAATTTTAAAATCAATATCTAGGTGTGGGCCTTTAGTGGGGGGTTGGGTTCAATTTTGTGGAGTATTAAACTTAAGATTTATTTCAAATCTACGACTTTTTTCTTTCAAAAAAAATATATATATACGAAAAAAAGTCTAACGAAAGGCAAATGCATGTGCTGGTGAATTGTTTTGTAATTATGAATAAATGCATTAATAAGTAGGAAGGTCGGTGGTTGATAAGAAGCGGTTCAGATCAAACGGCTTCAAATCAGATGAACTAATTTTTTTAATTAATTACATTAAAAAATGAAATAAAAAATCCAGCCATTAAGAATTAATTAAGGGCATTAATAAGTATGAAAGCCAGTTGTTGTTGATAAGAAGTGGTTCAGATCAGTGAATTAGTTTTAATTTCCAGCTCATGCGCCGGATCCAATAACACGACATGCGACGCATGCTACCAAAGGTTCCGGGACCTCAGGACCAAAAAAGTATACAAATTATCGTCTACTATTTTCTTTTTTTAAAAACAAATTATCTAGTATTTTCTTTTTTTTTTAAAACAAATTCTTTGTGTGATCTATATATAGATAGTGGTAAAAATGGGTCGGATCAGATCTTATATACCAAAAAATAAGATCGTCTGATTACGATTTCGGTTAACGCATGTCTAAGTATATGAATAACTCTAAAATATTTATTTATATAGTATACCTAATGCAGTTTGCTCAATATAACGACAACATCTCGTGTCTCGCAAGCTCTTAAATTTGTACATATGTTGCATTTGAATTGATGTTAAATGTAAGTAACATTGACGTTAGTGTTATATTACATTTCACTTTATTTTATTTTTTTTGTTATGTTTATTATTTAATAATTCTTCTAATTTGTGTGTATAAAGAAGTGAAAATTTATAGGCATACCAAGGAATTACAATGCAAGGAAATGTCTGTAACTTGTATCAATTTTTTCCTCTTCCTACAACTTATAGCTATTATTTAATCAATTTTTATGTTTTTCCTCCTCTTTCATCCAACTGTGTTTTCTAATTGAGTGTATTAATAGTTTTAATTTGAGAGCAAAGAGAGAATCAGTCAAAACACAAAGAGCAAAGGTTTTATATCCATCTCGGAATATCTACTTCCGTTCAATCGTGAAGATAAGGAGAGTCAAAGGCTGATTGTACTAATTTATGCATCATTTCATTCAAGTATCTTGAGATTTTGCACGCTTCCCACCCTAGGAAGAGTTTTAAGTGATTGTGAATATCATTGATAACATTACAAACCTGGCCCCAGGATTCTTGTGCATCATAGATAGTCTTTTCAACATCGCTAGAATTCGGTAGACACCCTGATTCTGTTAAGTCTCAAATCCTCACACCGAGTCAGACCCTTACTAATAGCCATAAGTTCCGTTGCTCGGACCGAGCCAGGGTTAGCTATTCGTTGTAGGTCAACACAGATAGCCGCCCCATCATTAGAGATCAAAATATAACCCACAACAAAGAAATTTCTAGTAATATTGAAAGCAGCATTGACCATCACTGTACACTGAATGTCGTCTCTAGAATAAATACAGGGATTGTCCCTTCCCACAACCGAAGTAATACTATCCTGAAAGTCAGAAAGGTAGCGCAACGCCCAATCCACCGATGAAGCTTGGAGAAAAAAGTTTTGGGGCGCTATTCAGGTCCCTTAATTGGGTTTGAGATGAGTGGATCATATCATCATTATTATTTTGCATAGCTATAAAACCATTAAAGATTATTTTGTATATTATTATTTAAAAGTATAATTAAATATTTGTTTATAAATTTAATTTAATGTTCATATTTTATAAAATTTGTACCTATATTAAATCTACATTAAAAATTAATAGGCAATTTTAGGGGAATTCCAAATAATTAATCTTAACCGAGTTTGAGTTTTAATATCATTAAATTAAATGCATATATCAATATAATTAATTGCAATCTTTTTTTTTTTGAAAACAAGGAGGCTTAGTTTTCATTATTGTAAACGCAAGACACGACAAGGAGCTCATCCACATTAAACGGAGGGTCGGTCCAGCAAAAAGAGTTATTAAAGTTCTGAGCCTCTCTAGCTATCTTATGTGCCAATGCATTAGCACATCGTTTATCAAATACGACCCGAACATTGACGAATTGAGAGAGTAATTCCCGACAAGCTAAAATATAATCCCCAAGTGTAGTGTCAAAGGAAACCGTAGAGTTAATTGCATCAACAATGATTTTTGCATCTCCTTCGACTACACAATTATCCAACGACTGATCCTTTAACCATGACATTGCCTAAAAAAAGCCTATAGCTTCTCCAATAGCAGCCTCAAAGCATCCTTCGAAAACCATAGATTTACCCATGACGATGTTTTTCGTGACTATTTCGGATGACAAATCTCAGTCCTGTTTGAACAGTATCCATGAAGAAAGAGGCATCCGTATTTAATTTAATCATTCATGTTGGAGGTGTATGTCAGGCTACGCATGTTCTCTGCATGTCAGCAGCTGTGGTGGCGTGATTTTTCTTCTGCAAAGCTGATTTCCACTCTAGCCGGAATGTTGCTAATGCGTGAAGAGCTTCGTTGGGCGATCTCTTCGTCCCCTCCCATAGCATCAAATTTCTTTCTTTCCATATTTGCCAAAGGATCATGGCAAAGCAATCTGCTATCTCTTTAATTTGTCCAGAACAAATCCCCAATACTAGCTCACATAAGTCATGAGTTCTACTTTCAATATCTTTTATTTTTTAAAACAAACCAGCACCTCCTTGCATAGTTACATTCAATAAATAGATGCCAACCATTCTCTAACTCTGCCCCACATAAAATACAGTTTGTGTCGTGTACAACACGTTTCATGTAAAGGTTATGTTTCGTGGGCAAGCAATTGCGCCCAGCTCGCCACACCAATTCTTTGACCTTCGGAGGAGCATCGAGCTTCCAAAGGGCCTCCCAGTTGCCATCTACCTTGAGATTAGGACCACTATGTAACCGCATCCATAGTTTATACGATGACTTGACCGTGTATCTTTCCCTTTTTTCTGGACGCCATGTCAATTTATCAGCAGCTCCCATAGGTGGAATTGTCGTGTTCAGAACTCGATGCACATCCATCGGGAGGAGCTCCTACAACAACTCATTATCCCATGTGCGTGTTTCTGGGTCGAACAAGGCAAAGACTCGCAACTCCTCTAATCCATCCACGCTGTCCGAAATAATCGATCCTGATGCCGAATTGTTAAGCCAAGAGTCCCCCCAAATCCGAATATGTTGGCCAGTGCCAATTTTCCATCCCAGTCCTTCCCGGATGAGTGCTTGACTAGCGTGAATACTAGTCCACGTGTAACTCGGATTCCTCCCCAAATTTGAGGACACAAAATCTCCTCTAGGAAAGTAACGTGCCTTAAGCACCCGGCAAACCAAGGCATCTGGTTTTTTGATTAAACGCTAACCCATTTTCCCGAGCATTGCCAAGTTGAAAGTATGCATGTCTCGAAAACCTCTACCCCCATCCTGTTTGTCAACACAAAGAACTTCCCGGCTCATCCAATTAATTCCTCTATTGGAATTCGAAGAATTCCCCCCCAAAAAATTATTTATCATAACTTGAAGCTCCCGTAAAAGAGAGATGGGAAGTAGAAATGCAGTCATGCAATATGTGGGCACCGCTTGAGCCGCTGATTTGATGAGTATCTCTTTTCCAGCTTTCGATAGTTTTTTACTCTTCCATCCTTGCAATTTTGCCCATAATCGATCTTTAATATAGCCAAATATCTCTCTTTTCCTCCGCCCAATCAAGGAAGGCAATCCCAGGTATCGCCCGGTGTTGATGCTACTATATACGCCTAGGATATTCATAATGGCAGCTTGTTGGGGCAAATCCACATTTTTACTAAAATGCACCCTCGACTTCGAATAATTAATAGCTTGACCAGATGTTCTCTCATATGCATCAAGGATATTTTTGAGCTCCCGACTCTCCGTCTCCGTAGCCTTACAAAATAATAAGTTGTCGTCTACAAACAAGAGGTGGATTATTTGCGGCGCTTGACGACACACTCGATGACCATGTAAAGTCCCCGTTAGACATGCATGATTTAATGCCGCCGACAGGCCCTCAGAACATAAAATGAAGAGATAGGGAGTCACCTTGACAGAGACCTCGACCCGGGATAATTGGCCCTATTTCTTCGTCATTCACCATGATAGAGTATCTAACTGTTCGAACACACATAAGCATCCAAGCGACCCATCGATCAACAAAACCTAATTTTTGAAGAATCGCTTCAAGGTAGCTCCAATCCACACGGTCATAAGCTTTGCTTATGTAAATCTTAACTGCCACATCCCCTCTGGGACCATGACACTTGTTTTTCATGGAGTGAATTGCCTCAAAGGCAATTAACACATTATCCAGGATAGCCCTACCAGAAACAAAGGTTGATTGCGCCTTGTCTACTAAACCTAGGAGTACCTCCTTCAGCCGGTTACACAAAACTTTGGAAATAATTTTATACACCACATTACATAGAGATAGGGCGTAAATCACGTACCGATCGAGGCATGTCAGTTTTTGGGATGAGAACCACCTTAGTGTTGTTCAAAGAATTCGGGAATGCACCTCGTTGTAGCCAGTTAATACCCTCACGATATATGTCATCGCCCACCAGGCTCCAATGTTGCTGATAAAAGATGGGATTGAATCCATCCGGACCTGGAGCCGTGTCTCCCTTCATTTGCTTCACCGCTAGATCAAATTCTTCTTTCGTGAACTCACAGATTAAATCTGCATTTTGTCCATCCGAAATCACGCTACCTACAGGTTGTAGAAAACTCCCACTTTCATTAATTTCTTCATTTTGGCGAAACAAATCAACAAAATAATCTTGAACCAACCCACTTATATTAGCTTGTGTCGTGACCCATATCCCATCATCATTTTTTAAACCTGTGATTTTATTTCTTTTCTTCCGGGTTGTCGCCGACTGGTGAAAAAACTTTGTATTCAAATCCCCTCCTTGTAGTCAATGAAGCTTCGCCCTTTGACGCCAATATATCTCTTCCTGGTGTAGAAGGGTTCCCAGCTCCGCCCTAGCTGAGCGAAAAAGAGTTCAGCCTTCCACAAACACGTTCCCTTGCAGATTGGAGATCTTGTGCTCAAGATGTTTTTTGGTGTTCCTGAATTTGGCGTCATTATTAGTCCCCTGAAGCATAAGAGTATCGCCTGTTGCAGTAAGGCGAGTGGTAATATCCAAATCTTTGAAACCCAACCAACAACGTTTCAACACTTCTTTTAATTTTGGCTCCTCCAACCATCTATTCTCAAAGCGAAAAACTTCCCTTCTCATACGGGTGACCGATGGGGACGTATTCAGGAGTATAGGAGAGTGATTTGAAACAGGAGCTATTAAATTTAGTAATTCCGCATTCGGATAGAGATCATGCCAACTCGAATTGGCCATGGCCCTATCTAGACGTTCCTCGATAGCCGTCAATGGGTCCCGACCCCGATTCCAAGTGAATCGATAACCTTGTAGATGAATATATGTGAGATGGCAGTCGTTTATGGCTTCACGGAATCACCTATACAGTGCTTGTGGATGAGGTGTTCGCCCTCTCTTGTCCGCTGGAGATAAGAGATCATTATAGTCTCCTACGCACACAAGGGAGAGAATGAGAATTAGCAATTGATGAGAATTGCAATCTTCAATCACCACAAATTGAAACATTTACATAATAAAATCGTGATGCATTTACTTTTAACTTTTTTTTTCCGGATTGACGCGTTTGAAATTATGTATAATAAAATCGTGATACATTAATTAATTAATAAATAAAAATGCATACAAATTAGAATCTTCTTATATTTGAAATAAAATCACACACATAATGTTTAACTTTGTCTTTTCTTGAGAAATACTCGTTTGAAATTATGTACAGTGAAATTGTGATACATTAATTAATAAAAATGTAGAAAAGAAATATAATGTTCTTATATTTGTAATAAATAAAACAAATATTTATACATGAAAAATAATTGAGTTGAGAGAATTTGCACACAAACATTGCATTAAAAGTCGGCACATGACACCGTATCAACATTGTTTGGAATTGCATTTAGTGATATGTCTTTAGTAGTATAGTAGGAGGGAGGAAAGGGATGGATGATTTAATTAATAAATCGGAATAATCCCCTCTAATTAATAATAACCATATGTAATAACATGCAGTGTTTATTTAATTATAATATTGAAATTGAAATGTAGAATTACATCTTGGAGAAAATACAGAGACACCATATCTATTCGACGATAAAAATATGGTCTAAATTGTGTGTTTCCCTTTTTGCTTCAACTTTTTGATATCAACTTTGTTGGAATTAATGGGAATTAATTGGGTTTTGACACCCTGATCTAATTTAATTAATTAGATGGACAAAACGTTAATTAAGAAATAATTGAACGTGACATAGTCGATCTACTCGCGGAGTAGATGAACGTGGTATATTTAATATCTCAAAACCGAGTTAAGGTGAGTGAGAAATTAATTGTTGAAGTTGAAGAGTTTCAACTTGGAAGTTGGAATGTGGGGAATGGGCTCGGCCCATTCGAACTACTTTAAGAATGTTCCAGAATTATCGGGAAGTCTCAAACTTGGTCTTCAAGATTCGGTCTTCAAAACTTATCCACGTACGAGATATTATCTCAACCGCTGCGATATTTTCGCAATATATTCCCAAGAATCGGGCCTGGCCCACGCGTTTTCCAACAGCCCTCCTAGGGTTTATTCTGCCTATAAATATCAGACTCTTCCCTCATACATCCTTACGCTGAAATTCGCCCCTCTATCCTTCTACTATCCTATCGTCCCTATGTAGTGTGTTGAGCTCCCGAAAGCCTTACACTGTTCTTTCTTGTGCCAGATTTATATCCGAGAGTGTTCAGTTCGTACTAAGTACGTTCGCCGAGGCCTCTTATACAGTGGTGCTACTGTGTAAGAGGTGAAAGTCGTTTTACCTTTGGGAACGGAACGCCGTAACAGTCGAGCACTATCCTGGGCATATTCTGTTATGTGGGAAAAGGGTTTCCCTTGACTCGATTTATTTGTGTTATCATATTTGTTATATGAATCTTCGATATTGCAGGTTGCAGTTTACACGGCATAAGCATATTCTAACAATCGCAGAACAGAATATTTAATTAATATTTTCGAATTTAATTAATTTTTTCAGACTTAATTAATTTAATTAATTTACTGTAATATCAAAGATGAATGATAACATGGATGTTGATCCCAGAGCTGCCGACGCTTTCTCGTGAGATGAGATTTGGTGATTCTGAAAACAGAATATATATTAATTATTTAATTTAATTTATTGGATAATTAATTAATTAATGTTTTGGATAATTACTGAAAATATTGAAATTTTAAATTAATTTAATTATTAATTTAATCTTTCTACCTTTCTACGACACTTTATAATTGAAAAATCCCTTGCGATAAATTAATTGAATCGAAATTGTAAAGGAATCAACGAAAAATGAGGCAAAGGATCATGGACTTTGACAGTGTATGTGCGATGACAAGAGAGGGGTTAAGAGAGAGAGAGAGAGAGAGAGAGAGAAAAGAAAGCATGATAGACAGTGCTGAGACTCCATTATCTCTCTTACTCTCACATTACAGATGTTAAAGCTCCAGATTAAATTCTCAGAGTTGATATAAAGCTCCAGATTAAATTCTGGGAGTTGATATAAAGCTCCCGATTGATTAAATTCTGAGAGTTGGTCTAAACCTCCCGATGTTATGGGAGGTGGTCTCCATCCATTGAGGTGGTCTCCATCCATTGAGCTGCAGGCGCTTACTCATGGATTTGAGGAGATCTAGTGATTCTGAGAAGAGTTTCTGCACAACGCAAAACTCTGAGAGATCACGCCTGGAAATCCAATTAAATTGGAATTATCCATTGAGCTGCAGGCGCTTACTCGCGGGGCGTGCCTGGAAATCCAAATTGGAATTGCACGTCAATTAATCTATAAGATTAAATTAGAGGACGTACTGATAAATTGATTAATTACCGTAATTAATCAAAGAGGATTAAATTGAATTTAATTAAATCAATTAATCGAGAGGATTAAATTGATTAATTACATCAATTAATCAGGAGTATCAAAGTATACTTATTGGAGCAGGGCTTCCTTGATATGGAGCATGGCTTCCTTGATATGGAGCATGGCTTCCTTGATATGGAGCATGGCTTCATTGGAGCATGAACAGAATTGACTTTTGTCAATTAATTACAGAATAAAATAAATTAATAATTAATTAAATTTTGGATAATTACTGAGGAATGTCCACATTTAATTATTAATTATCTCTGGAATTAAATATTTGTGCTCAAGATCATAAATTTGTTTTGAATTTAGTTCAAAAAGATTTTGACTAGTATAATTTGATCGAAAATTATGCTCGAGTCACGAGTGACAATAAAAGTCACATTTGAAATCGAATTTAATTTTGGTATGTCGACTAAAGATCAAATTAATTTTGAAGTTGAAAATAATTCCAATAAAAGAAAAATCAAAGATCGATTTTTTAATGTATCGAGGTTGTGTCCAAATTTGGTGAATAAGAGAAATTCACAAAAAAAATTGGTGAATAAGAGAAATTCACAAATAAAGTGGCAAGCAGTTCAAATGTGGGGATATGCATCTCCTCACATGGAAACATTCAAATGTGAGGGAGAGAGGTCTCCTTCGACATGGTTGAATGAAAAGGGTAGCTAAGGTGTGACCTTAAAGCTAAATATGGAAGAACCTAAAATGGTTGAATTCAGTGGAATGTTTTCCACAAGTAATGTGGATTTGTTCATCTCGAAAAATCACATTCGAGTAAAAGCTCCACACGAGAAGGGAAAAAGTACTTTATTAATCTCATTGATGATTGTACACGATTCTGCTACGTTTATCCTTTAAAAAGTAAAGACGAAGCTATAGAAGCTTTTAAACGGTATTAAAAAAAAAATGAAGTAGAGAATCGATTGGACACTCGAATTAAATCAATTCGTAGTGATAGAGGTGGAGAGTACGCAGCTCCGTTTGAACAATTATGTATTGAATCAGGGATTATACATCAAACGACAGCGCCTTACTCACCTCAGTCTAATGGTGTTGCGGAAAGGAAAAAACGAACACTAAAGGAGATGATGAACGCAATGTTAATCAGTTATGGTCTACCTCAGAACTTGTGGGGGGAAGCCATTCCCTCGGCTAACCACATTCTGAATAAGATTCCTCACAAAACTAAGGATCAAACTCCTTATGAAACATGGAGGAAACGAAAACCTTCATACCAATACCTTAAAGTGTGGGGGTGTTTGGCTAAGGTTGAAGTACAGCTTCCTAAACAAGTTAAAATCGGCCCTAAAACCGTCGATTGTATCTTTATAGGATATGCTTCAAACAGTAGTGCCTATCGATTTCTGATTCACAAATCCGAAGTACCGGATATGACAGAAGGCACTACAATTGAGTCAAGGAACGCAGTGTTCTTTGAAAGTATCTTTCCTCTTAAGGAAAAAGAGGAAGTGAGTTCGAGTAAGAGAACTCTCGAAGCAACAGACGACACTGTTAGTCCTTCCACTCAAGAGAGTGAAGAACCGAGACGCAGTAAGAGAGCTAGAATTGATAAAGATTTTGGTTCAGACTTCATTACTTATGTTTTGGAGGAAGATGAACCTAAAACTATCAAAGAAGCTATGGCAAGACCAGATGCACAACTCTGGAAAGAAGCCCTAAAAAGTGAATATGAGTCTATTCTCTTAAACCACACATGGGAGTTGGTCGACCTCCCCAAAGGTTGTAAGCCCTTAGGATGCAAGTGGATCCTTAGAAGAAAGTACAAAGTAGATGGATCTGTTGATAAGTACAAAGCTCGTCTTGTTGCAAAGGGGTTTAAACAAAAGGAAGGGTATGATTTCTTCGATACATACTCACCAGTGACAAGGATCACCTCCATTCGGGTGTTAGTCGCCATTGCTGCGTTGCACAATCTCGAAATACACCAAATGGACGTTAAGACGGCATTTCTTAATGGTGAGATGGATGCTGAAATATACATGGATCAACCTGAAGGATATGTTGCTCCTGGAAACGAGAAAAAGGTGTGCAAACTCGTTCGATCACTGTATGGACTTAAGCAAGCTCCTAAACGGTGGCATTTGAAATTTGACAATACAATGTTGTCAAATGGGTTTCGAATTAACGAATGCGATAAGTGTGTGTATGTGAAGGATACACCTAATGGATTTGTTATTGTGTGCTTATATGTCGATGACATATTAATCATGAGTAACAATCACAATATCATTGTTAATACAAAAAACATGTTAAGTAGAAACTTTGACATGAAAGACATGGGATTAGCAGATGTGATTCTTGGAATCAAGATAGAGAAAACGTCCAATGGAATTTCCTTGACACAATCTCTCTATGTGGAGAAGGTACTAAAGCAATTTAAAACCTTTGACGATCCACTTGCTAAGACACCTTTGGAACTCAATGTTCACTTGAAAAAGAATAGAGGAGAACCAGTGGCTCAGCTGGAATACGCAAGGATCATTGGAAGTGTGATGTACATCACGAACTGTACACGCCCTGATCTTGCATGTTCGGTAAACAAGTTGAGTCAATACACGAACAATCCAAGTCATGAGCACTGGAAAGCGTTGAAAAGGGTATTAAGATACTTGAAGTACACCATTGATTAAGAGCTTCACTACACAAGACATCCAGCTGTAGTCGAAAGATACAGTGATGCAAATTGGATATCAGACACGAAAGACTAGCTGTCCACCAGTGGATATGTATTCACTATTGGAGGAGCAGCAGTGTCGTGGAGGTCCAAGAAACAAACATGTATTTCTCGTTCCACAATGGAATCAGAATTTATAGCGTTAGACCTAGCCGCTGCAGAGGCTGAATGGTTGCGTAATTTTCTGGAAGACATTCCATGTTGGAAAAAGCCGGTACCTGCGGTGACGGTACACTGTGACAGTCAAGCTGCCATTGGGAGAGCTACGAATGTCATGTACAACGGAAAGTCGAGACACATACGTCGTCGACACAACTCCGTTAGAGAATTGATCTCCACTGGAGTAATGTCCATTGATTATGTCAATACGAATGACAATATAGCGGATCCGCTCACGAAGAGCATAAACCGAGATCAATTGAACAAGCTGGTAGAAGGAATGGGTTTAAAACCAACAATAAAAACCAAAGCAGTGGTAACCCAACCATGATGACTGGAGATCCCAAGAACTTGGTTCAATGGGAAAACGAAGCTGTGGAGGTTAGTGATAAAACACTTGAAAATTACGACTATTTCGGACATCACTATCTCAAGTGTTAACGACCCGTAAGATGTGATAAAGGCTGAGTTTTCGACTCTTAATGATTTCTAGAGTATAACGGGATACTCGAAAGGAAGTTACCTATATAAATGAGAAGTGAGGGCCGCTTCGACCAAACATTTATGAATACAAAGGACGTCCATGGCCAAAACGGATAAAAACGTGAGAACGTTACAAAGACGGGATTGAAGTGTGCTGACACTATTGTCTAGGTATACACTATGGAGGAGTAGTTCAAGGCATCGCGTCCACTAAGCCGCTGGTATATCCGATAGTGTTTGGCTACGGAAAGTTCAAGGCCAAAAACCACTTATCCGGACGCACGGAGATCTCACTCGAACTGAACACTGAGTCTGATGTTGTATAGATACGATTTTCACTCATGTGGGGGATTGTTGGAATTAATGGGAATTAATTGGGTTTTGACACCCTGATCTAATTTAATTAATTAGACGGACTAAACGTTAATTAAGAAATAATTGAACGTGACATAGTCGATCTACTCGCGGAGTAGATGAACGTGGTATATTTAATATCTCAAAACCGAGGTAAGGTGAGTGAGAAATTAATTGTTGAAGTTGAAGAGTTTCAACTTGGAAGTTTGAGAATGTGGGGAATGGGCTCGGCCCATTCGAACTACTTCAAGAATGTTCCAGAATTATATGGAAGTCTCAAACTTGGTCTTCAAGATTCGGTCTTCAAGACTTATCCACGTACGAGATATTATCTCAACCGCTGCGATATTTTCGCAATATATTCCCAAGAAGCGGGCCTGGCCCACGCGTTTTCCAACAGCCCTCCTAGGGTTTATTCTACCTATAAATATCAGACTCTTCCCTCATACATCCTTACGCTGAAATTCGCCCCTCTATCCTTCTACTATCCTCTCGTCCCTACGCAGTGTGTTGAACTCCCGAAAGCCTTACACTATTCTTTCTTGTGCCGGATTTATATCCGAGAGTGTTCAGTTCGTACTAAGTACGTTCGCCGAGGCCTCTTATACAGTGGTGCTACTGTATAAGAGGTGAAAGTCGTTTTACCTTTGGGAACGGAACGCCGTAACAGTCGAGCACTATCCTGGGCGTATTCTGTTCTGCTGGAAAAGGGTTTCCCTTGACTCGACTTATTTGTGTTATCATATTTGTTATATGAATCTTCGATATTGCAGGTTCTAACAAACTTTAAACTAAATTATTTATTACTACTACATCTGAACCTTCAAAAAAAAAAAAATTACTACTACATCTGATCTTATATATCTCGTCATCGTTTGTTTTATCATCACCGGATTTATTTAAGGAAAAACGAATAATGCCTAAACATGTGATAATTGACATATAAGGGATTGAATTATTATAAATGCATTGCTCCCAATGTTATTATTCTTTATATTTTTCTTAGAAACCATTAACATATGGAGGCTTGTCTTTCTTGTTGGGGATGGGGTATATACCCCTCCAGCTTTGTTTAATACACTCCCCCGATTCGCACACTCCCCCCTTTATACGGCAAAGATACATGCACTCCCCCCAAATTACCTTTTATACCCTCTTCATTTAAATTTTTTTAAGATAAATACACTCCCCCATTAAAGCCCTAATTTTTTTCTAAACCCTATTTTTTTCCTTTAATTTCTCCTCCCCTCATTTTTCTCCTCCCTTCTTCATCCGCCACCATCCAGCACATCTGCCCACCGTCGCTGCCGCCATCCGTCCACCGTCGCCGCCATTCGTCCACCCTCGCCGCCATTCGTCCATCGCCGCCCTTCGTTCGCCGCCGCACGAAGAGGCAGCAGGTAAGCTTTTTTTTTTCTTTTTTCTCTATTGCCCAAGACGGCGGCCCATCTCCAGCTTTCTGGCGCCGCCGCCCTTCTCCCCGCCCCCAAGAAGCGCCGCTCGTCCTCCCCTTCGTCCAGCCTCCGCCGCTCGTCCTCCCCTTCGTCCAGCCTCCGCCGCTCGTCCGCCCCAGGTAAGTCTTTTTTTTTCCTTTTCTGTTGAGCTTCTCCCCGTCTCCTTCCCTCTCCTCTGCTTCTTTTTTTTATTTTTTTTTTATTTTCGACAATATTGAGTCGACCAAAACCACTCTCAATGACAAAATATTGTCGACAATATTGTCGATCGAAAAAATGTTATTGACCAAAGTGTTTTTGATCAACGAATCAGAGTCGACCGGAGTGTATTTCATCGACAAACCAGTGTCGACGGGAGAAATTTTGATCGACTCTGGTTTGTCGAAAATAAGTTTTTTTTTTTAATTTCTAAGTTATTTTTTAACTTCTGAATTTTTATTTGCGGCGGCGGTGGATGCCGGAGGCTGGGCGGCGGCGGCGGATGCCGGGCGGCGGGGGCGGATGCCGGAGGTTGGGCTGCGACGGATGCCGGAGGCTGGGCGGCGGCGGCGAATGCCGGAGGTTGGGGGCTAATACCTCTCAAATAAATTAGGGTAAGGGTTATAATTAGGGTTAGGCTTAGTTTAATTGATGGAGAGTGTATGTATCATTTTGTATTTATTAAAAGGGTAAAACAGACATTTTACATGAATATTTAATTAATAAATGTGGAGGGGGAGTGTATTAAACAAAGCTGGAGGGGTATATACCCCATCCCTTCTTCTTGTTTTAGACAGTGGTGAGGTGCAATGGGCTTCGGCCCATGTTGGTTTGGTTTGCACATGTGAACTCTCTTATGCTATATTACTAAATTACTTAGAAAAATAAAAAGGGCGCGGCTAAAGGCCCCGGATTTCCTATGAGTACATCCACGGATAATTTTTTTTGTTCCAGGGGTGGTGCGAAAAGACGTTTTTACCCCTCTTGTAGTTTTTATAAAAAAAATCGGATGAGTACACCCATCTATTCCGATTCACACGCGATTCGTCATTTCGCATACGAATCATTTCGGATTCCCACCATCAACACCAAAACATCAAAAATCCTAAAAATTCAAAATTTCAACAACAAAAATAAAATCTTCACATATTCGAAAATTTTACCAAAACAAAATTGAGATGTTCGAAAATTTTACCAAAACAAACCCAATATTTTCGAAAAAAATTTCGAACATCTTGTTCGAAATTTTTTCCAAAACAAACTCAAGTTGTTCGAATTTTTTTTCAAAACAAACGAAATATGTTCGAAATTTTTTTCAAAACAAACGCAATATGTTCGAAATTTTTTCCAAAACAAACTCAATATGTTCGAAAATAATTCCCGAACTACTAAAAACCCTAATTTTCCTAAATTTTCAAAACCCTAATTTTTTTTAAAACTGTAAAAATTGAAAAAAAAAACTTACCTTCGAACGGCGGCGGCGTGGGTAGCTGGGTGCGATGAAGGGGAGTGAGAGGGGTTGCGGCCGCGAAGGGAAGGGGAAGGGGCTGCGGCCGCGAAGGGGAGAGGGAAGAGGTGCGGCCGCGAAGGGGAGGAGAAGGGACTGCGGCCGCGAACGGCCGCGAAGTGGAGAGGGAGGCGTGCGCGGCGCAGCGAGGCAAAGGCGGTGGCGTGGGCGGCGGTGACACTGTGCGAGCGACGCCGTCGTCTTCAAGAGAGTGGAGGAGGCGGAGGAAATGGTAGTCAAGGTGGGTGTACTCTTTTAATTTTGAGAATGGAGAGGATTTAGGGTTTTAATAGGATGAAGGTTATTTTTGTATTTTCCATGTGGGTGTCCTCATCCATTCGCGTGGGTGGATCCTTTGGTGCCTTTAGCCGCGCCCAAATAAAAATAATCACCCTTTTATTGAATCTAACTTGAGACTTTCTAAGCTATTAAACTCTCTAGGGTCCTTTTACAGTAAGACAGACTTCGCACTATCTTACAACAAACAATCATTTAAAAATCATTAGATTGATGATTCAACGTATAATTTTTTTTATGTGATTGCATTTCGTATTAGTGCATTTGTTTTATACTAAATGTAACCTCATAATACCGATCTACTAATAAATTAAATTAATATATATATAAAATGAAAAAAAATATTTTTTAATTAAAAATAAATAAATATATATAATTATAAAATGACGTATATATCCTTCATAATATTTTATTTTTAAATTAACACTTTTAACATAATTAAAATTATAAATGATAATATTACTAATTGCTTTAAATGTGTGGAGTGCTTTCAACAGCACTCCCCCTCACTCGTTTGCCCGGTTTGCTCGGATACCATGAAAGAAGGCCTAACTCTACACTTAAAACCAAGGTGTTAAGTGAGAGGATTGCCCAGGCTTATAAGCCCACCCAAGACCATCTCTCTATCCGATGTGGGATACCTTAATACGCATTAGCTTAAGTTCTTTGTTGTAGTTGTCTTTGAGAAAGCAATTCCAAATTTTTCTCTTTCATGTCGAGATGTGGTGAATCTTGATCTTCTTTATATTCGACTAAATTCATTAGCGACCTTCTTTCCGAAGAAAGTTATGTAATCCAGCGAACTTGTGAATTGCAATTTGAAAATACCAAAAATTCGATTGAATAATTGCATTTCTGGGGTGACGACCTTGACCACCAAAATCTTTTAGATGATATTGAACACCACGTAATGGGGAATTGACGTCTATTAGATATTATTGACGGTGTCCGATATACTATAATTTTTAAAGAAAGAACACCGTTGAAATCTCTACTTTTTAGAAGAGATTTTGATTAGTGAAATTTATTTATATTTTTAAAAGAGAATCCAACGAAATGCATAGAGTATTAAAATTCATAAATGGTTGAATACCTAAAGATTTCTAAAGACTTTTTAAAATCCGTATTGAATACCTCAAAATTTTGAAAGACTTTTAAAAATCCAGATTGAATACACTCAGATTTTAAAAGTCCAAAAAAATCCAACAGAATCTCAATTGAATACACCCCTAAATCAACGTCCTCTTACTTTTTTATTTGACGAACCCTAATTCCTAATTCAAAATTCCCCAATTGAAAATTTAGAATACCTCAATCTCATTTTCTTTCACAGTTGTTTACCGCAAAATTCTGAATCACACGATTCTCCATGACCAACTGTTTGGTTCAACATATCAACGATTTCCGTTAAAAAACTATACAACTTGCAATATATTCCGTCAACAATTTACAGTTTGATGAGAAAGTATAGTTGAAGATTCAGATGAGAGTCTAAGCATTTATATTAAACCTGTTTTATTTGAATTATTCATTACACAGTGAAATGGATTTAGGGATTTTTTTTTTTAATGTAGATTACTCCTCAGTCCTGAATTAACTTTCATACTTACTGTTTATCCATTTTTAAAAAATATTATAATAAATAGAATTTTGAGATATAATTTTATAAAAAAATAAATAAGTGAGTTGATTTGTGTGTATGTATGTACCATAAAAATAATGACATTAAATATAATATTTTAGATATTGTATGAGTGGAGTTTCTAATCGACCGAAAAAGTAGGTGTGAAAGTTTCTTTGGGACGAAGGGATTATTATGTTTTAAAAAAAATTGGATTATAAATTCGTTTGGTACAGAGCAAGTAGAATGCTGTAAAATAATATGGAGGATGGTTAAGTTTGTAAATTTGTATGTGTTTTTTAATATATATCATAATGATATTTTTGTAATTTTATAGTATATACTTTTGTAAAAATTAAATATTTTGTTTAATAGCGAAGTGCGATCGTCATGCCAAAGTAACATGAGGTGTCAGTTTTTTATTGGACACTTATAGGGCGAACCTCCTGTCTCAAAAAACTCATCTAATTTAAGTGGGAAAGAATTTAGTTTATGAAGAAGAAACATAATTTTTGTTTGGCGTGGGGTATATGCCCCTCCATGTATGTTAGATGCACTCCCCTGATATACGCACTCCAAAAAAAAACAGACGTAAGATAGATGTACCCCACGAAATTACCATTTATACCCCCTTCTCTCAAAATTATCTATGATAAACGCACCCCCACAGACCCTAATTTTCACACTAAAACTCTAATTTTCTCAATTTCTTCTTCCCCACTCTATTATTTCTCCCACCAACTTTCTCCTCAAACCCTCGCCGCTGTCTCCCACCACTCGTCGTCGTCACTACTTTTTTTTATTTTTATTTTTTACAACAGTTGGCGACGGCGGCGCTCATTCTCTCTCTCTGCCCTTCGCCCCACTCCTTGAAGTGCTGCCCTCCTCCCCCTTCGCCCAGCCTCCGTTGCCGCCCTTCCTCCCTTCCGCCCAGAAGGTCGCGCACACTGTCTTTATTTTTATTTTTTTGTCGAGCCTTTGTTGTCGAAAATTTTAAAAAATAAATAATTTGGTCGACAAATCAGTGTCGACCGAAGTGTTTTTGGTCGACTTTGATTTGTCGAAAATAAGTTTTTTTTTATTTTTTTAATTTATTTTTGAATTTCTAAATTTATATGGGGCGGCGGTGACGGTGGCTGAGTTGGGCCGACAATGACTGCTTTCTAATTTTAGGGTTAGCGTTAGGACTATATTTAAATTGTAGGGGGAATATATATATCTTAACATATTTTAGTAAATGGATAAAAGTGGTATTTTGCATGAATATTTAATTAATAAAAATAAAGGGGAGTGTATCTACCTAGAAGGCATATAACCCACGCCTTTTTGTTTTGCAATTTAGATCAAAATGGTTAGTCAGCCCATAATTCGATCTCGGCCCAATCCATAAGGATATGTTTGTTTCACCGGTTGAATTTTAGACTTTACCAACTCAAATTCCCTTTTGTTTCGGTACTTAAAATAAATATTTGAAAATCCTATTAATTCCACTATAATTTATCACCTACCATTACCAATCTCCATTTTATTTTCCAAATACCCACATTTTCAACACTAATATTCTCTTCACACACCCACAATAATATAATAGTCTCTTTGTCATTTAAGTACTTATTGTGACACAAACATTAATGAGGAAATTGTGTATTAATATTAGAAAAAGATAAAAAATTTAATGATCGGTTGAATATTTTTTACTATATGCTTATTGGTAAAAAGATGAAGTGATGATTTTTGATGTTGTAGTTTTAAAATATTTGATTAGATACTTTATTTTCATTTTGAATATTGAAAATCTAGTAAAAAATGTATCGAAATGGAGAAAGTAATACAACTTCAATTAACATTTTATAGTTTTGCACTATAAAATCTCAAAACAAATATATATTTTAATTTTTTATCAGAATTTTTAAATATTAGAACTTCAAAGTTGGAAATTCTTTTGGTCCACTAAAATGTGAAACAAACATACCCCTAAGCATTGGAAGTTTTAGTTGGTTTACTTGATATCCACACAAATACAAATCGCCGACTTGATATCTTTAAGCCCTAATATTCAAATTTTATTACTACTAAAAGTGGACTGGACTGGACTGGACTGTATCAGTATGACCTATTAAGGCGAGAGGGTCATTTTATTTGTGTCCCATAGTCAAGATTATGGCAAAGGCGGTGGTTTCCCTTTAAATAAAATTCGTTGCCTTCGTTTCTCAAATTTTTCTTGGAGAGCGCTTTTGCTCACTCTAACCCTATTTCATTTCGTCTTCTTCAAGAGGCTAGGGTAACTCCAAAAATAATTTCTAGATTCCACCCGCACTATTTCGTCGGCTCTCAAATCGTCGGAGCTCCCTACTCTATAGAGTGAAAGGTAATTGACTTCTTCCAGAAAAAAATGATTGTGAATCTGTGATAAAGAATCTCCACTATGATGCAGAATTTATGTGTTTTAGCATCATGTTCACATCTCTTTTCTCATGGTATTACGGATTTGTAGTGTTTTATACCCGGCTCTGGAACCCTGTTAGACGCGAACCGATGCTTACCCCTAGGTCTACATTCAATTTGCATTGAGATACAGACCGTTTAACTATTTTTAACTCCCTTTCATTTATAAAACCTAGATATTCAAATAAGTTGAATTTGCATCGTCTTTTAGGTTTTATTGATTGGATTCACACTGACTAAGTTTTGCTCTTGTTCTAGTGTAGTGAATCGTTGATTGGATAACATGGCTCACCCTGGTGGTGGTGCCGAGGCCCATGCTCGGTTCAAGCAGTACGAGTATAGGGCTAACTCAAGCCTTGTCCTTACCACTGATTCTCGCCCTCGTGACACCCATGAACCCACCGGGGAACCTGAGTCTTTGTGGGGGAAGATTGATCCAAAATCTTTTGGAGACCGTGCATACAGAGATAAACCCCCCGAGTTGGAGGAGAAGCTAAAGAAATCTAAGAAGAAGAAGGAGAGGGAACCTGCTTTTGATGCTGCCCCGCCTAGGAGCAAAAAGAGGCGCCTTCAGGAGGAGAGTGTTCTCACTTCCTCAGAGGAAGGTGTTTACCAGCCCAAGACTAAGGAGACTAGAGCTGCCTATGAAGCCATGCTCAGTGTTATTCAGCAACAATTGGGTGGGCAGCCTTTGAACATAGTCAGTGGTGCCGCTGATGAGATTTTGGCCGTTCTTAAGAATGATAACATTAAGAATCCTGATAAGAAAAAGGAGATTGAGAAGTTGTTGAACCCCATCCCCAACAATACATTTGATCAGCTAGTTTCCATTGGGAAGCTCATTAGTGATTATCATGATGGTGGTGATGCTGGAGATGCTGCTGCAAATGGAGATGATGGTCTCGACGATGATGTTGGTGTTGCTGTTGAGTTTGAGGAGAATGAAGAAGAAGAGGAAGAGAGTGACCTGGATATGGTACCTGAGGATGAAGAGGATGAAGATGATGTGACGGAAGCAGATGGTTCTGGGGCTATGCAGATGGGTGGCGGGATTGATGATGATGAGGAGCGAGACGCCATTGAGGGGATGACATTGAACGTGCAGGATATTGATGCTTATTGGCTTCAAAGGAAGATCTCACAAGCTTATGACCAAAATATTGATCCACAACAGAGTCAGAAGCTCGCTGAAGAAGTTCTTAAAATTCTTGCTGAAGGTGATGATCGTGAAGTTGAGAACAAGCTGTTGGTGCATCTGCAGTTTGATAAATTTAGTCTTATCAAATATTTATTGAGGAACCGGTTGAAAGTTGTGTGGTGCACCCGCCTGGCAAGGGCAGAAGACCAGGAGAAGAAAAAAGAAATTGAAGAGGAAATGATGGGGTTGGGACAAGATCATGTCGCAATCCTGGAGCAGTTGCATGCCACTAGAGCAACTGCAAAGGAGAGGCAGAGGAACTTGGAGAAAAGCATAAGGGAGGAGGCTCGGCGACTGAAAGATGATGGAGATGGTGGCCGAGGTCGTAGGGACCTAGTTGACAGAGATGGCGATGGTGGTTGGTTGAAGGGGCAACGGCAGCTTCTTGACCTTGACAGCCTTGCCTTTCAGCAAGGTGGCTTGTTGATGGCAAACAAAAAGTGCGAGCTTCCAGTGGGTTCGTATAGGAACCATAAGAAGGGATACGAAGAAGTTCATGTGCCAGCTTTGAAGCCAATGCCATTGGCTAATAATGAAAAACTTCGAAAGATATCTGAGATGCCTGACTGGGCACAACCAGCTTTCAAAGGCATGAACCAGTTGAACAGGGTCCAGAGTAAGGTTTATGAGACTGCATTATTCACTGCAGAAAATCTCTTGCTATGTGCTCCTACTGGGGCTGGGAAAACAAATGTTGCAATGCTTACCATACTTCAGCAGCTTGCATTGAACATGAATGAAGATGGGTCTATCAATCACAGCAATTATAAGATTGTATATGTTGCACCTATGAAGGCACTGGTTGCGGAGGTGGTTGGCAACCTTTCCAATCGTCTTGAGCATTATGGTGTCAGGGTTAAAGAGCTTAGTGGAGATCAATCATTGACTCGTCAGCAGATTGAAGAAACACAGATTATTGTGACCACTCCTGAGAAGTGGGACATTATTACAAGAAAATCAGGTGATCGCACATACACACAGCTTGTAAAACTTCTCATTATTGATGAGATCCATCTTCTTCATGATAATAGAGGCCCTGTGCTTGAAAGTATTATTGCGAGAACTGTTCGACAGATTGAAACTACAGAAGAGCATATTCGTCTGGTTGGGTTATCTGCTACACTTCCAAACTATGAAGATGTTGCGATATTTTTACGAGTTAAATTAGACAAGGGGCTCTTCCACTTTGATAATAGCTACAGACCTGTTCCTCTGGCTCAGCAGTATATAGGGATCACGGTAAAGAAGCCTTTGCAGAGATTTCAGTTGATGAATGATGTATGTTATGAGAAGGTGATCAGTGTAGCTGGAAAGCATCAAGTGTTGATCTTTGTGCACTCTAGGAAGGAGACCACTAAAACAGCTCGTGCAATTCGGGATACTGCCCTGACAAAGGATACACTTGGCAAGTTCTTGAAGGAGGACAGTGCAAGTCGTGAAATCCTTCAGAGTCACACGGAGCTCGTTAAGAGCAACGATCTGAAGGACCT
Source organism: Galeopsis tetrahit (assembly GCA_963675135.1). Classification (NCBI taxonomy): domain Eukaryota; kingdom Viridiplantae; phylum Streptophyta; class Magnoliopsida; order Lamiales; family Lamiaceae; genus Galeopsis; species Galeopsis tetrahit. Next base: position 61,170,851 of record OY776131.1, read on the forward strand.
ATTGCCATATGGTTTCGCGATTCATCATGCTGGGATGGTTAGAGCTGATAGGCAAATTGTTGAGGAACTTTTTGCAGATGGACATGTGCAAGTATTGGTATCTACTGCAACTCTAGCCTGGGGTGTTAATTTGCCTGCTCATACTGTTATCATCAAAGGCACCCAAATTTACAATCCTGAAAAAGGTGCATGGACCGAGTTAAGTCCTCTTGATGTCATGCAGATGCTTGGGCGTGCTGGAAGGCCTCAATATGATACTTATGGGGAAGGAATAATTATAACTGGGCATAGTGAATTGCAGTATTATCTTTCTTTAATGAATCAACAGCTGCCTATTGAAAGCCAGTTTATTTCTAAATTGGCTGATCAGTTGAATGCCGAGATTGTCCTTGGAACTGTACAGAATGCTAGAGAAGCTTGCAAATGGCTCTTGTACAGCTACCTTTTTGTGCGGATGGTGCGTAATCCTACCCTTTATGGCTTGGCACCTGATGTTCTGAAAACAGATGAAACTTTGGAGGATAGAAGAGCTGATCTGGTAAGCTCACTGGTTTCTCACCTTTAAAGATATTGTGAATACCTTTTTAGCTTTGAAATGTAGGTTGGATTTATTTTATATGAACAAATTTATTTGAAATAATGAAGTTTTTCTGTCTAAGTAGTTGTACATCTTGTTTGTAGAATTTATCCTCCCCTTTTTGCCCACCTTTTTTTCTTCGTTTGTTGTGGAGGGGTGGTGGTGGTTTGTGTCAGAGGGTGCTAAGCCTGCATTTCTATTTAGGATTAACCTACTTTTTCCTCGTAATTTTATGTTGCAACTGTAAAAATAAAGTACTTCTGGGACTGTCCTTTAACCTTCTCTACCAGCCTTAGGCCTCATGGATTTAGAGTGTGTCAGTTTCCTATGTATCTGTAATGATAAAATTTATCTCTCTTGTTTGGGTAATTGATTATTGTTTTGTTGGTCTTTTTGCACTTCACAACAAAGCCGCCCTCCATAGAACAAAAATAAAAAGTCCAAAGTTTGTTCTTTGAAATCTAAATGGCTCATTTTGATTTCTTCTAAGATTCTTCAGTACTGTTTTTATGGAGTTTCTTGAATTTTGTATGAAATTGCTTTGAAACCTATCAAGTTTATCTGAACACGCTATTAATTTTTTCTTTTCAGATTCATTCAGCAGCTGTGGTTTTGGATAAGAACAACCTGGTAAAGTATGATAGGAAAAGTGGATATTTCCAGGTCACGGACTTGGGTCGTATTGCTAGCTATTATTATATAACCCATGGGACTATTTCCACATACAATGAGCATTTGAAGCCAACAATGGGTGATATTGAGCTGTGTCGTCTGTTCTCTCTGAGTGAAGAGTTCAAATATGTATCTGTGAGGCAGGATGAGAAGATGGAGTTAGCCAAGCTTTTAGACCGGGTACCGGTGCCTATCAAAGAGTCTCTTGAGGAATCTAGTGCCAAAATTAATGTTCTACTTCAAGCTTATATTTCACAGTTGAAGCTCGAAGGACTGTCTTTGACATCTGATATGGTTTTTATCACTCAGGTTTGTAATGCCTCAAAGTTTCTACTCCTATTTGATTTTCCATTCAGTTTAAAGATTGAGTCTCTTCTCATTCTAACTATATTAAATTAATTTGCAGAGCGCTGGACGTCTAATGCGAGCACTCTTTGAGATAGTTTTGAAAAGGGGATGGGCACAGTTGGCAGAGAAGGCTTTGAAATTATGTAAAATGATAGGCAAGAGGGTGTGGAGTGTGCAGACACCACTTCGCCAATTCCATGGTATTCCAAATGAGATTTTGATGAAGTTGGAAAAGAAAGATCTGGCCTGGGAAAGGTACTATGACCTCTCCTCACAGGAGATTGGAGAGCTTATTCGGTTTCCTAAGATGGGAAGAACCCTTCACAAATTTATCCACCAGTTCCCAAAGCTAAACTTGAATGCCCATGTTCAGCCAATTACTCGCTCTGTTCTGAAGGTTGAACTGACTATCACACCGGACTTCCAGTGGGATGACAAGGTCCATGGCTATGTGGAGCCTTTTTGGATCATTGTTGAGGATAATGATGGGGAATATATTCTTCATCATGAATATTTCTTACTGAAGAAACAGTACATAGATGAGGACCACACGCTTAGTTTCACTGTTCCAATTTACGAACCACTGCCTCCACAATACTTTATCAACGTCGTATCTGATAGATGGCTGGGATCACAGACTATTCTTCCAGTTTCCTTCCGGCACCTCATTTTGCCTGAAAAGTATCCTCCTCCTACTGAGTTACTCGATTTGCAGCCCCTTCCTGTGACGGCCTTGAGGAACCCAGCATATGAAGCACTTTATCAACAATTCAAGCATTTCAATCCTGTCCAGACTCAGGTGTTCACCATCTTGTATAACTCAGATGATAATGTCTTGGTTGCAGCGCCGACTGGTAGTGGGAAGACCATATGTGCTGAGTTTGCCATTTTAAGGAATCATCAGAAAGGACCTGATAGTGTAATGCGGGCTGTCTACATTGCTCCTATTGAAGCTCTTGCAAAAGAAAGGTTTGATGATTGGAATAAAAAATTTGGAGAGGGCCTTGGAATGAGGGTGGTTGAATTAACTGGAGAGACTGCAACTGACTTGAAACTTCTCGAGAAAGGTCAAATAATTATCAGCACCCCTGAGAAGTGGGATGCTTTATCTCGCCGATGGAAACAACGGAAACACATTCAGCAAGTTAGCCTCTTCATTATTGATGAACTTCATTTGATAGGGGGTCCAGGTGGCCCGGTCTTGGAGATCATTGTCTCTAGAATGAGGTATATTGCTAGTCAGCTGGAGAACAAGATTCGCATTGTTGCCCTGTCAACTTCTCTTGCGAATGCCAAGGATTTGGGAGAATGGATTGGGGCCACATCTCACGGTCTTTTCAATTTTCCTCCCGGTGTAAGACCTGTGCCTTTGGAAATTCACATCCAGGGTATTGACATTGCTAATTTTGAAGCTAGGATGCAAGCCATGTCAAAACCTACTTATACAGCAATTGTGCAACATGCTAAGAATGGAAAACCTGCCATTGTTTTTGTCCCCACGAGGAAGCATGCCCGCTTAACTGCGGTGGACTTGATGACATATTCAAGCGTTGACAATGAGCGAAAACCCTTGTTCTTGTTACGGTCTGCGGAAGAGTTGGAGCCATTTGTTGCCAACATTAAGGAACCGATGTTGAAGGTGACAATTCAATATGGTGTAGGTTATTTGCACGAGGGCTTATGCAGCACTGATCAAGATATAGTGAAGACATTGTTTGAAACGGGATTGATCCAAGTGTGTGTGATGAACAGTTCAATGTGTTGGGGAGTCCCGTTGTCTGCTCATCTGGTGGTGGTCATGGGAACACAATACTATGACGGCAGGGAAAATGCTCATACTGATTATCCTGTCACTGATTTACTGCAGATGATGGGTCATGCCAGTCGACCTCTTGTGGACAACTCTGGAAAATGTGTGATCCTCTGTCATGCACCACGCAAAGAATACTACAAGAAGTTCCTCTATGAAGCCTTCCCAGTCGAAAGCCATTTGCATCACTATCTGCACGATAATCTGAATGCTGAGGTGGTTGTTGGAGTTATTCAAAACAAGCAGGATGCTGTCGACTACCTCACCTGGACATTTATGTACAGGAGGCTCACTCAAAATCCAAATTATTATAATCTTCAGGGAGTCAGTCACAGACATCTCTCGGATCATCTCTCGGAGGTTGTGGAGAACACTATCAGTGATCTGGAAGCAAGTAAATGTGTTGCCATAGAGGACGACTATTTACTGTCGCCTTTGAATCTTGGCATGATTGCTTCTTATTATTACATTAGTTACACAACGATTGAGCGCTTTAGTTCTTCTCTGACTTCTAAAACAAGGTTGAAGGGTCTCTTGGAAATCTTGTCTTCAGCTTCGGAGTATGAACAGCTTCCAATAAGACCTGGAGAGGAGGAGTTGATACGAAAGTTAATTCATCACCAGCGATTCTCATTTGAAAACCCCAAGTACACGGACCCGAATGTGAAGGCCAACACTCTACTGCAAGCCCATTTCTCCAGACAAACGATTGGTGGAAATCTGTTGGCTGACCAACAGGAGGTTCTCATTTATGCGTGCAGGCTTCTTCAGGCCATGGTTGATGTTATTTCCAGCAGCGGCTGGCTTAGCTTAGCTCTCCTCGCCATGGAAGTAAGTCAGATGGTAACTCAGGGAATATGGGAACGGGATTCTATGCTCCTTCAACTTCCCCATTTCACCAAGGAATTGGCTAAAAGGTGCCAGGAAAACCCTGGCAAAAATATCGAAACAGTTTTTGATCTGGTGGAAATGGAGGATGATGAAAGGCGAGAGCTCCTTCAAATGTCAGACACGCAGATGATGGATATTGCTCGATTCTGTAATCGTTTTCCAAACATTGATTTGACCTATGATGTGGTGGATAGTGATACTGTTAGAGCTGGAGAAGACGTTACTTTGCAAGTCAGCCTTGAACGAGACCTTCAAGGAAGGACAGAAGTTGGAGCTGTGGATGCCCCTAGATATCCTAAATCGAAAGAAGAAGGATGGTGGCTGGTCGTTGGTGACACTAAAACTAATCAGTTACTTGCAATAAAAAGGGTTACTCTCCAGAGGAGGTCGAGGGTGAAACTCGACTTTACTGTGCCTACAGAACCTGGAAAGAAGACATATACTCTGTATTTTATGTGTGATTCTTATCTGGGGTGTGATCAGGAGTACACATTCACTGTTGATGTCAAGGAGGCAGCAGCTGCTGTTGAGGATGATAGTTGAAGAGGATGAACCATTTTTGATAACTGCACCTTCCTGTAAGTTGTGTTTTTCTTGCTCCATGTAGAATATCAAATTGTCTTTTGAAGATAAGCCCTTTGATATTTTACTTGCTGCTGATCATTAATTACATTATATGTTGTTGAAATGTGAGATGAGGTCTATATGTTTCTCGAGCAGGTGGGCTAGAAGTTTGATAATCATTGTTTAATGTGTTATGCAGACTGCTTTTGTGTGTTGATCCAATATCGCAAGCCAAAGGAAGTGCTATGACCATCTGTGCACGAGTCTCTGTTAGCTACTCCGATTTGCTCGTTTCATAAAATAGGCATCTGGATAATCTCTGGTTGTGAGCTATGTATTTGTATTACCTTACGACGCTCCTGACTAATCTTTTGGGAATTATAGCTCTAGTTAATTGTTCTGTTTCGCTATATATGGGATTTTGACTCGGCTTTAGATTGATTGGTATAACTTGATGTTTTTGTTGTTTTATCAATCATATATATTGTGGCCAGGTGTTCTGAATAGAAGTGAAGGTGGCAGTACTCTGATCACCTACTTTTGTTATTCTCAGAATGGCAATGAGTTTCTTGTGGAGTCTTAACATTAATTTTACCTTTTTTTTATTCGCCTATGCCTGCCTGCCTATGGTGTAATTGTTATTCGTTTGTGTTTTGCGTCTTAATTTGATTGGTAATTGGACGAGTTGAACAATTTTTTTTGAAGTCTCTGGTATTCAGTTCAAGGATCGACTAATTTGGGGTACCAATCCCATCGCCCACTTGCGGGGGTTCTGTTTAAATTTAAAATTTTAAGCTATGTATGGACTGACTCTATAGAAGCTGTTTGCACCTTAAAATATTCGAATTTAAGATTTAGGGAGGCCTACTTGACCATCGCCAAAGTTGCTCCCTCTGTATCAATATGCGGTTGGTTACTGCGAATTGAAGGCACTCGAGACCATAAATAAATGAGAAATTATTTTTAGAATAAAATATCAAATCTACAAAATATATGTATTACAGTACAAAAATATTGTAACCTTAATTCAAGATTAATGATCTTTGGTGAAGATTTACGTTGACTGCTATCTCCAATCCACTTTGCGTTTTAAAATGTAGTATCATCTTATTGTCCTTTTATTTTATTTGTATATTTATAATTAATGTACACACTCTCGCAAAAAAATAAAAAAGAAAGTAAAGTGATAAAATTGGAATCTGGTCATTTAATTTTTTTTATGGTAAAAAATGAAGTACTAATAAGAGAAAGGACATAATAGACAATTCGATGAAAGAGAAGGTATTGCTTTCGAGCAGCAGGTTAAAGTTGGTAGTATCGCCCCTCCCCAACACACTATATAAGCGACATTTGAGAGAGAGAGAGAGAGAGAGAGAGAGAGAGAGTGTGCGAAGTAGGTGTGAGTGTTCTTCAGACATTTTCAGAGTTCAAAAAGAAATTCAATCTCATGGATTCAGATTACGGAGTTGCAAGAGAGCTTTCTGATCTGCAAAAGCTTCGATCTCAGTATCAACCCGAACTCCCGCCCTGCCTTCAGGTCCATTATTCATATTATATAATTCCGTTTCTCCGTAAAAAACCTGTTTCCATACGTGTGCAGTTATGATTTACTTAGCTCCATTTGATTGTTCGTGTTGTAATCAACCCCTTTATATTTTTATGGTTTTTCTTGTGGATTGATTGTTAGTGAATAATGATGTATCGAAGATTCTTATGAGATGCGAATAAATCTATGGTGTCTGTGAGTTTTTCAGTGTTTTCATGCATGCTGAGATCCGAAACAATAGATCTGATGTGTTGGGCCACATTTATGTTGTGTTTTGTTTTATTCGTGACACAATGTGTTCATTTGCATTTATGTGCTATGTGGATACCCTTTTCTTCTCTCTTCGTGTTGGGCCACATTTATGTTTGTGAAAGTTGATTCTAAGTACTTTGGTTTTGTTTCTGTCAATTTTGAACGTGTTTGGCTGAAGGGGATGATAGCTTCTTTCCTGTTGCCTTTTGAAATCTAATTATGTTCTTTGAAATATAGTAGTAATATATTTCTGCAGCAAGGGTAAGAAACCTGTTTTTCTTTTTGTTTTGTTTTCTTTTCTTTTGCTCCAGCTAGTGTGGGTAAAACTTTGCCTCCCATAATACTGCATTTTAACTTCTAACCTTCTTATCATGGCTAAGGGGTGCTTTTGATTTTGATATTTTTTCTATTCTTGTCCCCCTAAATTAGATGGATCCGTTTTGCCCCCCTTTTAATCAGGTACTCTTCAATTAGGGTGGGGCTGGATAGATAAATCTCATTTTTTCAGGACTCAAGATGGTTACTTGTAGTTTTCTATTTGCCCATAAGCCACTCAAAATGTTTTTACTTTTAAGTTTTCTATTTTGAGGTGAATGGTTTGATTATAGACCATACTCTTAACCTCTACATTTTGTATGACAGGGAACTACTGTCCGTGTAGAATTTGGTGATGTAACCACAGCTGCAGACCCCTTAGGCTCACGTACCATTAATAGGACGTTTCCTCACACTTATGGTCAACCTATAGCGCATTTCCTGAGGGCAACTGCTACGGTTCCTGATGCTAAAATAATTACTGAGCATCCTGTAGTTAGGTACGCGTCCCGTCATAACTTAAATTAAATGAACACTGTAATCAGCAGTTTTCTAAGAGATAGATAATATGGTAGAAAGATGCAGTTTGTTAGCATGTGATGATCTTGCTGGCATATCAACAATCAATTGAAAAAAAAACCCCACTAAACTTTAGTGATTCATGTGTTTATCCAACAAATTAATGTGATCATGCACTGAGTTTTCCTTTTTCATGCTCAGGGTTGGGGTTGTTTTCTGTGGTAGACAGTCTCCTGGAGGACACAATGTTATTTGGGGTCTTCATGATGCCCTAAAAGTTCACAATTCCAAGAACACTTTGCTTGGATTTCTCGGTAAGATTTCAAATCTCTTTGAGTATGTTTGATTTGGGATTTTGAGATTTTGAAATCCTAATGACTTGTATGTTTTGTGTTTGCTTTGAGATTTAAGTAGGGTAGGATTTATAGGTGTTTATATAGGATTTATAGGTATTTATATAGGATTTGTAGGTATTTATAAGGTTGACTATTTTTGTAGGACTTTTAGGTATTTTTCAGGGTGAGATTTTGAAATCATAATTCTAAATCTCATAGTAGAACTTGTTATTGCTATTATTTTGGGCTTGCCTTTTAATCACTGATGTGTTTGGGCACCAAATTCAGTTTTATTAAATATTAATTTTGTTGGTTTCTTGTGGAAATTGGTCTTTTATTTTTGTTTGTTTGGTTGGTCACAGAGTTAGTTTTCCTTAGTTTTGCATGTAAACGAATACAAATTACTCCGTAGTAAGATGCAGTTTAATATTTTCTTGTCAGTAGTTGGGTTATCTTTAGGGAAGATTAACATCCTAAAGTATCATATGCATGCTTTGTCAGGTGGTTCCGAAGGTTTATTTGCACAAAAGACTCTAGAGATTACAGATGACATTCTTGCAACGTACAAAAATCAAGGTACATGTGGTTATACAGTAACATTTTTGTTGATATACAATCAATTTCCAGAAGTAATCATTATTGGTTTATGTAATGAAGGCGGTTATGATTTGCTGGGAAGGACAAAAGATCAAATTAGAACAACCGAACAGGTCAATTCAGCACTAAATGCATGCACAACTTTAAAGTTGGATGCTCTTGTTATTATTGGAGGTATAGAAAATACTGTGTCTGTGGTTCATGATAATCTAGGGTGGTTATATACTTATATTGTCAGTTTTCTGACATGTGCAATTTTGTTTGTGAAGGTGTTACATCGAATACAGATGCTGCCCAGCTTGCAGAAACTTTTGCTGAAAGAAAATGCCCTACTAAGGTGCATCACATGAGGACACTATGCTTATCAATATAGTTGCTTAAGTTTTACCTTTTAGTTGGTTATTGTGTCTCATTCACCTAAGTTAAATTTATGTGGATGATATGCATTATTGTGATGATGTTTATGTTACTTCTTTTGCCTCTAGATTTTCCTTTTCTCCTTTTCATTATAATTTAAATTTTCTATAAACACTCTTTGTGAAATCTTTGCAGGTAGTGGGTATTCCTGTTACTTTAAATGGAGATCTTAAAAACCAATTTGTTGAGACAAATGTTGGCTTTGACACAATATGCAAGGTAAAGTACTTTGCTGCCCTTTTTTTATGTAAGAATGCCTTTTCTCTTCTTTCCCCCTTTTTTCAATTTTATATGTTCTTCAAGATCAGGTACTTTCTACACCTTATCAAGACATTTATGAACAGTTTTATTGTGTTAACCTGATTTCAGCTTTAGCATTGATGTATATGAGCACTTTCTTATTCCCTTTCTGCATGGCATGGCATGGCATGGCAGCCATATCCATTTATTTTCCTTTTCTTTTTTTGAGAATCATTTATTTTCCTTTGATACAATATTTGTGGATTAGTTTCAGCTCTTTTATATGGGTTTTTATTACATTAATTTAAAGTAAAATGACAGGAAGAACTTTTTCGTTTATGAGATGAAATAACTGGGTCTTCTTTTACTTAATTCAGGTTAATTCTCAGCTCATTAGCAATGTTTGCACCGATGCACTGTCTGCAGAGAAGGTAACATGATTTCTGGCATGTTCTTCTGTATCTTTTATGTGGGGTTTCTTTCTGGAGGTATACAACTATACATGGAGTGATGCTAATAGTGGCTACCATTTATCTTGAGCTTAAATGTTGTTTAATTTATAATTTCTGATTCATCCCGTTTTTACATATTCTCTGTTGATTTGCAGTATTATTATTTCATCCGACTCATGGGAAGAAAGGCATCTCATGTTGCCTTGGAATGCACTCTCCAGTCCCACCCCAATATGGTTTGTATTGACCCCTTCCTTTATTTCATTTTGAAACTTATTATGAATTTGACAGGCTTAATCATTCATTCTTGCAGGTTATTCTTGCTGAAGAGGTAGCTGCATCAAAGCTGACACTTTTTGATATCACCAAACAAATATGTGATGCAGTCCAGGCCAGGGGTGAACAAGGTAAGAAATGCCAGATCTCCTATAATCATAGTCATTATGACAATGTATTACTCCCTAACATTCTCTTTTTTTGTTTCAGATAAGCATCATGGTGTCATCCTTTTGCCTGAGGGCCTGATTGAAAGCATTCCTGAAGTCAATGCTCTATTGCAGGTATTTATTGTTTAGCATTTAGTTCAGGTCATATTCTAATTGTCCCTTTGTCCAAAAGAAAGTTTCATTGAGCTTAGGTTATAGTATTGAGAGAAGGGTTTCTTACAGTAGTTTCAAAAAAAATTATCTTGCAGGAAATTCATCGTTTGCTCAGGGAAGGTGTGTCTGCTGATAAGATTTCTACTCAGCTGTCACCTTGGGCATCTGCATTGTTTGAATTTCTGCCACCGTTCATAAAAAAACAGGTAACTCTTAATGTTTATCAACTCTAAATTGTGTAGGTCACCATGAAATTAATACTTAATACTGTGTGGCAGCTCCTTCTCCACCCAGAATCAGATGACTCTGCACAGCTTTCTCAGGTACTTGAATTATATAGGCACTCAAATTTTGCGACAAGGTTGATTCTCCAATTTACGTAAATTTTAACTATTTCCTAAACTTGACAGATCGAGACAGAAAAGCTTCTTGCTGAGCTTGTTGAAGCAGAGATGAACAAGCGACTGGTAAGCTATCTGCTCCTCCATTCTTGAGTCCAGGCAACAATAGTAGAGCAATTGGTTCTTGTTTTTATTTGATTGTATGTTTTCAGTTCCTTGTAATTTGACCAACTGAAGTCATTGAAGACCATCATTTCCTGATATATCCTCAAAGATACATTCTAACATTATTGCTTCAGTTCAAACTAGTTACAAGTTTTTTGTTCCCAAATTTCCTCAAGTAGTACATGGCATAATATGCTTCTCTCTTTGTCCACTTTACAGAAAGACGGGACCTACAAGGGCAAGAAATTCAATGCCATTTGCCATTTCTTCGGTTATCAAGCTCGGGGTTCATTGCCATCAAAATTTGACTGTGACTACGCCTATGTAAGCTTGGCCTTATTAATTGAGATTTTGCCCCACGAATGAAACTGTAGTTTGTTAACCGAAAAGCTGTTTATCTGAAGTCTATATTATTTTCATTACAGGTGCTTGGTCATATTGGCTATCACATAATAGCTGCTCGTTTGAATGGATATATGGCAACCGTAAACAATTTGAAGAATCCTGTGAACAAGTGGCGTTGTGGAGCTGCTCCCATAACAGTACGTTACCATATTCCTACCCCTCATGAAAGATTACTTGCAATATGTTTCCTCACTCTGTTCCTTTTCTTTTTCCTCTTTGTAATTTGTAACGAATACTATATAAGAAATTTCCCCATTTTTACAGGCTATGCTGACTGTTAAGCACTATGGTCGTGGCCATGGGACTTCAAACCTTGGAAAACCAGCTTTGCACCCTGCAACTGTTGATTTAAGTGGAAAGGGCTATGAGTATGTCTTTATAGTATTTGCTTATAATTTGCAATTGCGTTTTTAAATACTTATGTGATTTTTTTTCCAGGCTGTTGAGACAAAACGCAACCAAGTTTTTGATGGACGATGTTTACAGAAACCCGGGCCCACTTCAGTTTGATGGGCCTGGTGGTGATGCAAAGCCTGTAACTCTTTGTGTTGAAGATCAGGATTACATGGGGCGGATTAAGAAGTTGCAGGAATACCTGGACAAGGTTCTTCCCACCCTAAAACACTCATTTTCCCATAATGTGGTACATTAAACATTGTTTCCTGAACGCTAATCTCATCCTACTTACTTTCGTTCTTTGTATTGTTTTTGCAGGTTCGTTCAATAGTGAAACCAGGATGCTCTCAAGACGTTCTTAAAGCTGCTCTGAGCGCCATGGCTTCTGTGACCGACATTCTTTCTGTGATGTCACCTTCTAGCGGGAATTCCACAATCTAGACAGACATCTACATTATATTATCCTCGGAATTCATGATGCTGTTTTTATGTCGTTTCCTCTTTTTTAACTCAGTTGCAAAATCCAAGTAAGCTTAGAAGGATTAGGCCGCGATGATAATAAGCGCAGTTTTGTTAAGAGGTTTCAGTTGTTCTTGCTTCCCTGTATGTTTGAGAATTTGTGAGGATTTCTTTTGCGGTGTATGACAACATCTGTTATTTATCTTGCCTTGAAGGAACCTTTTGAAAGTCTATTATATTATACCCTTTGCTTATCACAACATCTATCGCTATCAAAACTCCACCTCTCTCTATGCCATAAAAATTGTGTCCAATATGGAAACATGTCAGAGATGTTAAAAGGAACCGGTCTGTTTAAACTGTAAAAACAAGGGTTTCCTAGCTCGTTTAAAATCTATCCCTTTACTCGAAAGGGTTCCTATCCCGTTTAAATCCTCAGTTTACCTATTTAATATTTTATAATTTAATTTGAACATGAATTTGATTATGGATTAAACTAAGGTCGTGTTTTGAAATTCTACAAACTGGTTTCAAAATTTTTTTTTTTTTAAAAACTGTGAGAGACAGCTTTAAAAATAAGTGATATTAGAAGCAGTTTGTAGAGTTTCAAAACACACTCTAAGAAGCCAAAGTTGAACGGGATGATAGAATACACATTTTGATTTTAGTCTCATAAGTTGATCCAAATTTGAAATTTAAATAATTGAATTTAATTCAAAATTTAGACCAACTTATGAAATCAAAATTAAAATGTGATTTCATCACAACCAAATTCAAAATTAGTTGAACAAGGATTGAAAAAACTTTAATCCCTAATTTGTTTCTTGGAAATTCGGTATTTTGTAACTTTTGAAGTGTCTCTTATACAGAAACAGAGTTACTGTTGTAAACCTTTCAAAAAAAAAAAAGTTACTGTTGTAAAAAAAATAAAATTAAAATATATATAATGGTGGAAATTGGGCCTTAACAGATTGAGCCTCTCGCCAACTAAATTAATGGCGGTCCGTCTAGTATAGGGGTTTAAAATTGAAACTCAAAACTGGAAAAGCAGAAACTGTTTGCACATTGCCGTTAAACTGGATATCCCAATGTCCGGTGATCACCAATATGAAAAATGCCGCCGCCAAAGCTTTTTATGCCCCTCAACACCTCGGACGATCTTCGGATTTAACCGCGGCGGCGGCCAACAACTATGCGGCCAAGCTTCAGCTCTGCTGCCAGCGTGGCACATCCGCTTACGTTCTCGCTGCCAGTGTCCACTCCCACATGATCGCTTCAGGTTTTGTTCCCCGTGGTCACATTCTTAACCGGTTGATTGATATTTACTGCAAATCCTCCAACTTTAACTATGCCAAGAAACTGTTCGACAAAATTCCTGAACCAGATGTTGTCGCAAGAACCACTTTAATTTCCGCATATTCTGCTGCCGGAAACCCCAAGTTGGCCAGAGATATATTTGACAGGACCCCATTAAGGATTCGGGACACTGTTTTCTATAACGCAATGATCACTTGCTACTCGCATAACAATGATGGTAATGCAGCCGTTCAGCTCTTCAATGATATGAGGCTTCAGAGTTTCAAACCTGATGATTTTACTTATACAAGTGTTCTTGCTGCTTTAGCACTTATAGCCAGTCGTGAGAAGCATTGTCAGCAGCTGCATTGTGCAGCGCTCAAATCAGGGACCGGGTCTGTTACTTCGGTCGTGAATGCGCTCTTGTCAGTTTACGTCAAGTGTGCATCGTCGCCATCGGTGTCTTCCTCTTTATTGCTATCTTACGCAAGGAAGCTGTTCGATGAAATGCCAGTAAAGGATGAACTAACGTGGACGACAATGATCACAGGGTATGTGAAAAATAAAGATCTTAATGGAGCTAGAGAAGTTTTCGATGGGATGGACGAAAAGCTTGTGGTGGCTTGGAATTCCATGATTTCTGGGTATGTGCAGGAGGGGATGGTGCTTGAAGTGTTTAAAATGTTTCGACATATGCACTCTTTAGGGATTAAACATGATGATTTTACGTATACGAATGTTTTGAGTGCTTGTGCTGCTGCCGGTTACTTTCTTCATGGGAAGCAAATTCACGCATACATCCTTCGAACAGAGAAAAAACCCGCGTGGGAGTTCATGGTGTCTGTGAATAATGCTTTGATTACGTTATATTGGAAGTGTGGTAAAATTGACCAAGCGACAAATATTTTCAATTCCATCGGCGTCAAGGACCTTGTTTCATGGAATGCAATTTTATCGGCTTATGTGAGCGCGGGGAAAATTAATGAGGCTAAAGCCATTTTCGATCAGATGTGTGAGAAAAATATTTTATCCTGGACGGTTATGATATCAGGATTAGCACATCACGGTTTAGGCGAAGAAGCTTTGAAACTTTTCAGCAAGATGAAATCGTGTGGGCTTGAACCGTGCGACTATGCGTTTTCAGGAGCCATTACTTCTTGTGCTGTACTTGCAGCTTTGGAACAAGGCCGCCAGCTCCATTGTCAGCTTATCCGTCTTGGCTTTGATTCAAGCCTTTCAGCGGGCAATGCTTTAATAACAATGTATGCAAGATGTGGCGTTCTTGATGCTTCGTACGACGTGTTTCTCAACATGCCTAGTCTGGATTCCGTGTCATGGAACGCGATGATAGCAGCCCTTGGACAGCACGGACATGGTTCAAAAGCAGTAGAGCTCTACGAAGAGATGTTGGAAGAACGCATATTGCCTGATCGGATAACGTTCCTCACTGTGATCTCTGCGTGTAGTCATGCAGGTTTAGTCGAAGAAGGAAAGCGGCACTTTAGATCAATGGAACAAATATACGGAATAACTCCAGGTGAAGACCATTACGCTCGATTAATTGATTTGTTGTGTAGAGCTGGAAAATTATCTGAAGCAAAAGACGTGATTCAGAGCATGCCTTTTGAGCCCGGGGCACCAATTTGGGAGGCTTTACTCTCTGGCTCTCGTCTTCATGGGAACACGGATTTAGGGGTCCAGGCTGCAGAAAAACTCTTTGAGATGATTCCGCAACATGATGGTACATATATACTTTTGGCAAATATGTTTGCCAGTGCAGGCCGATGGGATGAGGTGGCAAAGGTGCGAAAATTGATGAGGGATCGAGGGGTGAAGAAAGAGCCCGGTTGTAGTTGGCTAGAGGTTGAAAACAAGGTACACGTGTTTTTAGTTGATGACGCTGTGCACCCTGAGGTGCATAAAGTATATGATTATATGAAGGAGTTAGTTCTGAGGTTAAGGAAATTGGGGTACGTTCCCGACACAAAATATGTCTTGCACGACATGGAATCGGAACAAAAGGAACATTCCTTGTCTACTCACAGCGAGAAACTGGCAGTGGTTTATGGTCTCCTAAAACTTCCTCGCGGAGCCACTATCCGAATCTTCAAGAACCTACGTATATGTGGGGATTGCCACAGTGCGATCAAGCTAATGTCGAAAGCTGAGGGCAGGGAGATTATTGTAAGAGATGTGAAGAGGTTTCATCATTTCAAGGATGGTGAATGCTCTTGTGGTAATTACTGGTGATTTGTTTTTGGAAAAAACAAAAGATTTTATTAAAGGATCTGGGCATCAGAAATGCCCTACACGATACAAAAAAAAAAAAGAGAGGAGGTACAATGCCTCCATAGTACTACATCAGGTAATACATAGAAAGGGATCTCTTAACCAGTTGCTGAAAAAACTCCAGTTATGTTTCTTATTTGCTGCGGCCAACCAGAAGAAAGCGGATTTTGAAGAAGGTATGTATCTTCACTGTCCATGTTTTGGCCTCTGAGGATGATAGCATTACTGGTGTATGAGGATTGTCTATTCGTTTTAATTATAGTTGTTGGAGAATGTTGATGCTGCTCATCAAGAACAGTAACCTTAGTCTAGTGCTAATTTTTCAAGAATAGTAATCTGTTCGATAAAATCAATTCTTTGTATTTTGAAATTATTGCATAACAATTAAAATTGATATTGTTGCTTAGCTAACATTTTAAATTCATCTATTTCAACCTATCTTTATTAGTAAGCTTGAGAGCTCATTGCTAAGTGTAATTGATGAAGAATACAAGATGGATGATAAAATAGAAAAATGGGATAGGAAAGTTTATTAATTTGTACTACTATATATAATGTAAAACAAGGAGTAGTATCTTTTCATGTTAAATGTTGGAATATCCGTAAACAAAATAAGTTAAATTTTTGTCTCACTTATATACGTACCTATGGAATGTATTAATCAAATTATTTTGATTTTGTAAGCAATATATGGATCCCATTTTTTGTCTATCTTATTACATAAATTGGTAAACGAACTATGCCGACCTTTGCGAGTATTATTTAATGTCTATCTCACTGTCCGGAAAACAAATTTAGCTATTTATATGATACTCTTTCATGGAAGAAATTACAGCTTTAAGTTTGTTTGAACTAGACCACTGTGTTTTTATTTGTAAAAAAATATAGCCGGCTATACTTCAAAATTTGTTTGCAATATTTGTAAAAAAGTGAATCTGTATTAAATTGTATATGTCGCTCTTAACGACACTTATACAATTCCAAATTAACGTTCAATGCAAGCATAAGAATAAAATAAATAAATTACAATGATAATAATAATAATAATAATAAACACGAGAAGAAATAGTATGACAAGTACTTTCACTTCCAAGTTCCAGTTGACCCTTTTAAAAGGAAGATTATGATCAAAGTATAGCTGTTTCATGCTAACACACACAAAACTGCAAATATAGTAAGTTTCTTCTTCATTATTACAATTTTTACAAGAACTTGATCATCATCAATCTATGTTATAATCTGATGTGATATGTATATTTATGTAGGTGTAATTAAATTATTTCAAGAAATATATAGATGGAGAAGCTGGAAGAATCATACAGAGCTCATATCGTGGTGCTTCCTTATCATGGACAAGGCCACATAAATCCCCTGCTTCAATTTTCAAAAAGATTAGCTGCAAAAAGAATCAAAATCACAGTAGCCACTACACTCTCCAACACCAAAGCCATGGAGGCTGCATCCTGCTCATCAATCCAGTTCGTATCAATTTACGATGATCAGGTCGAAGGAGGTGTGGGTGGTCCTGGTGGGTTCAAGGGCTTTCTTGATAGGTTTGAGGCCATTGGATCATCAAACTTGATCCAACTCATCACAAAACTTCAACATTCTCATGACCCTTTTGTCAAATGTCTCATTTATGATGCCAATATACCTTGGGCTTCCAATGTTGCTAATGAATTGGCCATTGCTAAAGCTTCCTTCTTTACACAGTCTTGTGCTTTCATTGCTAGTTGTTACCCAATGCACTATGACTTGTTGGGAGTGTCTCCATTGGTCCCTCCTCTGTTAATGCCCGGATTGCCACACCTTCGCCTTCCGAATCTGCCCTCGCTTGGCCCCCAAACGGGGCGTTATCCGCCCATTATACGCTACATCTTGAGACAATTTGACAACAGTGAGAAAGTGGATTGGGTGCTCTTCAACTCTTTCCATGATTTGGAAGAAGAGGTAATTTTGTCTTGATACAATTTGCATTATGTTTTTGAGTGATCAAGAATAAGTTTGGATATAATATTGAATTGAGATACTTGTGATTGAACTGCTGTGTTGGGCTATGTTCATATGGAAATGCAATCTTGTTTAAGACCACTCTGTTAATTGAATGTAGGTGATTTTGGTTGAGATCCTTGTGTATTGCTATATATGCTAGACAACGTTGAATTAATCAATTCAGTTCGATTTCGATTTTATGCAAATCTTGTTTTAGATAACTCAGTTGAATGTAGGTGATAGTGACTTGATATCCTTATGAATTGCACAGTTAATATGATATGTTGGACTATGTTTGCAATCTTGTTTTTAAGACAATTTTGATTGTTAAATATAGGTGATCAAATGGATGGCAACGCTCTGGCCCGTAAGGACGATTGGGCCAACACTACCTTCCCGATACCTAGACAACCGGGTAAAGGATGACAATGACTATGGTTTCAATATCATCAAACCAAACACGGACGTCTGCTTAAAATGGCTGGACTCCAAGGTGAAAGCGTCGGTCATCTACGTATCGTTTGGAAGTGCTGCAACTTTAAGCCTTGAACAAACTAAACAAGTAGCCAATGCCCTTCTGAATAGCCCCATGAACTTCTTATGGGTGGTAAAGCCATCCGAGGAAAGCAAGCTCCCAGTCGATTTCAATAAGGAGAATTTAGATCGAGGGTTGGTGGTTAGTTGGTGCCCACAGTTGGCCGTGTTGGCACACGATGCGATTGGATGTTTTGTAACGCATTGTGGTTGGAATTCAACGACTGAAGCTATTAGTTTGGGAGTGCCTATGGTGGCTATGCCTCAATTTTTGGACCAAATGACAAATGCTCACTTTGTGGAGCATGTTTGGCACGTGGGGATCCAACCTAAGGCTGATGATGAAGGATTTTGTACGAGTGAGGAAATAGAAGCATGCATTGAGGAAATTATGGGAGGCAAAAGAGGACAGGAGATTAAGGAGAATGTGACTCGTTTGAAGGCATTGGCTAAGGAGGCAATAGACCAAGGAGGAAGCTCAGATATGTGCATTGATGAAATTATTACTAAGTTGACCACAGTCTAAATTGATGTTTTTCTTTAAAGAGTGTATTGATATAATATGGAGTATTAAATTGAACATATATTAATTTAAATTAAACATTTAGAGAGTGGGGGAGCTTCTCTCGAGAGTTGCTTCTCCCCCAATCCACCGTCAATCAGTCATCAGCGCCGTCGTCTTGCCGCCGCCGTCCTCCTTCCGTCGTCGACGTCTTTTTACCTTCGTCGTCGTTGTTTCACCGCCGCCACCAGCGTTCCTCCGCCGTCGATGACTTTTTTATTTGGGTTTTCGTTAGTTTTAGTTTGTAGATCTTCAGATCTACTTTGTTCTTTTCGGAAAGCTCTCGTCGCCGCCGATCATTTTGAATTCTCCTTTTTGTATGTAATTTTCTTCTCGTTTGTTGTTAGGGATCAACGTATAAATTATTCTTAACGGAGCCACGGTGACTGTTCAGGTATTTTTTCGTTGATCCCGTTTTATGTATTTTTTAGATAGTGTTTTTATATTTTTTTTCCAGCTTTTAGTTTATGTTTTATGTTTTCTGCTTCTGCTGCGCCTTGTGCTGCTCCATGGTGGTTGTGAGACTCTGTTCTTGGTTATGGGGCTCCTCTAAGATATGAGATAGGCTCAAGAGTCCTTGGAATCTGTGTTACTTGGATCTGGTACTTTGGTGAAACTTTGCCTATTCATTGTGTTTCCTTTTCTTGACATGAGAACACCTTAGTTTGGGTTGTCTCGGTTAAAGGTTGGAGATCTAGACTTTTTTAAGGCAAAGGGAACACTCGTCTTTCCCCTTCTCTCGATTGGAGTGGACGGCGATACTGATGATCCGTGGTTTGAAGATCAATATCTTTCGCTTTGAAGATGTATTTTATTTGTTATGATCTTGTAAACCTCCTTCAAAAAAAATAAAAATTGATCATATATTTTACTCCCTCCGTCCCAGGATTACTTGCACAGTTTGACCGGCACGTTGTTTAAGAAAAGTGAATTTAGTAATTGGTGATGTAAGATAAAAGAGGGGTATTTTAGGTGATTTGGTGAGGTGTAAAGTGGATATGATGAGGTGTAAAGTAAAATATATGTAAAAAGGTGGTGGCAATTTTGAAAATAAAATGATGTTGGGAGGGTATTAATTTTGTGGGGTATTTCCATATTAAGAGTGTTCAAGTAATTTTGGGACGTCCAAATAAGGAAAGTGTGTAAGTAATCACGGGACGAATGAAGTATTATTTTTAGTATATTTTAAAAATATGACAACATCAATTAACCAGTGTTAAATTGAAAGAGGATCTCCTCCGGGTATGTGTAAGAGGAGAACCATTGAATCTCACAAATACGTGTGTGTGCATAAAAGGAAATTATTGCGGAGTGGGGCATTTAGGGGTGAAAATGGATCAGACCTAGATAGATTTTACAAAATAAAAAAAAAAAAAAAAAAAGTTTGTTTTGTTACCTCATTTTTAGGCTCAAGTTTAGCTCACATTGCATGTCACACTTTTTTTTTTTTAAATGTTTGATCTAACATTTTTAATAAATAGAATTGATTTAAAACTGTTATAAAATAATATATAAAATGGATGTCCTTTCAAATACTTTTAGATGATTCTAGTATAAACACTTATGATGATCACTTATGATGATCTTTATGTTAGAATTCTAGGAGCTTCTCTTGCTCCCTATAAAAGGGTGGTATGCCACTCCATTTTGTACACTCGATGAAAAAGGAATAAAAGTATTAGTTTTACAACACGTTATCAGCACGAGTCTCTACGTTGAGCCAAAATAATATTTTCAAGTATTATATACTTGAACCTCTTCAAGGTAGATTAAGGTAGTGTTTTTTTTCTCCTTCCTCATTTCATTCTTCATTATGGCTACTTTCACAAAACTTGAATTTGCACCACTTGATATCACCGGAAAAAATTATTTGTCATGGATTTTAGATGTTGAAATTCATCTTGAGGCTATGGGTCTTGGTGATGCTATTGTTGAAAATAATAGTGCATCAAATCAAGACCGTGCCAAAACAATGATTTTCCTTCGTCATCATTTGGATGAAGGATTGAAAACAGAATATTTAACAGTGAAAGATCCACTAGTTTTGTGGAGAAATTTAAAAGAAAGATACGACCACCTGAAGATGGTCGTCCTTCCAAAAGCCCGGCATGATTGTGTCACGACCACATTTACTAATCTAAATATAATATGAATTTAAAAGTAATACAGCCTGTGACATTTACTATAATAATTTTCCTTTTTATTTTCAACATCAGCTCACACCCAGCAACCACCTATTTGCATTCATTTATTTCCAAATACCAGCAACACATAACTCTTTTAAATCGATAAACTAGTATGTCCTAGATTATACAATATCATACATATTCAAAAGAAACACAATATATAACAAAAGGAAGCATAATAAGTCACGGTCCTGCCCAACAGGTCGTCATCTATGTACACAATCACTCAAAACCTTGTAGGACTCCACAGCTTGTCCAGTAGGTTCACAGAGTCACTGATCATCAAAGTTACCTACAATGCATAAACTACGTGAGATAAATCTCAGTAAGCAGAAATTATGCATGATAATAAGATCATGTAAATATCCTCCACGTATATTTTGTTTCGAAACCACCTAGATCACTTTTTAACACTCGTCTAATTCAATTTCTAACACTCGCCTAATTCAATTTCTAACACTCGCCTAATTCAATTTCTAACACTCGCCTAAATCAATTTCTAACACTCGCCTAGTTCGATTTCTAACACTCGTCTAGTTCGATTTCTAACACTCGCCTAATTCAATTTCTAATCACTCGCCTAATACATTTTCTAAACAATTGCTGGGAACCCCAGACTTACCAATATACACTGGCATAAGCTCAGTATACAGACCATCACATGGCCAATATAAATATAACCCGAATTTACAACTTTATTCCTTTGCGGCTAAAACACATCATTTACTTTCATGGTATGCTCAATGCAATGCAACATATGATATCTCACATTATCACATATCGTTGAACTCACAGGTTCAATTCACAATAACCATTGAATTCACAGATTCAACTCAAAATAATTACGAAACTCAAAAGATAATCTAAAACTCAAATTTCTTAATTAAAGAATACTCACATATATATCACCAATCAACACAATTAATTCAAAATATACTATGTTTATGCATTGTAGTTGCAAATGAATTTCTACTTACCTGGAATTCTTGAAGATTGTGGCTCTCAACACTTCTAAGACATTGTTTGGGCTCTCTCTCTATATTAAATCTAATTAAGATAAATTGTTAATGCAAATCTAAACCTCTAACTAAAATATAAAAATAACAGAGGTGAAATCCCATTTATCGATCTAACTCCATTTTCCTTCTTCTATACCCAACTATATGAATTAATACCTCTCTAATTACCAAAATTAATTAATATACTCCAATTATCTATATGAAATTACACATTATTATCTAACTAATTTATTTAGAAAATCATTGAATTGATCACTTCGATCTCACCGACTATATATAGAATATATCTCCAAGTTTTCTTTAAAATTATCAAAACCATTCTATATTATTTATTACAAGAGTTCAGAGCAGCATCTCCAAAACAAATTACTATTAAATTTTTCTTAATCAATCAAAAAATCAAATTCGTTGTATAAGAACCCTAGCTAAATCACATACTAAAATAAATGAGAACTTACCTAAAAAGATCTTTCTCCCTTTAACATCTAACCGTGAAACATGCTAATCCATTTATCAAAATTTGCTTAGTTGAGCATCCTCTGCTACTCTCTCTCTCTCTCTCTCTCCCCGACCAAAGCTCTAGTCGTGGCCCTGTCTGTATACATGTTATGTCTTGGAGGCTTTACATATTCCCACCGCCTCATCATAGCTTCTAAGATAAGCTTTCCCTTTACTTTCATTTTATTTAATATCAACTAAAATATATTATTTTTATTATGTTTAGGGTGGACTTAGGGAAACATGTACTATAGTAGTAGTAGTAGTATATAAATGAGGTGTGTACATATGCGCACAACCAAAAACCCATTAGTAATTATATGTATTCTATCAACTACTTCACATATTATAAATAGCTTCCACATGTGTGTACATATATAATTGCAATTCAACTAGTTTTGATGGATTTATCTATTAATAAGATTTCAAATTGATTTAAGTAGTACATAATCGTAAATGATCATTAGATAAACTTCAAATTAATTAGATAAGTAAATACCTCACCACCAATCATCTACAAGCATATAGTAATTCTCAATATTTAAAGGTAGTTTAAAAGCAAAATAAGATAATGCGTGATCAAAAGTAGCACATAAATATTATTAAACGTATATAATACATGAAGTATATTGATAAATGAGTATTGAGAAGTCTGGGTATCACATCCTCCCCTCCTTATAAAAATTTCGTCCTCGAAATTTAATTTACTACACTTAACTTAATCTACTAAGACTGTGCTCGTCATTTTTTTTTTTTTTTTTTTTTTGTCCTTAACGATCAACCACTATTTATTCTGTAATTATTCTGCCTAGTTATTTTGGTTTACCTCGTAACTCTACCTTTATAAATTTGGTTTGCACATTTTGGGGTCAAATACATTCATTAATCTTCTCTAATGATTGCAAACCATGGTATATTATTCAAGAATTTAGTGGTCACCATTAGTAATATAATATGTAGTGAGGTATAGTAGCTATTCAATATATATGCATCATATTAATTTTCCTTCAAAAAGAGCATACGAAACATATATACAATGTAAATAACTAAACATCACAATGCAAACAGTGCTAGTGACATGCGGAATTTGGTTCACTTTTACGAGGTATTAATTCCACTTCCTACTCGCAGTATGCTCTTTATGATCTCGGCTTATGATTCACTTCTATGATTCTGAGAGAATTCATTTTAAAATAATGAATAAGAAAGATAGGGGAATTCTATAATAAACCATTATGCTGTGAAATATTGTGGACTAGAGAATACAAATATTTTTAGAAATTAGGCTAAGGACCATGTAACACAGAAATATTCAAGCAACTTTACAAAATTTTCTACTATATATTATGGGTACATGCAGAACTGTCTGCACAATATTTATATTATTGTCAAGACTCAGAATTCTAGTTTTCAATAAGAGAAACAGAACTCAAAAATATTATTTCTACAGAAAGTTATGATCATTTTACTAGAGCCTAACACATGGGTGGTGTCTTATGAGAATTAAGAAGTTTCGTCAATTTTTTTTTTAATATCTTTCTTTTATGGTTCTATCATCCAAATACCTTCGCAAATGATAGTCATCGAGTTCTTAACACTTATCCACCAAATTCATCATTTCTAAGTTTATTATTTTCATTTTCAAGACTCTGAATATTTAACTTCTCATCTTTTACCATTACTTTATCTTTGACTTTGAGAATTGCTTCGCGTTATCACCTATAGACTAACATCTATTGTAACATTATAAGATAAAATTTTCAAAATTAAATATATTTTGGTCTTATGGATTTGTTTAAATGTACTCTTATATCTTGCTCTAAAATATTTGGTGGATTCTAGAGTGGTGAATGCAGAGTTACTATCACATTTTTCGATGTCATATATTGAACATGCTGATGATGGAGAGAAGACTGTACATAGCTACAAAGAAATATTACAATTTAAATCATTCAAATATTTTAGAAAGAGGGAACATTATGTTGCAACAAAAATATAGATAAGACAACATATGAATAGAACGATGTAAATACAACGTAATCAATTTCAGATAACAAATAAGGAATCGTAACTGCTTCGACATGGATTCTCAGGAAAATTCTTATAATCACTTAGTTTTATTTCTTTTTCCAGACCATCATGTAATTTACTCAAGTAGCTTTAGTCATTGTAATCTATAGGGTTTCACCACAACACAACTTCACATATCACATAACTTATGCATGTAAGATAAACTGAGTATATCATATTAAAGGCTTTAGTATAACTAAGTAAGAGATTTCTCAGACGTAACATTCACAATGCTGCATTTTGTATCAAATAATAACAATACTTTTCTATTTTCTTTTCTAAACTTTTCACGTCAACCTAAAACCCCAGATACCATGACTACCACACGCGTACCACGCGCCGATACACATGCACGACCACACACGCTCACGAGCACACGCTGTTGCAGTCAACGTCTCAACGGCGACAATCAGAACAATAGTATCTTTACAACAGTAACATTATACAGAAGTAGGGTAACGTGAGTCGCTCTATAGTATATCATCCTTAAATATTTTATGCAGTCAAATGAAGTCATGTTTAAAATTTTGTGTTTTAATTAATCTCTAAATATTCCATAATATGACTATGATTTCACTTCTCTGCTTCTAATGTAAAATAAGATATTCAACAATATGTCCCTATTTAATGTGTTGTAAAAGGAATATGAATTTCTCCTATTGGCACAATCAGGCTAGGTACTTATAAACTACTTATTTCAAAAATATTATAAATCTAGTACATCTCTTATGATTTGTAGAACATTCAAAACTTCTCAAACATGGAACTAGTTATCATTTCATATTCTTGCATCAATTGTGCAAAATTCAATGCTAAGACAGTACTATTTAGTCTGATAGTAAAACAAAACAATGGACTAAAGTACATTTATTATTCAAAGTCATAAGTCTTTCCTTCGAACACTATTGGTTCATATCAACAATAATATTTTCATTTAGTGTAACAAAAATCTTATGAAAATAATAACAAAGCAAATATCATATAGAACATAAAATTACATCATCAAAGGAAAACCAACATAGCTTTGCATCACATAAAACTTACTGGTAAAGCTGCGCTCCCCCAAGTTTTGAGCTCGTGTACATAGACAGTCTACAGGACACAAACCGTGCTCTGATACCACTCTGTCACGACCACATTTACTAATCTAAATATAATATGAATTTAAAAGTAATACAGCCTGTGACATTTACTATAATAATTTCCCTTTTTATTTTCAACATCAGCTCACACCCAGCAACCACCTATTTGCATTCATTTATTTCCAAATACCAGCAACACATAACTCTTTTAAATCGATAAACTAGTATGTCCTAGATTATACAATATCATACATATTCAAAAGAAACACAATATATAACAAAAGGAAGCATAATAAGTCACGGTCCTGCCCAACAGGTCGTCATCTATGTACACAATCACTCAAAACCTTGTAGGACTCCACAGCTTGTCCAGTAGGTTCACAGAGTCACTGATCATCAAAGTTACCTACAATGCATAAACTACGTGAGATAAATCTCAGTAAGCAGAAATTATGCATGATAATAAGATCATGTAAATATCCTCCACGTATATTTTGTTTCGAAACCACCTAGATCACTTTTTAACACTCGTCTAATTCAATTTCTAACACTCGCCTAATTCAATTTCTAACACTCGCCTAAATCAATTTCTAACACTCGCCTAGTTCGATTTCTAACACTCGTCTAGTTCGATTTCTAACACTCGCCTAATTCAATTTCTAATCACTCGCCTAATACATTTTCTAAACAATTGCTGGGAACCCCAGACTTACCAATATACACTGGTATAAGCTCAGTATACAGACCATCACATGGCCAATATAAATATAACCCGAATTTACAACTTTATTCCTTTGCGGCTAAAACACATCATTTACTTTCATGGTATGCTCAATGCAATGCAACGCAACATATGATATCTCACATTATCACATATCGTTGAACTCACAGGTTCAATTCACAATAACCATTGAATTCACAGATTCAACTCAAAATAATTACGAAACTCAAAAGATAATCTAAAACTCAAATTTCTTAATTAAAGAATACTCACATATATATCACCAATCAACACAATTAATTCAAAATATACTATGTTTATGCATTGTAGTTGCAAATGAATTTCTACTTACCTGGAATTCTTGAAGATTGTGGCTCTCAACACTTCTAAGACATTGTTTGGGCTCTCTCTCTATATTAAATCTAATTAAGATAAATTGTTAATGCAAATCTAAACCTCTAACTAAAATATAAAAATAACAGAGGTGAAATCCCATTTATCGATCTAACTCCATTTTCCTTCTTCTATACCCAACTATATGAATTAATACCTCTCTAATTACCAAAATTAATTAATATACTCCAATTATCTATATGAAATTACACATTATTATCTAACTAATTTATTTAGAAAATCATTGAATTGATCACTTCGATCTCACCGACTATATATAGAATATATCTCCAAGTTTTCTTTAAAATTATCAAAACCATTCTATATTATTTATTACAAGAGTTCAGAGCAGCATCTCCAAAACAAATTACTATTAAATTTTTCTTAATCAATCAAAGAATCAAATTCGTTGTATAAGAACCCTAGCTAAATCACATACTAAAATAAATGAGAACTTACCTAAAAAGATCTTTCTCCCTTTAACATCTAACCGTGTGTCTTGGAGGCTTTACATATTCCCACCGCCTCATCATAGCTTCTAAGATAAGCTTTCCCTTTACTTTCATTTTATTTAATATCAACTAAAATATATTATTTTTATTATGTTTAGGGTGGACTTAGGGAAACATGTACTATAGTAGTAGTAGTAGTATATAAATGAGGTGTGTACATATGCGCACAACCAAAAACCCATTAGTAATTATATGTATTCTATCAACAACTCCACATATTATAAATAGCTTCCACATGTGTGTACATATATAATTGCAATTCAACTAGTTTTGATGGATTTATCTATTAATAAGATTTCAAATTGATTTAAGTAGTACATAATCGTAAATGATCATTAGATAAGCTTCAAATTAATTAGATAAGTAAATGCCTCACCACCAATCATCTACAAGCATATAGTAATTCTCAATATTTAAAGGTAGTTTAAAAGCAAAATAAGATAATGCGTGATCAAAAGTTGCACATAAATATTATTAAACGTATATAATACATGAAGTATATTGATAAATGAGTATTGAGAAGTCTGGGTATCACAGATTGGCTTCATCTACGTCTGCAAGATTTCAAAACTGTCAATGAATATAATTCGGCTATGTTCAGAATTACTTCACAATTAAAGTTATGTGGTGAAACCATAACTGATGATGATATGCTTGAGAAGACATTCTCTACTTTTCATGTCTCGAATATGCTCCTGCAGCAACAATATCGAGAAAAAGGTTTTAAGAAATATTCTGAACTAATTGCATGCCTTCTCTTAGCCGAGCAAAATAATGAATTATTGTTGAAAAATCATGAGTCCCGACCCACCGGTTCTAGTCCATTCCCTGAAGCGAATGCGACTCAATCTCAAAATTCTGGTCGTGGTCGTGGACGTGGACGTGGTGGTAGCCGAGGACGTGGTAATAATCGTGGTCGCGGTCGTGGTAGATTTACTCCATATAATAACAACAACCATGATCGTGACAAGAAACAAGCTGTCTCCCAGAAGAGAGACAATGGAGAAAAGAAGAAATATGAGGAACATTGTTACCGGTGTGGAATGGAAGGTCATTGGTCCCGCGTGTGTCGAACAGCGGATCATCTTGTTGAGCTTTATCAAGCTTCTTTGAAAAATAAGGCAAAAAATGTTGAGACAAATTTTATTGATAACAATATTGCTCTTGATGGTGATGATGTGGTTATGACCCATCTTGATGTAGCCGATTTCTTTAACGATGTTAACTAAGCATATGATGAATACCCTATAAGTATTTCATGATGAATAAAATATTTATATATTTTGCATCTTTTATTAATATTAATTTCTAATTTATGTTTTATTTTTTTTATGAAGAAGCAATGGATGCCAAACATTTGGGAATGAATAGTGATGGTGATATTTGTCTAATTGATAGTGCTACTACACACATTATACTTAAAAATGAAAAATATTTTTCTCATTTACAAAAGGGGGAGACAAATGTTAACACTATAAGTGGTAGTGCAAATTTGATTGATGGCTCCGGAAGAGCCACAATATTTCTCCCTGAAGGAACTAAACTAGTTATAAATAATGCACTACTGTCTCCCAAGTCTCAAAGAAATTTGTTAAGTTTTAAAGATATCCGCAAAAATGGGTATCATATCAAGACTCTAAATGAGAAAAACAGTGAATGTCTATTGATTACACAAGTTGTTTCTGGAAAAAAACGTGTGTTAGAAAAGCTGTATTCACTCTCTTCTGGCCTATATTACACGAATATAAATACAGCTGAAACATATCACCTAATAGACCAGAAGTCTATTACTCCCAATGATTTTATGGTTTGGCATGATCGCCTTGGACATCCTGGTTCCACCATGATGAGGCGCATAATTGAAAATTCACATGGCCATTCATTAGAAAATAAAAAGGTGTTAAATTCTAATGAATTCTCATGTGTTGCATGCTCTCAAGGGAAGTTAATTGTTAGACCTTCACCAACTAAAGTGGGGATTGAATCCCCTGCATTTCTAGAAAGAATTCATGGTGATATTTGTGGGCCTGTAGATCCACCATGTGGACCATTTCGATATTTTATGGTGCTAGTTGATGCATCAACGAGATGGTCACATGTATGTCTCTTATCCTCTCGCAACTTGGCATTCGCAAGATTACTTGCCCAAATAATAAAGTTGCGAGCACAATTTCCAGATCACCCAATAAAGAAAATTCGTTTAGATAATGCTGGTGAATATTCATCACATGCTTTTTACGATTATTGCATGTCGATTGGAATAAGTGTTGAACATCCTGTAGCTCATGTTCACACACAAAATGGTCTAGCCGAATCATTTATCAAACGATTGCTATTAATTGCTATACCATTGTTAATGAAATCAAAACTCCCTTTATCTGGTTGGGGACATGCTATACTACATGCAGCAACACTTGTGAGAATTCGGCCGACAAGTTATAATAACCTTTCTCCCCTTCAATTAACATTCGGTTATGATCCCAATATCTCCCATTTAAGAATTTTCGGGTGTGCGGTTTATGTTCCAATTGCACCGCCTCACCGAACTAAATTGGGCCCCCAACGAAGGTTGGGAATATATGTCGGGTATGAATCACCTTCTATAATTAAATATATTGAACCATTAACAGGTGATTTATTTACTGCTAGATTTGCAGATTGTCATTTTGATGAATCTCATTTCCCGATATTAGGGGGAGGTAAGGATCAACCGAAAAAAGAAATCAATTGAAAAATTGCATTAGATTTCCTTGATCCTCGTACAAAAGAATGTGAACTAGAAGTTCAAAGGATCATACATTTGCAACAAATTGCAAATCAATTACCGGATGCATTTAGTGACTCCAGAAGAGTTACTAAATCACATATTCCTGCAGAAAATGTTCCGGTTAAGATTGATGTCCCTGAAGGACAAATAACAAGTGCTAATGAATCTAAAGCACGCCTGAAGCGTGGTAGACCTCTTGGTTCCAAAGATAAAAACCCTCGAAAGAAAAGAGGAATAATTAAGATCGATGAGTCAAATGAGGATGAACAACTCGCACGTAGTGAGAAAATTCAGCTTCCTGAAGAAGTTGTCTCAGAAGATGTTGCTCCTGAAGAGCATGAGGTTGTAGAAACTTCAATAAATTATATCACTACGGGAAAAAGTTGGAACCGAAGAGAAACAGTCATTGACAATGTTTTTGCATATAATGTAGCACTTGATTTTTTGGAAGAATTTGAGGATCATGAACCCAGATCGGTTGATGAATGTCGGCGTAGAAATGACTGGCCAAAATGGAAAGATGCAATTCAATCCGAGTTGGATTCACTGGCAAAACGAAAAATATTTGGACCTGTAGTCCAAACACCTGAAGGTGTAAATCCAGTGGGATACAAATGGGTATTCGTGCGAAAAAGAAATGAGAAAAATGAAGTTGTGAGATATAAAGCACGATTGGTAGCCCAAGGTTTTTCACAAAGACCTGGATTTGATTATGATGAAACATACTCTCCTGTGATGGATGCAATTACATTTAGATATCTTGTAAGTTTTACCGTGCATGAAAAACTTGAGATGCGTCTAATGGATGTAGTCACTGCATACTTATACGGTAATCTTGAAAAAGATATCTACATGAAAGTCCCTGAAGGATTAAACATGCCTGAAGCATGTAAATCAAATCCAAGAGAAATTTATTCTATTAAATTGCAAAGGTCTTTGTATGGGCCCAAACAATCTGGACGTATGTGGTATAATCGTCTTACCGAATGTCTAGTCAAGGAAGGTTATACCACTGATCCAATATGTCCATGCGTTTTTATAAAGAAAAATGGATCACGTTTTGTGATAATTGCAGTGTATGTTGATGATCTCAATTTAATCGGGACTTCTGAAGAGCTCGAAGAGACAGTTGCATATTTAAAGAAAGAATTTGAGATCAAGGATTTTGGAAAGACAAAATTTTGCCTTGGTTTGCAAATTGAACACCTCGAAGGTGGAATTTTTGTCCACCAAACTGCTTACACCCAAAAGGTTTTAAAGAGGTTCTATATGGAAAAGGCACATCCACTAAGTACCCCAATGGTCGTCCGGTCACTCGATCCTAATAAAGACCCTTTCAGATCGCGAGATGAAAATGAAGAGATACTTGGTCCTGAAGTACCATATCTCAGTGCAATTGGTGCACTTATGTACCTTGCTAACTGCACAAGGCCAGATATATCATTTGCAGTTAATTTACTAGCAAGATTTAGTTCATCTCCCACAAGGCGACATTGGAATGGTATAAAACACATTTTTCGCTATCTCCAAGGAACAGTTGATCTTGGCATATTTTATTCAAATAAATCTCGACCTGAATTGCTTGGTTATGCTGATGCTGGGTATTTATCTGACCCACATAAAGCAAGGTCTCAAACTGGATATGTATTCACATGTGGTGGTACAGCAATTTCATGGCGATCTACAAAACAGTCACTTGCTGCCACTTCTTCAAATCATGCTGAAATTATAGCAATTCATGAGGCCAGTCGGGAATGTGTTTGGTTAAGGTCAATGATTAATTATATTCGAAAGAATTGTGGATTGTCTGATGACAATAAAAATCCTCCAACTTTATTATATGAAGATAATGCAGCTTGTATAGCTCAACTAAAAGGAGGATACATTAAAGGAGATAGAACTAAACATATTTCACCAAAATTCTTCTTTACTCATGAGTTGCAAAAGAATGGTGAGATCGATGTGCAACAAATCCGCTCAAGTGACAATTTAGCAGATTTATTTACCAAGGCACTACCTACTGCAACATTTGAGAAGCTGGTGAAGCGTATCGGAATGCGTCGATTAAAGGATTCCGCATGATGCTTGGATCAGGGGGAGATTGAATACACTAAGTAATATGTACTCTTTTTTCCTTGCTAGGTTTTTGTCCCACTGGGTTTTTCCCTAGTAAGGTTTTTAACGAGGCATATTCTTTGTGTAATGACGGACATCCAAGGGGGAGTGTTATAAAATAATATATAAAATGGATGTCCTTTCAAATACTTTTAGATGATTCTAGTATAAGCACTTATGATGATCACTTATGATGATCTTTATGTTAGAATTCTAGGAGCTTCTCTTGCTCCCTATAAAAGGGTGGTATGCCACTCCATTTTGTACACTCGATGAAAAAGGAATAAAAGTATTAGTTTTACAACAAAAACCCTTTTAAAAGACCTTTTTAGTTCTACTATTGCATTTAAAAAAAATTCTGCAACACTTTATTAATGACTCTTTAAATCTCAAAATGAAGAAATAAAAATAATAATAAATTTATCAAATGTTTTAAAAAAATATTCAAATGTTTTTTTCAACGGTTATAAAGAAAAATATAATTGCGGAGTAGTTAGTATTATTACTAAACTTTCTTACCTTAATTATACTATGTATAAAATATTATATATTTTATTACTCTTTCACACTTTTCTTTTTAAACGTTCCACGATATCTTTTCTTATTACTCTTTCACACTTTTCTTTTTAGACGTTCCACAATATCAAATGTCCCATAATAATTTTCACACTTTTTTTTTAGACGTTCCACAATATCTTTTACACTTTTAAAATGGAAAACTTTTTGGGCATGTTTGTTTTGGGACTCACCCGTAACGTCCCACGTCCTTGTTCTACTTCGGGATTTCACATCTGGATTTCTCCATCCAACTACACTCATCCCTAAAGATACCTATACATCCTACTATTACATCTCATCCAACCACTCTTACACAATTTGATTTGACATAAAGTTACATCTCATCCTACTAAAAATTTCAAAACAAACACACACAATTACTATTCATCAGGATTTCTCCATCCAGATTTCCCCATCCTACATAATCCCAAAACAAACATACCCTTTATAAACTTCACACTCACAATATCTTTAACTAGTGTAAAATCCCGCGTATTACGCGGGACATGAAATTTTTTTATATATTTATTAAAAAATAATAGAAAAAGAGAAGAAAAAAGAATTTAAATTTAAAATTAGATAAAAGAAAGAATAAATAAAATGCATATTTTTAATAAAATAACAAAAGTTAAATTGAAGAAAATAAAAAGAATTTAAAATTAAAATTAGATAAAAGAAAGAATAAAAAAAATGCATATTTTTAATAAAATAACAAAAGTTAAATTGAAGAAAATAAGTTTGGAGTGGATAGAAGTTAGAAAACTAAACTAAACCGCTTAATTAAAAAATGCAGAAATTTAAGAAAAATAGAAAATTGAAAAGGAGAGAATATGGAGCGTCGAAGAGAATAGATTCAGAATTAATATATAAAGGTAGATTTTACACAAATGTTTTTACTTTTTCTACCGACATAAAAGTCAACTCATTTATTTACTTTTACACATAAAGGTTTACAAAATTACTCTCAAAACTCCACTAATTATTACACTTTCTTAATATATGTGTCAATCTACCTATAAAAATTATTATGAGATGGAGGGAGTATATTTTTATATATTATATATAAATAAAATTAAATAGATCGGTTTGTTGGACTTAAAAGACCTACAAAAAAGCTCGAGTTCAACCTATTTAATAAAATAGACTTTATAAAAAACTTGAACTCGATTTATTTATTAAACGAATCGAATCGTAGACCCCTGTCGAGTAGTCTGATCCATCCAAGTCACCAAGTGCATCGATGTGCAAAGTTAGCCCAAAAAACATTGACCTACCAAACCCAAAAGTAAAACGCTCCTCCAAGGACAGTTTCGGGATTTCACTTTTTGAAGCGGTGTAATTTTGAATTTCGAAAAGGTTTGAATTTCAAAAAAATGTTGCCGTTGTAATATGCCTTAAGTCGGTTATATAGATCAATTCCGCCTTTCCCAAAATGAAACCCTCGAATCTTGTACTAGTAACATCTTGAGTCGCAATTACACACACACACACACAGAGAAGAGAGAGAAATGGATGAGAAACCTAAATCCGCGATGGAGGCATTCGAGAAGCTTGAGAAAGTGGGAGAGGGGACCTACGGAAAAGTGTACAGAGCACGCGAGAAAGCAACCGGCACAATCGTCGCCCTGAAGAAGACTCGTCTCCACGAGGATGATGAAGGGGTGCCTCCCACCACTCTTCGCGAGGTTTCTTTGCTTAGGATGCTCTCCCGAGATCCACATGTTGTCCGGTATACTAACAATTTACTGTTGTCAATTCGTTATGTTATAGATCGGTTTCTGCAGAATATCCCTGTTCGATTCGTCCATCGATATTTTTCTAGGTTTCTTGTGGATTTTTCTGCGAATGAATTGTCGATTAATATGTGTTTAATATCGTTATTGCTAGGTTTCTTGTGGCCTTTTTCTGTTTATGCCCTTGTATAATTTCTGATATGTTATAATTTATGGGTTTAGGGCTGTACTCTGATTAATTCGTTTGCTCTGATTAATTTGTTGCTAGATGTTTCTGAGGATATTGGAAATGTGTTCTTGTTGCCTTTTGTTGGTTTACAGCTTGAGTCGGTTCGGTTCGGTTTCTCATGGGATTTAGGGTTGGTCTTCTCATATATTAAATATCTAATACAGAATAGCCTTGTAACTAAATTAGCGAATAATCTGTGTAACCAATCTGCTGTGTTCGAATCCAATCCTTCTACTTAAGCAGCATTTTCTTGGACTGGTCCGCCATTACAAATATGCACTCCTTGCCCTTTATTTGTTCATGATACTTTATGTAGTTTGCAACTCATTTCAATTTTCAAACATTTGCAGATTGATGGATGTAAAACAAGGCCAGAATAAGGAAGGCAAGACAGTTCTGTATTTGGTTTTTGAGTACATGGATACTGATCTCAAGAAGTACATCCGCAGCTTCAGGCAAAACGGGCAACACATTCCACCTAATATTGTTAAGGTACAACTCCTAGGACTTCTACCTATATTACCGAATTTCAAATTAATGTGCCCTTGATTTCCTAATGCCTTTGTTTGTCCACAATGACAGAGTTTGATGTTCCAGCTTTGCAAAGGCGTTGCTTTCTGCCATGGTCATGGTGTCTTGCACAGGTTATCCTCATCCTCCATCTTTCTTTACATCGTATTTTTGTTAATCTTTTGTCATTGTTACTTAGTTCGTTATGCAATTGTTTAGGGATCTTAAGCCTCACAACCTTTTGATGGACCGCAAGACTATGATGCTTAAGATAGCGGATCTTGGATTAGCCAGAGCTTTCACTGTGCCCATCAAGAAGTACACTCATGAGGTACTTTCTTTCATACCCATCCTCAATCTTTTGAATAATATCATAGCAGTTTGTAATCAATAGCTAATTTTGCTATATTTGCAGATATTGACCCTGTGGTATAGAGCTCCTGAGGTGCTTTTGGGTGCAACTCATTACTCCCCTGCTGTGGATATGTGGTCGGTTGCATGCATATTTGGTATGAATGATGAGCACTTAGTTTAATGATCATGATAATTCTTGTTAATTGTACACTTAGTTTAATGAGAATTCAATTTGAAAGCTGAATCAAGTTTCTTGAATTGTGTGAATCTCAGCTGAATTGGTGACAAATCAGGCCATCTTTGCTGGAGACTCTGAGCTGCAACAGCTTCTACACATTTTCAGGTTGTTGAAAGACACGTGAACTTCCAGTTATTTGGATAATTGTTTGCTACTTCTTTTTATACTTACTGAAATCCTAATTGATCGAGTCAGGTTGTTGGGAACTCCAAATGAAAAAGTATGGCCAGGAGTTAGCAAATTGGTTAACTGGCATGAGTACCCACAATGGAATCCCAAACCATTGTCTACAGCTGTCCCTGGTCTGGACGAGGACGGCTTGCACCTTTTATCGGTGAGTTTCTTGCTTCACTTGTTGTAAATTCATGAGAAATTATGCTTTAGTCCTTCTGCAAGTTATTCTGAAATTTTTGGTAAATTTGCAGGAAATGCTGCACTATGAACCATCAAGGAGGATTTCAGCAAAGAAAGCTATGGAACATCGTTATTTCGATGATCTTGACAAGACCCACCTCTGAAAGTTCCCTCGACTGTTTTATTTCATGAATATCTTAGGATTATCTTGCTTGTTTCTCTCAAGCATATTTCTCAACGAAGAAATCTAAGAGAACTATTCTCTAGTTCCATCTTGAAGATTGTAGCTTCTATGATTGTAGTTTAACACCAACTGTTTTGAACTTGATTGGATCAATGAATTTACTTACATTTGTGGTACTTTCTTTGTTCATCCTATTAGAATACATGAATTTGTATCCACTCAATTACAATACATGAATGGGGAAATGGGTACAAATGAGGAGAGTGTTGAGTTTGTGGGCCAAGTACTTTTTTATTTTTAAAATGGTATGTTGGCCTCAAAAAAAAAAATTTGGAGTTATTTTTAGATTTTTTTTATTGCAGCTTAATTCTTTCAATTATTGTATTTTATTTCTGCATGTTACTGTTTGTACTTTTACTTTTGCATGTTACCGTTTCTACCTTTTGTAATTGATAGTATAAATTTAAAAAAAAATATTACCGTTAATTATTAATCTATAAATAGAAGTTCACATTTTTTTATTCAAACACATCTCCAATTTCATCTCACACTTTCTTCCAATTTTTTACTACTTAAATTCAAGAATGAAAATCAATTCCTTTACAGATTTATTTGGATCTTTCAATTCGGAAGATAATTCATATTCACAAGATTCTAATACCCATTCCCAAAATTTTCCTTTCTCTCCTCAAAATTTCAATATCCATCCTTATAATCCTAACATTCGTCCTCCCAATATGTTGTAACATCCGAGCTATCATACGAATTCAATAAGTGTAATTGGTGGTCCGTATTATGTATAACCACTAGAAATGTATCAATATCCATACATGTCAACCTCTTCCTACGGAATAAGTCCTCCGAGAGCACCGGGGATGATCTTCAGGTCAAGGCTCTCATTTTCAACCAAATCCGCCTCCACTAGGCATTGATTCCATCAATCTAGATGCGGTTGAAGATTCTGAAGATGGAAAAAATGAGTCAACTCCAAAGAATCGTACGTATGCTACAAGGTACATCGATCCTGAAAATGAGAATCTTGCACAATGTTGGGTGAATATCAGCGAAGATGCAGTTGTTGGCAATGCTAAAAAATTGGATGCCATGTGAAAAATGATTGCTAAAGACTACGAAAGATATAGACCTGCAGAGTACCCAGTGAGACGTTTGAACCATTTAAACTAGCCGTTGTAGACATACTATTATATATATTGACCCAAATATTTCATTTCTTTCTACAACCCTCAAAACAATATTCTTCTCACATTATTATCTCCTCATAGTTAAGATCTTTTAAAAAACAATGTCTTCAGATTTCAACCACAATGCCAACACCAACTACACTGGTGATGGAGATTTGTGGAATGATGATTCAGATGATCGAATGTTTTTCAAAATTTTACAACCACAAATGTTTTTTCAACACATAGAGAGCTTTTCTAGTGCTCCACGCCAAAGAAAAAAGAGAAGATATGTAGAGCGTGATCGTGAAGGAGGTCATAGTCGTCTTGTGGATGACTATTTCTCCGAAAATCCAACATACCCAAGTGATATTTTTCGTCGTCGTTTTCGAATGAGAAGAGACCTATTCACACACATAGTCGATGCCTTATCTTGTGATGACTATTTTAAGTGGAGAGTCGATGCAACGGGAAGGAAAGGTTTCTCACCACTTCAGAAATGCACAGTTGTCATCCGTCAATTGGCGTACGGAGGACCTGGGGACCAATTCGATGAGTATTTGCGTATTGTTGAAACAACCGCTATTGACTGCTTGTTCAATTTTTGTCGTTGTGTAATCAACATTTTCGGAGAAAGATACTTGAGAAGGCCAACTACCGCTGATTGCAAACGTTTGCTCCATATGCATGAGCAAAGACACGGGTTCCCTGAAATTTTGGGTAGCCTTGATTGTATGCATTGAGAATGGAAGAACTGCCCAGTCGCTTGGAAATGACAGTTAACTCGAGGTGATCATGGAACACCAACAATAATGCTTGAAGCAGTAGCATCTGCTGACTTATGGATATGGCATGTTTTTTTTGGCGTCGCAGGGTCCAATAATGATATCAATGTACTTAATCAAAGTCCTCTATTTAGCGATGTTTTAAGAGGATATGGCCCAGATATTAACTTTACAGATCCTAAGAAAGCGTTGTTTAAGCAAATGCAAGAGGCTGCAAGAAAGGATGTCGAATGGGCATTTGGGGTCTTACAAGCTCGTTGGGCGATGATTAGAGGACCAGGACGTTTTTGGTACCAGAGTAACTTGAAGGATATCATGTATACGTGCACTATTTTGCATAACATGATAATTGAGGATGAGGGAGATACGGTATTCAATTGGTCGGAGGAACCTAACGTCAACAATAATACAATTCCAGAAATATTTCATGGTCCCGTGACTCCCGTCGGAGGATTTACGGAGTACAGTAAAAGACGTGATGAACTACGTGATAAACAAATGCATCAACAACTTTGATCGGACTTGATTGAGCACGTTTGGGCACGTTATCAAAATTAGTAGATGTGTGATTTAATTATCTATATTTATTTCATGTAATGTGATTTATTTTACTGTTGGTTTATTATTATTTATGCTTAATTTATTTTAATGTGCTTAATTTATTTTAATGTGATCGTTTTTACTATTTTTATTTCATGTATTAATTAATTAATAATTTACTTTAAAATATAAATTTAAAAATAATTATTTTATTCGTTAATTAAAATTAGTAAAATAAATAAAGTTTGAAATATTGAATGAATTAAATAATATGGATGGTGGGGCCCTGAAATAGTAACAATTGTACCTGAAATGATTGGAAAGTGAAGGTAAAAATTGATAGGTACTCCGTATAATTTACTTTTAATGTGTCAGCTGATGTGACACAAATTTGTACCGATATGTACCGATTGGAGATGCTGTTAATTGATAATTCAAGAACTATTCTCTAGTTCCATCTTGGAAATTGTAGCTTCTATGATTGTAGTTTAACACCAACTGTTTTTGAACTTGATTGGATCAATGAATTTACTTACATTTGTGGTACTTTCTTTGTTCATCCTATTAATTGAAAATTCAAGAATATAACCAAGATAGAGAAATATAAATGATTAGCTATCACTGAAATCTCCACTAAAAAGATCACTAACGTTGTACATAACATCTCCTGTCAAAAAAAAAAACATTGTACATAACATCAATCACTTGCAAGTTAAAATGCGCAAGAACCTAACTTGCTCGTACAAATAATCTCTGCAAAGGTGTCCCGGGAGCATGTACTTCATTCAAGTGATCAATTCAAATTAAACTTATGGAGCCTTGGTTGCCAAATATGGTGCACCATCCACTAGCAGTTCCCAAGGTTGATTGTATTCATGAGACCAGCCACAGGAAGAACGTCGACCACAATGTGAGAGACACAGAAGCCAACGAGTAACACCACAACATAATGACGGAGCACTCGCTTTCTCCAGCACCAAATAATTGAGTTATCGTCCCTGCCATGTCATATCACACTTGTAATAAGCTTACACTTAATCTAATGTATTATTGCACGTGAAATGTAACTAGCTTAAACGTACCTATGTTCATTGCAGGTGGAACTGCAAACTGCAGCAATAGAACAAATTGATATAATGGATTATCGTGCACTAAACCAAATCGAACTGCCCCTTTAACAACAGCAATGCCTATCAAAGGCATGACAATGTATCGAACACCAAGAATACTAAATATGATGGACTTCTGAATTTCTGAACCTTTTAAACCTGCAAGAATTGTTATTAAAAAAAAAAAATCAATTAAACCAAAATTTAGCCAAACTGAGTATTATAAATACTAATTCAATTAGCATCAAACCTCTTAAAAGGTTCCCACCCATGATCAGTGTGACAGCTGGAATAGCTCCATCTCTGGGATGATGGACAAGGATTATACAGTTATTAATGTTGCATTGAGTATAGGAAAGTCGTCCTAAAATCTAATGAAAATAAATAAGTCCATTTTTTGTACCCGAGCAACAGTGCAGTATCTAGGACTACACGTAGAGGAGCTGCATCACCGATTAACATATATCGAATTAGAGGCACAAGTCCGATTACAAATCCAGCAATCTGTTGAAAGCAGAGTATTTAGTGACTTGTACACTATATAAATAAAAATACGTACATCTCTTTTATGTGCAAGTAAGCAATGAATCAATACCGCTCCTATCGTTGACGGAGCCAATACTTTCTTCAGGTTCATCTTTTTGAAGAGTGTCTCTAATTGTTGCTTTATTTTATTCATAGCAGAAACCTGAAATTGATTCTCAGTTTAGAACACTTGATCTCCATAAAAACGAGTGACGTATGTGAGAAGACAACTACCCGAGGCTTATCCTCAAATCTATCTATTCCAGATTCATGGTCTTCTTCTACTTCTGAGAAATCGTTTGAAGAAAGTAAAGGATCTGTCCAACTCCTTCTAGATGAAGATGGTGAGTCTACTCTTGAAGGCTTACAAGTAGGAGAGTCGCTAATTTCAACTTCCATTGAGGTCCGACTTGAAGATACTCTAACGATATTATAAACATACGACCACAGAAAAATTGCTCCAACCTGAAGAATAAGTAGACGAGACGCACTATTAAAATTCTATCAACCAAAAATTGTGTATTTCAAATTTCAATTAGTACAAATATCCTAGCAGAATCAACTTTTTGTGGGTGTTTATGATCTGTTTTGTATAGTTACACTTACAACACATATCAAAGACCACAATAATTGTGAACAGACCAATTATTTCATGAAACTTACTGCCATTGAAAGTGAAGCATAGGCCATGCCATATGTGTGGCAAACGCTAGGATCCCCAAACGGGCTTCCTCTTTCTTTGCAGACTGCTGGGATTATGATGAGAAGCAGGTTTCCCATGTTCCCTATTTAGTATCAAAATCAACATGAATCAAGTCTAAATTTGAAAATATAATAATTGTTTACTATAGAATTTTTTGAAATACAATCCACTTACCTTTGATGTTTGCCTACAAATACTATTTAACAGTCTAAGAGAACAAATCAATCAGAAAAATGGGACTATAAACAAATAAATGAAGTGGAAAAAAGAAAACGAGCCCTTTAATTTACCTGCAGCACAACAGCCTATAATAAGTCCCTGTAGATGGGATGGAGCTCTTGTTATTTGAACAACCACCCAACCAAGAACCGAGCCAATTATGAATGTGATTAGGATATTAAAAGGCATGAACCCCCTGCAAAGTCACACAAGATAGATATCATATTAGACTCACTAAGGGATAACAAAAAATGGAAGGAAAAAAAAGGTGTTTACTAGTCCACAATGAGAGGCTTACAACTCGACCATGCTTTCATATGTTATCGTCTTGGCTAAGTTGCTGGAGACAAGGGCTGGATTAAACACAAAGAACGTAATCTGTTCACTGAATATATCAGTACTAAAACATCAAGAACCGCAAACCAGATAAAATGTGAACTAAAACAATGAATTCATAACAAGTATGACAAGCTAACACTCACGAGACGCAAATTAGTGTTTGCAAACTCTATAAAGCAGGGGGGAAAAGCGGTTCTAAAAGTTGTTCGTAGAATTCGCAAACACTAAGATGGTGTTTGCAAATAAGATTACACACCCAAAATCACTTTTAAAAAACGGAACCTACCAACTTTTAAAAGTGATTTTGCAGTATTGAATTGAGTTTGAAACTGATAAGAGCACCGAATTCACAGATATATATCACTTACATTGTTCAAATGTTTTCTTGCATCGTCACCCAAAATGTTAACACGTTCTAATGCAAGATATGATCCCAATCCAGTTACCAAAAGCACTTTGGCAATAGGAATGGACGAAGCAACAAACAGATCCAAAAGGGCGCCCATTTTTCAGCCTCCACCACACCACCAATAGCTAATTCTTTCTATCTTATCAAATAAAGCCACAAAAGTATCAAGATACAGTTAAAATGGTCACACACAAGACACTTGAAATTAATTTGAAAGCATTCTGCATATGCTAATCGCTTAATTTATGTTTGGACATGATATACCAAAATTTGAGCAATTTTCCATGTACAAATTAGAATAATCCTTAAAACATGGTTGTCCCATTTGTTCTTTATTGAAAATTGTCGAGTAGCAGAGTGGGGGCTTTATAAAATCTACCACTCAGACCATCACCATCAACACTACAAACGAACGAACGAACGAAGCTTCCTCTTCGTGTTAGATCCGCCAAGTAGGAGCAGCCCCAAAAAGCAAATCTTTTTTTTTTTTTTAAAAAGGGAAAATTTTACAAGGAAAAGAAACGCAGAAACCGACATGCAGGGCAATAACAAAAACAAAAAACTCACCGGCTGTTCAAGAATTCATTCGAAGAAGAGAGAGAGAAAATGAATTTAGGTTAATATTTGAATAAATTGATAGAAAGATTTTTTATTTTTATTTTTGATAAAAAGTTTTTTAAAATTTAATTTTCTTTAAAATAAATTGTGACAAACACCTGGCACAGAAGTAGCAGTAGTTGGTTATATAAACAAGAAGCACATACACGCGTGGTGTGCTGGCTTGGCTGGCTATTTGCATTACATGCAGCCAAACGTCGTCGTACCGGTGCAGCACATGCATTACATTAATTTATGGGATTACATAATTGTTTTTTTTTTAATAACAATAAGATATGAATCATATCCAACTCGTTATTTGAACAATCGATGCTAAAAAACAAACAATTCGGTGAACTTTCTTCAATTAATTCATTTATAAATAGTGGTAATTGGCATTGATGAATGAGAAAAACATTTCATACACAAAGTGATTGGTTTATTTATTTATTTATTTTATAATGCTGCATTTCAGTTTTCCCTGCATGTCCATATCGATGTTGATGTCGGTTTTAATTTAAAATACTACTACTCTTTATTCGTGTTTACATAAATTATAAACTATAGTCCAAAGATGTTGAAAGGTACAGCAGAGAAAAGTCCAAAGTGGCGCCAAAAGTTGCGTATTTTATTTGTTCTTTGTATTCCCTCCTCCATTAACAAAGTTTGTGAAAAATAGTGAGCACCTAATTTTAAAAAAAAAATTAAAGTGTTAAATGATAAATTTATAAAGCCTATATAAACTTGTTGAATTAAATATATAGTAGTAAATTTAAAAATAATAATATAAAAATTAAATATACAATGATTTCTTTTATTTTGAACATGCAAATTATTAGGAAAGTACGCTAAATTTTATGTCCGAAAGGAGCATCTATTTATGTTTTGTTGTTCGTGGGCCTAAATTTATCATCAATCATCATCACCGTATCATATTATCATAGATTAATAACATTTGGTAGGACACAAGTTGTTTAAAAGGAGAGCTACCTAAATCAAATAAATAAATAAAGATGCCCGACTATCTCAATTTTTAATCATATCATGGTCATGTATTAGGGGAGCCAGACT
Source organism: Galeopsis tetrahit (assembly GCA_963675135.1). NCBI lineage: Eukaryota > Viridiplantae > Streptophyta > Magnoliopsida > Lamiales > Lamiaceae > Galeopsis > Galeopsis tetrahit. The sequence continues at coordinate 61,214,425 of OY776131.1, forward strand.
TTCCAAGAACTCATTCTTTACATGTTTATTAATACTTTCAAATATATATATTAAGAAATATACATATATTAATTCATGTGTTTTAAAAATATATATATATATAGTATTAAGATAATATTGATTTAGTGAAAAGTGATAAAAATGATAAAGGTACCTAGAGATATGAAAGGGAATAAATATATAAATAGTGAAGTGTTGACATTTTAAAAATATTGCTCAATTAAAATGAGACTACAAAATTGATAAAATTATTCAATTACAAAAAAAAACAAAGGAAGTATAAATTTTAATTCCATCCCGAAATTATTTGCACATGTGCGCAATGACACACAAATTAAGAATAATGAATTTAGTGAGATAAGAGGTTAAATAACAGATGATTATTTTAATTGAGTAAGTAAAGTGTAAAAAAAATAGTGAAAGGTGTAAAGAAAATTTAATAAGAAATGGTGTAAAATGTAGATTTAAAATAAGTGACAATTTTAAAAATAAAATAATATTGTGAATATATTAATTTTATTTGTTGTTTTTATATAAATGAATGTATAAATAATTTAGGTACATGCCAGAAAAATGGGTATATTGAGATAAACATATAATTTAGGTACATGCCAAACTGACCTGTCAAGAAAAGATTATGCCAAACTGAACAAATAAACATAAAATTTATATGAAATAGTTTTGATATGAAATATAGTTAATTAAGATATATTGAGATAAAAAAATACAGGTAAAAAATTATCACAAATTTTTAGAAATAATATTTTATTTATGCATATTTTATGTGTAAAATATTTTACATAAGGGTAAGTCACAAGTAAATAAATAAATAAATAATATCATGGACAGAAATATTTTCCATATATTAAATTTTTATGATCATTAATATTGATATTGTAAAGAATAATATTTTCAATATATATATATATATATATATTAGTGCACAACCCGCATATTATGCGAGAATAATTAAAATAAAAAATATAGAAAGGAAGAAAATTGAAAAAAAAATGTTAAATACAAATAAAATAAAAAATTACACTATTTAAAAAAAATATACAAAAAAAAAATATAAAATTAAATTACTGTTGTTTAAAAAATTGTGCAAACCAATTTTCATCAATCTGAGCAGCAAGTTATATATCTATAAACACGTATTCTTAATAAAGATCCAAATATATGTATTAAAGATATATCAAAATTAGTTATATAATAATTATAAAAAAAATTATTATATTGAATCTACATAAATCCAAAAATTATAAAAAGATTATGATATACTAATCTACATAAACTCAAAAAAGTAAAAATAAAAATAAAATATTTACGATATACTAATCTACATAAACTCAAAAAAGTAAAAATAAAAATAAAATATTATGATACTAAATCTATTTAGTTGCTTATCCACAAACATATTCTGTCAAGACAAATAAAATGCAGTGAAGAGATAGTTTTTAGTATTAAAAAAAAATGTAAATATGCAATTAAAATAGGAAAAGCTAAAAGGAGCCTAGTAAAAAAGTTATCTAGAAAATTACAGAATGATTTGATTTAACAAAATACTCCCTCAAATATTTTCGCACTGGTTTTGGAGCATTGGGTCGGTGCAATAAAAATTCATAATTCTACACTAAGTATACACTATGCCAAATAAGCTGATAGACAGCGGTTAAAAACCACTGTAAATTGGAATCAGTAACCGATTAAAAACCACGGTTATTAACCGCTGTCGTATTTATATACAACAGTGTTTATTAACCGCTGTTATTCCATCAAAACCGATGTGGTATGTGCTCGGTTTGAACCCCTTACAATATTTACGATGGCGGTTTTATTAGTTATGACAGCGGTTATGAACCGCTGTTGTTTGAATTTACTACAGCGGTTTTTAACCGCTGTTGATATTCAATATTTTAAAAAAAAATAATGAAATTTTCATTTGCTAAATTAGCAATCCTCTCCCAACATGCGCATGTAGCCCACTCCGACAACGATACTTTCAATTTGAGCTTTCAGATCCCCATTAAACTCTCCGTCGTTATCTCCAGATCATTAATGATTCTTAATGAATGAAGAGATCATCAATCATTAAAAATGATGAGTGTAATTAGCATATAATAAAATTTTAAAAATGATGAGTGTAATTAGCATATAATAAAAATGATGGTTTGTAACTCTTAAATAAAAAAAATGAAAGTAGATACATGAGTGATGTTAATTATAAATATTATTCTTATGTAGAATACAAGAATCTTACCTTGAATTTAGTAGACAGTAGAATTATGACAGAGTCTCCCCAATCAAGATCATTAATTTGTATGACAACTTGCTTGATTGTTTATGTGGTGTCGCCTCTTGTAGACCAACTCTCTCGTGAGATAATTTTTTAAGTTCCTCCACATTAAATGCCAATTAAAATATATACCATAAGCATATAAGAAACTAAAACATTTATAACCAATACCATAAGCATATAAGAAACTAAAACATTTATAACCAATATTGTCAGATGTAACATAAGCCATATTTGTAAATAAAATTAACATGCGGATTCAAGAACCAACAACCAACGTGATATTAAAACAAAAGTGGGTGAGAGAGACCTGGAGAGTTTGGGTAGTGAAAGAACTTCCGGAGAGAAGAAGATGATGAGGGCGACGGCGGAGAGTGAGAGATTATGTGCACAATGCATTCTTCTTCCATGGTCAATGTACGACGCTTGAAATTTAGATTTTAAATGTACTGCGCTGAAATTTAGATTTTAATTAACCGCACACTCTCACTTAACATATATATATATACAGGGGTGGTGGGACGGTTATATATAATATAATATCTACTTGATAACCTTGATTAAATAATTAATTAAATTTATAATATATATATAATATAATATATATAACTCTAGTACGTGTATTAGATACAAATCTTAAAAGACCAATAAAATTTATTTTAGACTAATAAAACCTAGAAATTATAAATATTTATCTTAAATAAAATTCTTTATTTTATTTTTATTAATTGATCATATATATTAATTTTAACTGCTATATATAATTTCAACTTTTTTTTTCTAAGATATATATTTCAACCATTAAATGGAGCAAATAGTATATTTATATATGATTGAGGCATAATAATAGGCGTTAGAGAAAGAGAATGATTAGAGGAGTTTTCATACATCTTCTTTTTTTATTTGTTTATGAACTGCCGTGATTTTCTTTCTAGATTTTTCCTAATTCTTTAATTTGTTTCTTATGTTTTTCTCTAACATTTTAGAACTACTCATTGATTTCATGAAATCTAACAATCAATTTCCACACCAACAAAAAAAAGAAGCAATTAATGAATGATCAATTTATTTATCCTTACCTGCAACAACGGACAACGGTGGGTGCAATGCAGGCGAAAAATGTGTCTCTGACGGCGCCCCTCTCACAGAATTGGGGGAGATAAGAAGAAATATTAGATTTTCTTAATTTGTTTAATAATAACATAATATATAGACCTGATATTTTATAAATTTTTTTATTAATAATATAGTAATATATATGAAAAAATATTTTTAAACTTATATAGTTGTTTAATCAAAATCGTATATTGTGTTAATCATTATATATTTCTTAATTGATAAAACTTAAAAAATTATTAAATTAAAAATAAAATTCTTTATAAATCAATAAAATCTTAAAAATATGAAATAATCAAATACAATTTTGAAGATTAATTACAAGATTAATTTTTTTAATTGATTTTTTTAATATATTTGTTTTTGAGAATTTAATCGTATTTCATAAAAAAATTTATTAATTAAAAAAAATTATCATATTTTTATTATTTTATTATTTTTAAAGATTAATTTGATTATATTCCATGAGAGAAGCTATTACAGCGCATAACTAAAACATATCACAGCGGTTACAAAAAACCGCTGTCTATCAGCGCACAAATGGAACCTATGACAGCGGTTCTGAAAAAAGATGCATATGACAGCGGTTTTTGAAGTTTTAACAGCGGTTTTAAAAATAACCGCTGTTATTCAACTGCTGTAAAAAGCATAATTTGGCATAGTGATATGTTATATATAAAAGAAATGAGTTACATATTTTGAATAAAGAACAGACAAAAATGTGTAAAAAAAAACAAAGTAAAGAATAATGGAATGATGTTGTGCAGGCAATGAGAAATGCAATTCTAATAACTACTTGAGAAGAAGAAGGGAGAGATAACTATTACTTGAGAAGAAAAGAGAAAGAATTAGAAAAATGAAGAAGTGAGAAGTGTAATCTCCGACAACAATTTCAGAAGAAAAAGGAAGGAGAAAATAAGAAGAATTTGAAAAAAAAAAAAAAAAACTGTAAAAAACTGTAAAAAAAAACAGTTTCATCACAATTCAGTATTTTAAAATAAAAAAATAAGAAAAAAAGAACTGTAAAAATAACCGTCTCACCATAATTCAGTATTTCAAAATAAAAAATTAAGAAGAAGCCACATAGGCAAAATAGAGACTGCCAAATATATGTATTAAAGATATATATATATATATATATATATATATATATATATATATATATATATATCAAGTATTATCGAGAAAAAAAATAAGAAAATTTTGATAAATTAAAAAAAATTGATAAATATCATATGAAATAATATTGTATATTATATAAATGAGTTGGTCTCCTGTGCACAGTGTGCACCGTGCACACTAATGCACAAGTCAACCATTATCAATTGAGTAAACCGTAAGTTACCAAAAAATTGAGTTTTGGCGCAGCCGGTTACACCAAGATAGGTTAGAGGTCATGAGTTCGAAACTCGTGTGACCACATTTTTTAATTAAATTTAATCCATTATTCACTTACTTCATTTTTTAATTGAGTTTTTTCAGTTTTTAATCTTACACTTTTTAATAATAATAGTCATCACTTTTCAATAATAGTAGTCATCACTTCTAAATAACAAATGTTACACTTTTCAATATTAGAAATTACCACTTTTCAATAATAATAGTCACCACTATTTAGTATTAGAAATTACTACCACTTTTCAGTATTAGAAATTACTACCACTTTTCAATAATAATAGCCACCACTTTTCAGTAACAAAATTTCCACTTTTCAGTACCACTTTTAAATAAGAAATAACTACACTTTTCAGTAACAATACTTACCACTTTTCAATAATAATACTTACCACTTTTCAGTATTATAAAACAACACTTTTCAGTAACAATACTTACCACTTTTCAATAATAATACTTACCACTTTTCAGTATTACAAAACAACACTTTTCAATATTATAAAACAACACTTTTTAGTAACAATACTTACCACTTTTCAGTTTTAAAGATTACCACTTTTCAATAACAATAATTACTACTTTTAAATATTAAAAACAAATCACTTTTCACTAATAATAATTATCACTTTTCAGTATTATGAAATAACATTTTTCAATAATAATAGTTACCACTTTTTAGTATTACGTATAAAACAACACTTTTCAAAATTAAAGATTTAACACTTTTCAGGATATATTACCACTTTTGAAAAACAGAATAAGAAAATCTTGTACTTCAACTAAAGAAAAAAAATGAATAACATCTTGTCCAAATCAACCAAAAAAATAAAAAAATATATATTAAAACTACCACTTTTTAATAAGAAATGACTACACTTTTCAGTAACAAAATTACCACTTTTCAATAAAATTCATTACCACTTTTCAATTAAAAAAAATACACTTTTCAGTAATAAAATCTATCTAATATTCCACATCATTCCACAAATAATCCTTGTCCATACACCAAAATCACAAACACATTACCCACTTTCGAAACCAAATCAAAGTGCCATTATAATTAGCTTTCACATAGTTGTTCACCCACAAGCATAAACAAGAACACCAACTTCAATAGATTCAATTGGATACTGGTCTCCAATCAACCACAGATCAAAACTGACTTAGTTCCCATTTAAGCGATTGACCATAATCACTAGAAATCACTTTTCCAACTTGTTCTGAAACAATTGAGTAGTTATAAAGGGGAAGGGAAATAGTAGAAAACCTGATAAATGAAATGGGATTAAAGTATGCAGCAACATCAAGTTTAGTTTAGAAATGGTGCTTTCCAATGTCCTGCCTCCAAAGGCAGTATATATAGTCGGAGTACGATCCAAAACCACCCCCCACGCCAATCTCAAATCTTCCAACGTCCTCCTCGACCAAAACAATGTCGTTCTCGTCGCCGACACGGCCTCACTTCCCTCGTCTCTCAACCCCAGCATATGGTCTTCTACAAAACCCCCGATATCAATCCCACAAAAAAATCTCCAAAAAATTTGACGCCTGGAGCTACGGCTGCCTCCTAATCGAACTCCAGTACACCTCCCTCAAGGCGCGGTTCACCCACCCGCAGTTCACCCCCGAACTCTGCGGCCCGGATTTCGGGTGAACCGCGCCTTGAGGGAGGAGTACTGGACGGCGGAGATCGTGGTGCGAAACCAGGGGATGTTGAGGGTGATGCAGATCGGGATGAAATGCTGCGAGAAGTCGCCGGAGAAGCGACAGAGATTTGGCAGGCGTTGGTGGAAGTGGAGAGGGGGAAGGTCGTTGATTCGGAAGACGAAGGGTTTGGGTATGAATGACGGTTTATGTTTGTGAAATAAAATATCAAAATAGAGTGCACCAAAATTAAATTGGTGTGTACGGTGCATATAAGACTTTTCCTATATAAATTTGTTACAAATATCATATGTATTCAAATTGTTTTATTAAATTTATATATTAAAAGTTTAATATTAATTAATTTTTATATTTTTAAATTTTTTTACCAATATTCATCAATATTTTCAGTCTAAATATTTCAATCAATATATATTTTGAATCTGCATAAATATGTACTACCAAGTCTACCATATGATGATTAGAATCTAGCTGTGGGTTGAAAATAAATAAATAATGGGCCTAATTTAAGTGGTCCAACTCTCGTTTTTAGAAGTCTGGGCCGATTATTTGGGCTTTATCTGGTAATCTATCGGCTTCATTTTCGAGGCCGAAACAGCTTATGAATGGCCACGGCTAAATACCCCCAATTAATATGTTTTCACCCCTGTGTTAAATTCACCACCTCTAAAATACCACAAATATCCTCTCCACTTTCCCCCTCTCTCATAACTACTCGCAAAAATCTTTTGACTTCGTCCTTTCACCTTTTTCCCCTTCTCTCAACCGTCTTCACAAGCTCTGCACCCTTCCCCATCTTTGATCTCTATGTTTTATGTTTGTTTTGCCAATTGATAATCAAATTTTCCATTTATCCCCATTTAAAAAGCTAGATCTCTATTTAATTTTTGATTTAAATGTTAAAAAAGCTTGAATGTTTGTTTAGTTTTTAGACCGTGATATATGTTATATGTATGTTAGTTTAGGTATTCTTGATAGTTCATGAAGAAGTTAGGGTTTATGAATTTTTTTTTCTTCAAATTTCTACATTTTTCATATACAGGTTAGTTTTTATTGTCCAGTTGTTATTGAGAATGGTTTTGGCTTTCAATCGTTGAAAATTTTTGATTTTTGCAAAAAAGGGGAAATGAGGGAGACGAAACGGCGAAACAATGACTTTTGTACTGATTCGACACTGATTAGCCGAGTTTTGAATCAAAACATGAAAAAGTCGATTGAATTTTAATTCAAAACATGAAAAAGTTGACCAAATTTTAAATCAAAAACGTGGAAAAATTGACTGAGATTGGGTGAAATTCAACGTATATAGTCCTTTTAGCTATTAGTTCGAAACATAAAAGGGGCGGGGGCGGGGGCGGGGAGTGAAGACATGATTTTTTGGGGGCATTTAACCGCGGCTCTTATGAATTTGGACTTTATTTTTATTGATTGTGGCAAACAATAGGCTAACTACGAGTCTACAAGATTGAGCTTCGTGAAATCTGCACCATATTTTAAATTTAAATATAGTATTCTCATTTTTTGTACTTTAGTAATTCATAATAATATAATGAAATAAATTCCAACATATAAATATATTTTATATTAATCTGAAAAATTATTGTGTGATACTAATAATAAGAAAATTTTAATCAAGTGTATTTTTAACTAATCATTCATTTAACCACTAATTCTATCCATTTTTTAAAAATTACTTGATGCATCTTCACATGAGAGGTCTCACAAAAGAATTCTTTCATTAAAATTATGTTTTCTTATGATATCAAAACTTATATTTTATTGAGTATAATTTATATATTGAGTATTTAGTTGCTTCTAATCACTTTTAACTTTTAAGCCCAAAAAAATGAATATAAACTAAAAATATATTATTTTAATCTACAATAAATTAAAAATCGTCTTGAATAGTGATAACCAGCAGCCCTAAATATTGAGGTGATTAAAACTCATTGGAATAATTAAAGTCTCCACTCTATTCATTAAGAATAATTTTTGTTTATGCTTTAATCAATCATAATTTAATTTTGCCAAAAAAATCTTTCCTTTTGACTCCAAAATTTATACTACATTAATTTTAAGATGGAGTGAGATTTTTACCCTATCCCTCGATGGAAAATTGAAATTATATAACTGACCATATATATTTAGAAGAGAACTATAGTAAAAGTGCATATAAAATGTAAAATTGTGACGATAATCTTGAAAAGATTTATCATTTTATTGACCGTAACTTTATTGTAAAATAATATGATGGTATAATATCCATTAATATTGTGTCGATCATCTTTTAATGTTGATAAAAAGTTTAAAAATTATGATGGATCACGTGGACACTAATAAACACGTTCCAAAAATTAATCATAAATTTAATTTCCTATTTTAACAATCATAGCATTGCATTATAGAAACAACTGAATAACTGATAGGGAGATAATTTCATAATTAAAATTCAATAAATTATTAGTATAACTTTTTTATAGGCATCGATACACTTACTCATTTGACCAATCACACACATAAATAATAATACTCTACAATCTATTAATATAATCTTTATATTTCATAGCGAAATTCCCTTAATACAATTCTCCCCTTATTATTTTTTCCAAAAATATTTTAAAAAATGAAATAATTAACACATTTCAATATAAATATTAATTTAAGGGTTAGTTTTATGTGAAATATTGCATACATGCATTTCATCTCAATTAGATCAAGTCAAAACTCTGAACCCATTTAGCCCAAAAGTTAAATTAAGATAATTTTAAAAAATTCACGGGTAATAAGCTCAAATACGGGTTGTTCAGAAAATTTGCGGATCGCAAACAGGTGGTTTACTACATGACCAAAATATTGTTACTACAAGATCAAAAAGTTACCACTACAAGGCCAAAAATTTAATACTATATGTCAAAAATTCCGACAAATTCACCCAAAAAATTAAGTATCCAGATTTTTTTTTTGACATGTAGTAATACACTTTTGACCTTATAGTGATAAAATTTGGGTCTTGTAGTAACATTGTTTTAGTCATGTAATAGCCGAATAAGTCAGAATTGTTTTAGTATTAATTTTGACAAAAAAAAAAAAAAAAAGTGTCCAGAATATTTTTGGACTTTCAGTAATACTTTTGGCCTTGTAGTGATAAAAATTTGGTCATGTAGTAAGATAATACTCTTGAGAGTGAAAATAAATATTCTAATTAAGATTGACCCGATTTGATCAGTGTTGACCCGCGTTTAACCCACTATCTTTAACTTTATTTACCTTAATTGGTCAATATTACATGTATCTAATATTGTATATAAAATTTTGTGTTAATTTAAAGCCATTTTCGATAATTTCGTAATAAAAGTTAATAAATCATTATAACTCTTTTATAGACGTCTATACACTTTTGCTCATTTGGAAAATCACACACACTATATAAACTATACTCTACAAACTATAGACATAATCTTTATATTTCATAGTAAATTCTTTTAATAAAATTTTCCACTCATCATTTTTTCCTAAAATATGAAAAGATGACATAATTAACATTTTTTATATCAACATTTAAAGCCATTTTCTATCATTTAGAAAAGAAATCATCATAATAATTCTAAATCAGATCATAAAATATAGAGTCAAATAATAATTAAAACCCACATGGCACAAAATATTTCCTCAATCAATTCATAAAATATTACTAATCAGTTTTAAATGATTATTCACGAAAGGGTAAAACGGACAATTCAAGACGGTGAGTCTATATCCAGGTGTTGTTACATCGTTCTTTTGAACTAGGCAACCGCAGAAGCAGGGTCTTTCTTTCTTTGCCGTGCTCTCTCTCTCTCTCTCTCTCTCCGGCGTTTGAAGGAGCTTTCTCTCTCTACATCCGCCGTATTGCACTTCAACACACGTACGTTCTGCTTGCCTGTTTATAGATACAGCTTCTCTCATTTTATTTTCTTCCTATTTTTCACCCCCTTGAACAAATTTTTGATTGAGGTTGTACACGCGCAGAAATTTGTACACTCTCTCCTCATTTCGCCCCAACTTACAACAAAAAGGAGCCAAACCCTAGATTTGGTTGTACCGCTATTATAACGTTCCCGAGCTCTGGCTCTCACCGTCGCCACGAGTTGCTTCAGGCAAGTAATCCGCGTATTTGTCTGCATGTCTTGCGAATGTATGTTGAATTTGTTAATGCATGTGAATCTGGGATTTGAATGAACTGTTATTGTTTTTTTGTTTCCGGTTTTCTACTGTGAGCCCACTGAATTGTTTATGGGATTCTATTCATGCAAGACAAGTTATGACTTATGAAGTTCTTTTGTGTCCTGTTTTTTTAGAGAATTAGGGTTTAAAACTGCCGTGATTGATAATTGGAATTATTCTGTGATGAATGGGTGCGCGTGCTATTTTAGTATTTTACTCGTGTTTTTTTATATTTATTGTATCTCTGATTGATCCAATACACAGTGGTGAGTGTTGAATAGATATCAAAATGGGTAACGATGATGTAGAAATGGAGGATGCCCAAAAACACGAGCATGACTCTGGCAATAATATTGAAGAGTCGGAGGGCAAAATGCTCGATTCTAGGATTGAAAATGGAGGAGATGAAATTCCCTCAGCAGTTACTGTTGCTGGGAATGCAATGAAAAGTGAAAATGGTGTTGATGAAATAAATAAATTGAGTAATGAAGCAACAGAACAGAATATTGAAAGCCAAACTAACCATGAAACTGAGAGTGATAAGCCAATGTATGTTGACAGATCAACTGGGGAACATATTAATAACAAAAGTGAGATTGAAGAGAGAAGCAGTGCCATAAATTATGTTAAAGAGCTAACTGAAACTCCAAGTATAGCAAACGAATCAAATGTTCTCAAGAATGAAGTGGTTGAACAGATTGCTTCTAATGGGGGGTTGAAAGAAGAGAACTCCATTGACATGGAAGCTGGAAATCCTGTTCAAAACGTTGTGGAGGAAAGTCCCAGTGGATATGTTGCAGTGGAAAATTCAAAAGGTACTGAAAAGGAGGAAGTAGATTTTGTTTATCATGTTGCAAGCAAAGAAATGTCAAATGAAAATGCTGATGTAGAAAGTGATCCTAGTGAAAATAGGAAATCTCAAACTGAATTATCCTCAAATGAAGCTCATGAAGTTCCAAATGTCACGTTAGATGAGGTTCCGCAAAGTGCGCCCAAAAACACAAAAGATGCTTTTAGTGTGAATGAGGATAAATCAGTTAATGATGAACCGAAACAGCAGTGTGTTGAAGCAATTCTCGTCAAGCCTGTAACTGATGGGGAAACCAAGACTGTTGAAGCTGCAATCAAACATGAAAGTGGTGATTCTTGTCTTCCAAATCGGCATGAAGCTGTTACACCCAATTCTCTTGTCATATATTCTCCAGGAAATGTTGGAGACCATAGCGGAGAAGCGGCCAAGGCTGTTTTCACTCATTCCGCACTACCTCCGGTAATAATTTTCATTTAACTGAACGTTATATGTTTGTAAAGTAGTGAAAAAGTGGACCATCACCCCATGTGAGGGTTTTAACTTTTTAACGCCCTTCTTCATTGATAGGTGGGAGAAAGTGATGATGGAACACCAGAAGATCAAGCTGCTTTCATGAGGGAAATTGAAAGTTTTTATCGTGAAAGAGCAATGGACTTTAAACCGCCAAAATTTTATGGCCAGCCTCTAAATTGCCTCAAGTAAGTACTCTGTGCATTTAATTTTGCTATTACTTTGTTCTTGTGTAATGATTTATTTCTTTACTTGTTGGATTCTAGGTTATGGAGAGCTGTGATTAGATTGGGAGGCTATGACAGGGTACGCATGTCATATATTTGTGATGCTCCTTTAATTATACAGTACTGTACAATGTATTTTTTTCATTTCTTGGCAAAAAGAATAAAAAATTATGATGCTTGGACCAATTGATGTGAAGCTATATGAAACTATAATACAACTGTGTTGTTTGTTCTTCTACTTTTGATTGGTATGAAGCCCCTTCCCGTACAGTACAGGAGCTAGCCTCAGTTTATTTCTGATAAGAACTTTAATACTAGAGTATTTTGTGTTCACATCAGCTCATTATCTGCTAGAGTATTTATTTACTGTATTTATTAAAGTTATCTTGGAATGTGTTAGATAACGGTAATCTGTGGTGCTGTATTATTTATGAATTTTGGAATCTCCGATAGGTAACTGGATCCAAGTTGTGGCGGCAGGTGGGGGAGTCGTTTCATCCACCAAAGTAAGTTGAGTGTTCCTATTGTTTGATATTTCCTTTGACTGCTTTCATGCATTAACTTTTTAAAATAATTTTCGTGTGGGGCTACTGACACATTATCGAACTTATAAGCTTTCCGTATCACTGCTTCTTTCAATACATAAACTGCAAGTAATTATTACCTTGTTCTTCTGATATGTGTCCCATTGGAATAGGTTTCATCAGTCCATGGTTAAGTAAATTATCACGTAGTCATGAAATTACAAGAAACCATTAGCATAGTTATGGTTTGCAGATCATATTTTAACTAAGCTTCAATTGTATGGTCTTTTTTTCTTTTTCGGGATTTGTGTACTAGTTATGCTTATGCACCCGTGAGTTATCGTCATTACTCATTTGATTGATTCTGAAAAAAATAAGTGATTTAAGTCTTAAAAGTTTATTCAGAAACTTTTTTATTTGGGCAGGACTTGTACAACTGTTTCTTGGACATTCCGCATTTTCTATGAGAAGGTAACAATTCGCCCAACTTCCTTTTTATTGATATTCTAAAGTTTGCATTTCCATCTAACCTTTTTTTTTGGGTGTGGCGGTGATTACATTTATTTTTGGGTATAATGACAATATTGACAATTGTGAAAGGGACCAGTTAGAAACAGCTTGCAATGTTACAGCATTTGCTCTTTACCTATTATAGATTTATCCTATCCTTTTTTTGTCTTGCAGTCTCTTCTAGAATATGAAAGGTATAAGAGACAAATTGGCGAGCTTCAACTCCCAGTAGTGATTCTTCCTGAACCTTCTGGTGCTGATAGTGAGGTGAAATTTAATTCTTGATTTTTATTTAGTTTTCTCTACTTTATGCTATCATGGTATTAATATGAACTGAAATTTGAAATTAATTTTATTTTTTCTCTTGAAAAATTATGTTAAATAAGCAGAATAAAACTGAATGGCAAGGTCTCATATGCACCTGGTGCACAAATCTTTGATCCGTGCACTTGCCATGTTTTAGTTAAAATTAGTGTCACGTTTCAGTTAAAGCTAGTGCCACGTTTCATTTACCTATAATTGTTTTATATGAACAATAATGTTCAGTTATATTAGCTTACACGTTTTAATTAAAGCTAATGTCACGTTTCACCATGTGCCAAGTTGCATGGTGCAACTAGTTCACAAAAAGACTGACTCAAACTGAATACCTTTTCTTGTGACATCCATGCATTGTTGTATTAAACTAAATGTCTAACCTTGTAATTTTTCCCACTAAAACAGAGTGAATAGACATTTCATGACATTACTGTAATGGCAGGTAAGTTATTAGAAATTTAAAACTTCATTATAGTAAGCAGATGATTGGCTTTCACTTGTGTATGGAAAAAATCTTAGATACATATTACTATTCTTCCGTGCTCCTTTAAAAAAAAAACTCTTTCCACACCTCCTTGTATTTATTATTTGTGTGCATATAAATCTACCCTTGTCACCTTGCTGTGGGCTGCATCTATTTTACATTTCTAGATCCATGTCTGATGTTGCATTTGCACAAAACTCAGTAATTGTCATGTACAGTTTGAATATTTTAAATGACTACATAGGGAAATGGATGTCAAGGGTCTGGATCAGGAAGGGCAAGAAGAGATGCTGCTGCTCGTGCTATGCAAGCATGGCATGTCCAACGCCTTTTTGCCAATGGTGAGGTTGGCGAGCCTGTAATAAAGGTTTGTAATATAATCATAAATCTAATCTTTCGACTTTTTTTGTCATTATGGCACAATAGCTTTTCATTCAATGTTCATGCTTTGATAGGACAAGAACATCAACAATATGGCAAAGCGTGAGAAAAATATGAAAAGCATTGGTAAGCTAGTTTTTCTTCAAATTCTAATTTAAATGATCTTTATTAATTAGCCTCCAAGAATTGTAGAAAAATGGCTTCATGCATCCTTCATCTTATATTCTTTTCCTGATTTATTCTGAATTAAGTTTTTTTTTTTTAATTATTAAGGCTCACTCAAACAGAAGAGACCAAATGAAGTGGAAAATTCGGTCAAGGCTGCGAGAATTGAGACATCAAAGCAGTTAAGTCTTGATTATATTCATTTGGTTGTACTTTCTTTTGGTTTTCTGTTTGGAGTTGGCCTATAAGTCTTCAACTCTTTAATATCAGCTTTTGATTGAGTTGGAATTCATGATGTTATGACATTGTTGTCCTTTATCAGCTGTTAATAATCATTGACTGCTGTTTGTTTGTAGACTGGTGACTTCGGTTGTTGATATTGGACCTCCGGCTGATTGGGTGAAGATCAACGTGCGCCAGACGGTACATGGATCAAAATTCTTCCTCCTCACTTCACATTGCTCATAATCAATGCAAATACATGCATACAAATAATTCCCTCTGATTTTATTGTGCAGAAAGAATGTTTTGAGGTTTATGCCCTAGTCCCAGGACTTCTGCGTGAAGAGGTGAGAGTTCAGTCAGATCCTGCTGGGCGATTGGTCATTACAGGTCAACCTGAGCAAGTTGATAATCCATGGGGTATTACACCATTCAAAAAGGTAACCTTGCCATCTCTTACGGGGTTGTTTGATTTAAGAAATCAACTTCATTGGTTTTTTTTTTTAAATGATAATTGTGTAATTAATTAACCTTTGGTTTTATATTACCAGTTAATGCTTATGGACAATGTTTTATCGATTGGTTGCAGGTGGTCAGTCTACCTTTAAGGATTGATCCACTTCAGACATCTGCTGTGGTTAGCCTGCATGGGCGTCTCTTTGTTTGCGTGCCTTTTGATCTGTCAAGTGCCTAAATAAAGGTTCTCCAATTTCAAAGAAGTCAACCTTCCATTAAAACAACAGGCAAAATCTCCCGTAGGTACCATTTTCCTGCAGATGCTTTATACCTTTGTGAATGTGTAGCTTTTGATAATTACATGTGCATGATTGTGTTGCATATTAGGTCTTAGAAATATTTTAGATTAAACATAATAGAATAGTGAGAACACTGTGGAGGCATTTGATCTTAGCAATTAGGTCTTCAATGTAAGACTTACCGATGATGGTTAATTTAATTAGTTATGACTCCCCTTTTCAAATATTTCTGGGATTGTACTTTTGGATCTGCATCTGAATCGAAAATTCATCGCAAACGAGACGCCTGTCTGAAAGGTAACAGAACATTTTTCTTTCGATATCTTTCTTAGCACTTGGGGTATTTGCAGGCAGGACTAATTTTCTTTCCTCACAATAATCTTTGGACTTTGATTTGTTGTGCTCTAATTAAATAGAAGGGTAAATAGAACAGTAGTTATACAATTGGGTTTGTTAGGACTTGCACTCATTGTAGAATTCACTTATAAATTTACACCTACAGTTTCCATGTGTGAATTTATATTGACTTGTATATATATTCTAGACCCAAAGGTGGCAATCAATAACTGTCAACTTTTTTAGCACTTGAACTTCAAATCCCCTATCTGCTACTAGAGTTATACTCATTCCGGTGAAAGCTACCCAACTTTCTTTCTCCGTCCGTCCTAATGAAAGCTACTACTACTTCACAATTTATTATATTCTCCTCTCTCAATCACATAACCTCTAATACATCTACTTATACTATTATATTTCTTAACCTCCGTGTCCAAAGTTTACGGGTAGCTTTTACCAGGATGGAAGGAGTACTTTTCTAAATTTACTCTCGATTTTATTTGAAATCAATTTGGGAACATAGAGTCAAAATTGTTATGATTAATTAATGCTCCATAAGGATAGGGATTTCAATGTACCCTTATTTCAATTAAAAAAAAAACTTAGTAGAGTCGTATGTTGGGTTCCTTATGAGGTGCCGTCGCAGTAAAAATTATTTGTATTGTTGGGCTTCTTAATTCTTTAACTTTTGAGGGTTGTAAAACGGCATTTTGTTTACAGACCTATACATTATAAAGATATACTTTTATTTATTTATGTAAGTGTAGGCCAAATTGAGTTTTCAAGCTCAATTTGGTTTATATATATATATATATATATATCAATTAAAAGATATTGTCCTTAATTTACAAAGATCAATTTTGGATTTACCAATTAAATAAAAAAAGCCCATGCACCGATTCAAGTGGTAATAATCCTGGATAAAACCGAATTTTATACGGAGAACTCCACTCGCTCGCATATGCTAATATGATAAAAAGAATTACTATAAATTTTGGATTTCAAGATAAAGTGGGATAGCTCAAGTGGTTAGAGCACTACTACCTAGGTCCTGGGTTCGAGTCATGGAGAGGGGAAAAGGGATGGGTATTTAACTTGTAATCAAAAAAAAAAAAAAATTGGATTTCAAGGAAATGAAATACTACTAGTTCAGCACGTGTGCGTTCAAGACAATAATGCGGGTAGTAAAGTAAAATATAAAGTTTTGAAAATTGACATTAATTAAGAGATGCTATTAGAATAAAGTGTATTGTCAAAATCAGAGTGACCCAAAAACATGACCTCCCTCCCTTTGGATCAAAGTAATTATAAACTCCACTGTGAAAGGAAAAGGACAAAAAAACATTGTGTGGTTGTGAAGGACCACGAAGCATTGTTTGTTTTAATTGAAGAGGAAGGTGGTGGGATTGGATATCATGATTATTACTACCATTTACCCCAAGACCAATTAACCTGGAGGTCGATCATGGAATTCAAATTCTTACACCACATAGAACATCTCTACACACACCATTTCTTTTTCTACACCCATACTTTCCAAATTCGTTCTACTACTAATCTTCACTTCAAAGTCAAGGACCCACCCACCCTACCCTACAACAATCATTCATTTTATTTCACGTGATATGTAGTACTTACTACTATAGGAAATAAGCATAAGTACTACCTAAATACACTCACATATCCTACAACAAAACAAGACACCAACCGATCATTTCAACACGATATATAGTTGTTAGGGATTAATAAAAATTATATAATTGATTCCGCGCCTAATTTTAGATAAGACGAAATTATTTCATGTTATCAGAGTCTTAGACTCACGTCCACATAGGGTAGAGACGATAATCTCACTCACAAGTGAGGGGAGTATAAAACTCTTTATTACACAAGTTAGTTATGTTTTGAAAATAATAAGACAAGAATTCTTTCAAAAACTGGTTGATCATCACCACTGGCATAAGACAAGAAATCAAAATCAATCAAACAAAAATGTCACAATTAGTTATGCTGTGGAAGAAAGAGAGCAGTTGATGCTCATGATAAAATGTTGTCTAGTTGCAGAATGTGGTGTATTATACACATAGATATACATACACATGCATCTCTATGTGTTTTCTTTTTCAAGATTCAATGATTCAAAGTCGTCTCAATAGTAGTTCCTCTTGGAACTCTGTCTGTCTGAGTGCTACCTTTTTTATCATTTTGCTATGGGAAAATGGGTTTCTCTTCTTTTCTACTCTCACCTAATTAGGAAAATTAATTCTCATTGGACCCCATATTCCATTCTTGCTTGTCCCAAAGTGGAGCTATTTAATATTCCTACTACCAATGCTTGCGGGGTGCATTATTTTGTCCACTAGATGAAGCAATTCATTCAAGAATTAACCCTAATTCTTTTAACTAGCTAGCGAGAAATCTCTCATGCAATTCTACCAATTTAGATTGAACTCCATAATCTCTAATAAGAACAAACTCAAGTTCAATCCACTCGTAAGTACATAGCTGCTACTTAATTGTGTGTAATTCTGATTAAATTTCAACCTAATTTCGGACATTAATGATTTTCATTCATACTGTATATATAACCACAATTAAAGCAGCATCAGATTTATTAGTACTGATCGAACCCCATGCATGCCTAGCTAGCTAGCTAGCTACTTAAACACAAAGTTAGTTATAAGCTTTAGCCTAGCCTATATTTATGTAAATTAATTAATTAATAGCTAATCAGACACATAATTCACAACATGACCTTGGATCATTATTACTTCACACCACTAAAATAATTAATCACACACAAATAAGGTAAATAAGTACTTTAGGCTAAAGCATAATATTCCCGGCACAAAGGAAATGATCAAGACATTGAATTTTTATTAGTCTAGAATGCACTCGAGTGCATGTTGTGCACCCTAATCTAAAGAAAAATGTATGTTATTAAACTGAAAAGTATAACACAATATTACTAAAAAGTGTAAGTCACTATGACTAAAAATATTATTATACAGTTTAATAATTAAAAAATGCAACACCATTTACCAAAAAGTGTAAGTCAGTAAAACTGAAAAGTGCAACATGAACTAGGGTGCACAACATGCACTCGAGTCCATAGCAGACCAAACCAATTAAATATTACTAAAAAAACAAAGAACAAATTGTGAATTTAAGAAAAACAAGTACTACAAGTTTCAAATGTGAATTAAGGACCGGAGGACATGCAAATTCAATTTCTAATGTACTTTCTGATACATGATCAAATATGCATGCAATTACCAAGCTAAATCAGCTGAGTACGTCCTACAATATGTTTCAAAAGTACAAATATACAAATTAATCAAATTAAACCAACTATATGATCAAATGGTACTACAATCCAAGCATGAAGTTCAATCTACTAACCTTGGAAAATTATGCTTCACCTTCATTTGATAGCTGCAACTTGAAGAAATCTTCATCTATTTCATGGAATATTATTAATTAAACAAACCCTGATGAAAATTTCATAATTACCTCTGCTTATCAAGATTAATTTTCCATTAAATTACACATAAAATAAAGCTAACATTTCAAGAAAAAATTATAGTGTTAATCAAAATGGTGGCCTTGCCGAAGTGCCACCGCCACCGCCTCCCCATCCAAACAACTCCGCCGCGAACGGATAATTCCCTGGCGGCGGCGGAGGCGTACTTCCGCCGCCACCAGAATTGAAAAACGAAGCATCGCCACCGCCATCACTAACATGACCACCGCGGCCACCACCCGCCGTAACACCCGACGACTGCGACTGAGACACCGCCGCCTCCGCCGCCGCGTCTTCCTCCAAGGGTAACCGTTCAAAAACTGCATTTGCAAAAGAAGCCGCCATCAAAACAACGGGCCCGGAGGCCATCAAAGGCGCCACCACACTCCCTCCAACCACCTGCCCCTGACCACCCGACAGAAATATGGACAAGCCACCAGCTCCCGGCGGCGGAAGCACCGTCCCGGATAGCGAGAGTATCTCAAAACGGCCGTGCAGAGTGACGACAGTACCAGTGGGTTGGCGCAGAGTGACATTGGTGACCGTCCCGCAGCCGCTGAGCACGGAAACTCCTCTGCCGCGGCGGCGCGCGTACACCGAAATGGTGTCGACGACGTCGTTTCCGTCTGAGACTTGAAGAACATGGGATCGGAGAGCATTTGGAGTATCACGAGTGACGATAACTGGAGGTTTGGGCTTGTTTTTAGAGCCCGGAGGCCGGCCCCGAGGACGGCGGGTTGTTTTGTTCTCCGGCGGGTTTAAATGAAGATCAGGTGGATGATATAATTCTGCCATTACATGTATTTATTTGGTCTCTGCAAATTAAAAGAATTACCAATAAAAAAAATTACTAGAAAGATTAATTGAAAATGGGAGGGAGGTCGATCAATTTTGTGTTGAAGAAAATTTAGTAAAAATAAATAAAGAAAACAAAGTGGTGTAATAATAATATGATAGAGCTAGCTACAAGAGAAAGGAATATATATTGGAGTATGATATAATTAAGGAGTATAGAAGTAGCAGCTGGGAATTATATACAAGCTAGTATTGATGATGAGGAGGATATGTATATATATATATATATATATATATATATATATATATATATATATAGGGATGCGGTGGAAAATATATTTACTCCATATATAAAAGTTAAAGGTCAACCACCCCATTTTTACTTTCCCAACATTTTGAATTGACCAAACATCTTCTACTTTTTTAAACAAATCACTTTTAATTTAAAAGTTATAAAAATGAGTTTGATTATGTAAGTTTTTAGTTGGGTTTACAAATGCATCCTTAAATAAAATGGGGGGTGATATATGTTCAAATTTACAAAAATATGTACCGTCAAAATGTCAATCGACGACTACTTTATGTAGATTATACATGCATAAATATTTCTTAAATAGAGCTAGGGATGGAGTAATATTCTTGTAATTGACCATAAGTGGATTGTTTGTCTTTCAAATGTTGATTAATTATCAGAATAGAAATTAGCGTGGTGCACTCTTTATATCAAGGCAGCCAGGGAACAAAGAAACGATCATCATATCAAATCATGTCTATAATGCATGGAAGAAGCTTCACGGCATCAATCTACCAATTCCTACCTCTCTATGGAGTACATGTTAATTACATATATTCCATCGTCTTTATTATTTTGTATCCTAACACATTATGTATATAATTTAAAAAAATTATATTTAAATATAATATTATACAATATGATACAACTGAATTTATACTAATATCATAACACTTGATACTATTATAATATTTTTCACACACGTTAAACTATGTAGATAAATATTATAATATCAGTTTAATAACATGATGTGTTACTGGAGATTGACGGAAATAGGGATGATAATGGGGCAAAACAGAGCGGGTATCTCAATATCCAAGTCTACCATCGTGTCCTGTCCCATGGTCTGCTACGGGGCAGCATTTTGAATCTGCCCTGCCCTGCCCAAGGTCTCATTTTACACACACACATGTGTGAAAATATTTAAAATAAAATAAACTATACATTAAAATTCACCTTTAGATTAAACACTAAAATTCCACAATATCATATCCAAAATGAACAACTAAATAATCAAATTAACGACAATTTCATGTTCAAAATTAGCGATAACTATTACATAAAAATTAAAATTCAACAGTTTCCTCCACGAGCTCCACTTCTCCT
Source organism: Galeopsis tetrahit (assembly GCA_963675135.1). Classification (NCBI taxonomy): domain Eukaryota; kingdom Viridiplantae; phylum Streptophyta; class Magnoliopsida; order Lamiales; family Lamiaceae; genus Galeopsis; species Galeopsis tetrahit. The sequence goes on from OY776131.1 coordinate 61,236,060, forward strand.
TCATTATATATTTAAATTTAGAGAGCAGCAGGACAGGGCATAATAATAATTATGTAAACTCATGTTTGTCCTGCCCTGTTTTCAAAATGGGAGAGAGAAAGGTGAGTGTCGACTTCAGGACAAGTCATTTTGTCATCTCTAGACGGAAATAAAAGGGTCCCTCCATTAATATTTAATGTAGCAAGTGTGATTGTACACAATATGCCAATTGAAGCAGTCACATCGTGTGTATTTATTCGAGAAGGCCACTTGGAGTGTAATAAATTAGGTTGTAAGAAGAGTGATGGCAAGTCATGGATTCTGGTTTAGGGAAAGAGCAACACAACCACAATCATGTCCATATATATGAATCAAACTTTTCTGCTAGCTCTTCCATTTTTATACATTTTTAACCATTAAATACTGACCGTTAAAAAATTTAAGCTATAAACTTGTTTTAGAGTAACACTTCACGCAATATTAATGACCCAGTTGTTTAAAATAGTTTTTTTTTTTGGAATTAATTTTCATAAAAGGCGCAAAAATAATAAGTTTTTTTATGTAATGAAAATCATATTGGTTAACATATATATAACAATATAAATATTAATATATAAGTTAAATTAATGTGCGTGCACAAATATAGGTTGAAGTAATACCACAGTCCACAGCCCACAATTTAATGTTTTTGTGTAAAATGTTGTGGTATTAATATGCTGCAGACGTGATTCATAAAATAATAAATAAAAAAGTCGCATCTAAATATCTAATAATGTAAATTAACTGAGATAAAATTCTTAATTAGTCGGTGTAATGCCAAAAAAAATAGTCAAATTACACCAACAGTTTTCACAGTAAAGTGTAACATTTAAAATCTAACTCCACCATATGCGCAAATTAAAGTTTAATAAAACTTTGTGATAAATAATTTACATGTGAAATATGTTTAATTAATGGATTTTTAAAAATATTTGTTCATATTTGAGTCTTTCAAAAAATTTACGAATCACAAATAAATGATTTGCTACAAAAAAAAAAAAGAAAAATGTAAAATAAAATGAAGAGAAAAATAGAAAATATAGAGAGGGATAAGAAAAGGAAAATGTAGAGAAAGGCAATGTGTGTTGTAACTTTTGGTAGAAGAATATTTATTTATTTAATTATTAAAGTAAGTTGGTTATTTTTTATTATTATTATTAAAGTTAGTTATTTTATTCAAAGAATTTATCCTTAAATCAACACGCATGCAACCCTACGTCCCTACCAACCCCCACACCACACACATGTTTATATATGCATTTTTGTAATTTAATCATAATTTGTAAGTTTATAATATCATATTTTTATAATAACACATGAAACATATTTATGTTGTGATAATTTATTATTGACTTATGATGACTGTCCAACTATACTCTAACCGAATCGTTAACCTTTGAAGTAAAGGGAAAGGAAGGGAAGACCACAATTGCGGCTTTGAAAATACAAGTCTCATTCAAATGTTGAAAACCTGAAAACTTGCATAGATAGTGCTGAATAATCATTCATAAAAATATTAAATTCTACTTCTTGTTTTATTAATTTACTAATAAAACCAAAATAACAACACTGCTTTCCAAAATTAGGTATAAAACTCAACAATAATATATTATAAATTCATTCAAGTTTCTCCCACCAAACAAAGCACCCCTAAATCCTTGGATTTTAATGTCCCCTCTATTTATTTTTTTAAATAGGTATAAAATTCATCAATCCAAACTCAAACCATAACACATTATAAATTACTCGAATAATGACATTTCATTAAAAAATTCTACACATGTTCAAAATAAAATCTAGAATTATTCGTACACACTTTTCGACAAGGTTTGTAAAGTGAATCAACTAATGCACAATTGGGTTGTAAGAAAGAGGTCCAAGTAAACTCAACTCTGTATCAACCAGCATATTATAATTTACTCCTAAATTTTATTTTCGGACAGAACCATTAGAATTCAATATTTTGTATATACGGAGTACTATATGTCTTGAGTCTACCAAGATTATTGTTAGTTTATGAGACGGATTTTGATATCTCTAAATCTGCTGGGTTTTTGTATTATGAAAAAAGTTTGGTTACTAAGAAAAGAAAAGAAAATAAAGACATCCAACATATTAAATAAAGTATGAAACGGTATTATACATAAAACGAATTTTTTAACTTAGTATTTAATTGGGTTAAAAAAAAAAGTTAGTATTTAATTCATATTATCATTTTGTAATTGAGATGAGATCTATAAATTCACGAATTATATAGTAACACCAATAAATGAGATCCGTTGGGACTGTCTTATCCATTTTTTGTCAAATGCACTGTTTAGTAAGATAGGCTCACAGATGCACAATGAGCCCATACTTATGGTTAGGCTTTCTTTGTTTTTTTTAAAGTCTCGGGTATCCGGTCCAATGACCGACTAATCCCGAACTTTCTTTGTTACCGTTGAGAAACAGATAACAAATGGAAGGAGGGTCTGATACCGAAAGGTGAAGGCTACAGGGAAAGACAGTCTATTCTTCCGGGACATCAAATAAAACGGGTCGAATCTATTACTATCTCGCCCACACAACTGCCATATAAGGGGAGATTTTCTCACCCTTATCAACCCTACTAAACTGAGCCTAAATGAATCCAAGATTCAGAGCCTGCTCAATTTAGCAGTTGAAGATTGAAACACTTCAATTATTTATATAAACCTATTTTTATTTATTTTTCAATTTTGTTGTTTGCATGTTAAGTTTGGACGGACCAAAAATAAATACTTACATACAAAGTTTGGATGGAGAGAGTAATATTTTTGTTAGGGAAATTGATTCAAATTGTAAAGATAAAGAAGCAAAGTCCCATACAAACATTAAGCATTTGGACAGAGAAGAGCAATAGAGCATAGACTTACAGAGTGGTCTGCCCTTCATTCTTGCCCAGTCTCCAAATGCTTTCTGTGATGTCGTTTCATGCCTGATGAGTACTTAACTTCAACAACTTTAAGAAGTATGTTATGGTGGAGTGGGTAAACGTAATTTAAGAGTCCCTTTCTATGAGATCAAAAGAGAATGCATTTATGAAGTAAGACATATATAGCAGCAAAATAAGGTAGCAGACCGTGTTTGTACATAATTAGTTGTTGTGATATCAGATTCAACCAAAGGGTCGACAGTACGAATGTAGGGGGTAACACATGCAGTACAATAATATATATACTTTAGTGCATGGAATAAACAATCACAAGACATATTATATCCCCGTTCTTTGAAGTTCTAGATTCCAAGTCTAAACGAGTATACGATATAAGTTCAAGAAACTCGATTGAGATAATGTTAATGGGACACACCTAAAGCTTCTGTGTATCAGTCCACAGCTCAATCTATCCCATATCATCTGCAGCCCATATGCTGTGGGGTAGAAGAAAGTCATAACTCAGAAGATTACACAATCACCCCTCCAACACAGGATCTCCGGCTAAACAATGATGTAACATCTTCCGTTACACCACCTTGATGTATTGACACATATGCAGTGTTATTAAAGAAAAATTGATTAGTTGCATTGCATACATGTAATTCATCTAAGTGGTATAATAAAAGATGCTACACCAGTGTGTTACAGTAGATCCAATTCACACCCCTCCTCCAACCCCCACAAACAGAGTGAGCAAAGAATCATAATCTGGCCACCTAGCAGACATTAGACGGCGAGTACGTGAACAAAAATATTATTCTAAAATGGAGTACTTAATATCTCCAATCCTCCGTGGTGAGCTTACTCATAGATGTTGCTATAGCAATTTTCTAATTCCTTATCATTTCTGGTGTATTATTCTAAAATGGAAATTTCAAGTAGTCATTTCTACAAATGAATACCACTGATAATAAATTTTGATACACTAATTTCGGGCAAGTCATATTGGCTTCTCACTATAACACTTCAATATAATAGTGTCATGAAAGCACAGACCTGTGTTGCTAAATTAAGACACGGATTATTGCAAAAGAGATGCTATCCTTGGTATATTGAACCAGATTGAGTAACATAGTCATAGTGGCATTCCTAAAGCACAAGAAATAGACGAATACATTGCACCAACCAGTTATCTTTTCTGGCATGCTTTTAGACCGACGTTGAGCCATAATAATATAATCAGACTGTTTATTGAAACAAAAGTAAAATAATAAATGATAAATCTAGGCAACACTTATAAACTGCAATAGTCTCCTTGGGAGAGTTCATATATACATAGGCCTAAGATGTGTAAGGGACAAGCAGATGAAATCAGGATGTAAGCACTGCGTTTTTCAGATTTTCACCCCATTCCAACGAATTGGAATTGCATTACCTTAGAAATTTTCTACAGTTCTCTACGGTTTGTGAAGTTGAACTTTTTCCAGTACAACTTTAGCACTAATTTCCATTTTTTTCTCAAATTCTGGATAATTCAGCATTTCATACAAACTGCACAAAGTCTTATCCAATTACATCCTTCCACAGTAATAGTAATCGAAGACAACTTTTCCAGACTTTACCATTATAGCTGGAAGAGGATTTAAAACGCAATCACAAATAACTCCATATTCAACAATAAAAATAGGATAACAATGTGGAAAAATGGCAGAGAGCATAACTAAAACTAACATGACTTCATCAGAGAAACTCTGTGATCATTTATTTGAACTCCAATTCAAATACACATAGCCTTACACCAGCTATTTGCAATACATACATGTATAATTTGTAAAACAGTATTCAAAACATCAAAATTCAGTTCCTACTCCCTTTCAATCTTTTCAATCTAACTAAACATACTCATAACCTCGATACTCCAATAATTTACTCAGATTTCTTCACTTGATTTTTGTTCCCGTACACCAAACCAGTTTCCTGAAGAAGAAAAAAACAAATTTCACATGAGTTTCCTGTTCCATCAAAGTCAAAACTTCATAAGAAAAGACTAAATTCATACTTCATAGATATACCTGAGGATCCGGAATCGGTTTTCTCTTTTCGACGTACCGATAAGGATCCGACGCCGCGGCCAACGCTGCCAACGCCGCCTTTTCCTGTGAGCAAAACCAAATTCAGATAACATAATTCAATTACTCACAAAAGAAGTAAATGAAGTACTAAAAATTTGATTTTTTTTTTTTTTTTGCCTCTTGCTCTCTCCTAAGCTGCTGCGAAGGGCGAACCCATAGAAAATAAGCTAGGGTTCCGGCGACGGCCCAGGAAGCTAAACTGCTGCCGCCTCTCAAACCGCCCATTGCATTTCCGACGAAGGACCTTGCGTTCCCAACTGCTCTACCCCAACCGCTCACCATTTGCGATGATTTTTACGTCAAATTGCGGTCACAACAACAATTGGTATTGTGATTTTTTTAGGTTTTGCTTATTTATGACGTTTTTTTCGTCAAAATGCGATTACAGTCGCTACTATTATTGTGGATTTTGAGGTTTTGGTGAGAAGATCAGGATCAATCGGAATTACTCGCTTTCAATTTCGCTTGAGAGTGGTGAGCCAATATGAGATTAGGATAGCAGCTTGTTGAGTATGGACCAAGTTACGTCTGCATAGGCCACGGGTTAAATGCCCCCAAACCTTTTATGTCTTCACCCACCCATATTTAATTTTTTAAATAATAGTTAAAAAGATAATACTAAACCGATGTGCTGAGCAGCTGAGTTTATCCCCACCCACCAAACTCAAAAAACAAACAGATTTTTCATATTCTTTTCCCGTTCCAAAACTCAGAATATTGTCCTAACTTTTTTTTATATATACTGTATATATATGAAATCAGTGAAACATGAAGACAACTCAAAATACCGTTCAAACTTGAATTTCGTTCTCGATTTTTTTTTTAAAAGCAAAAAATCAGAGCTAGTTCATCCAGAATTTTAAAATTTCTTGATCAACGTTTTTTAGATTTCTTGGCTGAAAGTTCTACGAATTGTTTATTTTCTCGAAAAAAAGTTCCACGAATAATTTATATTTTCGAAAAAAAGTATAACGAATTGTGTATATTTTTTTTTAAAAAAAGTTCCACAAAATGTGTATAATTTCAGGAAAAAAATAAATTAAACAGTAGCAAAATTTGAATTTATTTTTTAAGGAACTCAGAAATTTTGGCCGAGTTTTGTACCGAGTTTCGTCACATTACTCGGCCAACCAGAGTCGAGCTTCGTGCTTCCAAGTCTCCTTCTTCCCGTTTTGCGCAAAAACCTAATTTTTTTTTAAAGATATTCAACTAAAATCATGTTCAAAAACAATTACTCCATTGAGGAGCACAGTGGTGGTCTGACACGATGGTGGGGCTTTAATAACAAAAAACTAACATCTTGATTTTGAAAGGTATAAACTTGAAAAAAAAAATCTAATATTGACCCTAGCTTAATGAACAGTAATAACCACATAAAAATACCTAAACATATAACATATATACAAATTAAACATTTTATTTTATACATTTAAATAAAATATTGAACTAATACTTTTATCCATTGAGGAGCACAGTGGTGGTCTGACACGATGGTGGGGCTTTAATTTTTTTACGTGGTGGGGTTGTGGTTTGTTTTGAAATTGGGGATTGATGAAGTTAAAGTGTATTTTTAATGGTTATGAGAGAGTAATATTTTTAATGATTATGAGAGAGTAAAAAAATGAGAAGGTTATTTGTGATGTTTTAGAGGAATATTTGGTGTTGAAAATAACATTCCCGAATATATTAAGGAGATGTGTATAGTTCAGATCCTTTGAAAACTCCTGATAAATGTTCAAAAAAAAAATAGAGGAATATTTGGTGTGTGAATTCATGTGTCGGGTGAACACATAAAAGGTGGTGTGTGGGGATATTTAACCGTGGCCGACTGCATAATATCCTGCAGGCCCAGTTATGTAAAAGCCCTTTAATCATTGCTTGATAATGGACCATTGGGCCCATTTTAGAATTCAACTAGTCAAGAATATTTGTATGGCCACGGTTATACGCACGTGATTATTGAGTACATCCACAGAAAAAAAAAAAAAATCATCCTAAGAAAGTATGTGAAATGTTCAATATACCCGTCTTCAGTATATTTACTCTATTATCTATCGGGACAAGGTATACGGTCGATCAAACATATGCAAAAAAAATTTACAAAATATTGAAAAGTCAATTTTGGAGGTGAATGTGCTCGAAAATTGTTGATAATGAGGCCATGACTACTAGTGAGGATGCCAAATACTAATTTTTAAGTTTTTTAACTTGTGTTGATTTTTGAAAGTATATCTTTGTGGAAGTTGAAGAGTTTTTGTTTGTGTTTTTTAGCGAGTTCTTGAGGAGCGGGATCATTGACATGTTGTCTTTTTTTTTTACTAAAAGCATTCGGTCGAACTCTACTACTATCCACTGGAAAAAAAATGGACAGTATATCAATACTGTAATATGAATAAATTTTTTATTTTTTAAAAATAATATATGGGTACTTTGGGATTTTTCAAGTCACGACATGTGTTTAGCCCGTGGGTGTATTCAATAATCCTGTGTGTGCGTATAACCGTGGCCTATGTGTATTCTTGGGCTCGAGGCCATTGCTCAAGAATTGGATAGCGGTCCTATCTAAGCCCATTAGTTATTTTGTAGTTCTAAGATTTTTTATTTTTTTTAGAACAAACAAACTTCATTAGTAAGGAAGATAAATTACAAGAGAATTATGATGGTCATCAAAATTGGATTAAGAAGAATTATCAGTGCTCATATTTATACAAATTGTCCATACTTGATGAAATTATTTAAGCGTGAAATTAAAAAATAAAATAAAAATTACAGCTGTAAAATTTTATATTAAATTACACAAAAAAAATCTATAAACTCAGAGTTCTCATTTTTTTTATTCAAGTATCATTATTATATATATGAAATTATGAACTGTACCATTGTTATGAATATGAAGTGTTATTGTTTTAGTAATAATTATTGTAGCCCATTGTTTGATCTAGTAAATATTAGTACTACATGTAATAAAAAAATATTTCTTCTCCTGGTTTATAAATTTTTTATTTTATCATTTTCTTCCGTCTATCTATAAATTTTTTATTTTTTTTTATAAATATTTTTTATTCTTAAGCTTCCCTTTATATTTTATTTTTTCTCTCAAAATTATATTATTTATATTATATTTATAATTTAATCTTTTTTTTTTATTATTTGTACAAAAGTAATGAGAAATTTATTGGCTGATGAATGAATGGAGGGGAGTATATATCATATACTACAACCTGATTATATTCTCTCACAAGGCAAATTGAGTGGGTGTTTTCAAACCATATAAGGTGTTTAAAAGCATTTTTTTTTTAAATAGAATCAATTTTGAAGTGTTTTCAAACACAACTAAGCGATTAAGTTAGGGTGTGTTTTGAAACACCACTAACTGCTTCTAGAATCACTTATTTTTATGTCTCTCACAGGTTTTAAAAAAAAAAAGATTCTGGAAGCAGTTTGTAGAGTTTCCAAACACCCCCTTAATTTGTTAAAAGTGATTTTGGTGAAGCACCCCTCCACCTACTTCTAATAGCTTTTATGTGCTTCTCATCATTATAATAATCAATTTTACAATTTTACCCTCACAATTTAAATAATATTTCGTCTTTACACATTATCTATCCAAATGTAATAAAGGTGTTTTTTGTAAATTTATAAAAGAAAGTGGTTTATTTTGTAAACACCACAACATATACACAATTGATTTAAAGTGTTTAATTTTAAAACACTATCTACTTTCAATTTTATTGCAAAAATCAATTTTAATCTCTTTGAATCAATCACTATGATTTGCAAAGCGAACCCTTAATATTTTGGGGCCTAATGTTCTTATGTTCTAATACAGTAAGGTCTGCTTTGATCTGAAACCTTTAATGTGATGTGATCGATTGTCTCTATTTGTTAGGTCATCTCCAACCACAAACTTTCAAATGAAGATCTCTAAACTTCAAAATACACTTTTTCACACTCTATTTTAAAAACCTTCTCCAACCATAAAACTCTATATCTTACTCTATTTATTATTTTAATCATTTTCAATATATTACAATCATTAAATAATATATTTATCTTCGTATTTAAATTAATTTATACAATTAAATATTCAATTAGTAAATTAAATATTATTAATTTTATCAAAATCATAAAATGTAAATAAACTTGTAGTTTTCAAATTACTTTTATTTAAATATAAAATTACGAAACATATAATGACGTAAAACGATACATGTGAGTATAATCTAATACAACACGATTACACTTATTACGCTTAAAATAGAATAAATAACACTAACAATCTTGTGTAATGTATTTCATATTTAATATATATAATGTATGTTTTATTGTATTTTACGTTATTTTTTTGTAGGTAATAATAATACACAAAAAAAATTAATTAATTACACAATTAAAATTAAATTATAAATTAGTATAACAATAGAATTGTAATTATATTTAATAAATTATTAATATAGAATTGTAATAAAGAATTGTAAATATTAATAAAATAATAGATATAAAATATAGAGTTTTGAATAGTAAACTTCATATATAGAGTTTACTATTCAAAACTCTATTTTAAAACTTCAAAATAGAGTACCGTTGGAGGGAGCAAAACTCTATAAATGAAGTTAAACTTCATTTATAAAGATGCGTTGGAGATGGTCTTAGTATTGACATTTACGATCAAAGAACTCTGTAGAATGTAATTTATTTTAAAAAAAAAAAAAAAAATTAGAGTTAGGCGTTAGTTAATTTAATACCCCTAGATCCAATATCATCAAATAATTCGAAATTATATAAGATTGTTTCATGGTAAACAATTATTTAAACTAAGAATTTATAATTAATTATCATTTTCTATATTGATAGGGGGTTGAGTTGACTAAAAAACAAATCTCTAATGTTGGTCGAGAGCAAAACTATATATATGGGGTTTTGAATTATGATATGAAATCAGAAAGTTGAGTTTTTTTATAGAATCTATCTTATATATTACTTCTTCGGTCAGTTTATAAATTTTTCGTTACATTTTAGCATAGGTATTAAGAAAATTGATTAGATAATAAATATACTACAAGTGATTGATAGTATAAAAAAGTTAAAAAATTTATAAAAAACTTATAGACGAACAAACTAAAATAGTAAAATGAAAAATTTATAAGCGAAAGTATAATTCAAACCCCTTTTTGTAATATAAATTAAGCATGGTAGAAACAATCTACAATTGACTAAGCAACCAGAAATAAATTTGAGTAAATGAAGCATAATTTGCAGGCGTGGTACAATTAATCAATCAAACAAACATGCAGACATTCTTGTGTGTTCATGGATTGCATCGTACAAATGAAAGTTAAGAAAAATAAAATAAAGTTTAAATGCAGATATAAAATTAAAATCAGGAAATTGGAGCGAGACAAGAGCACGTTGGAGGAGTGTGGTCCAGAAAATAATCACGTGTGTGACAGTCTTGAATCACAATTGTGGTCTCAACCATCAATCATTATGTAATTTCATAAACAACATGGAAATCCAGATACTCATATATACCCCCCACCACTGCATTTGTTTTCTTGAATTAAAACCACTGGAAACAGATCACTTAAATTTGTGAATACATAGTAAAGTAGTATATATCTACGGCTCAATTTACTTATACTCGATTTGTTTGACCTTTTTGATAAATTAACCAGGTCTATTTAAAAAAAAAAAAAAAAAAAACTAGTACTCCTATTTATTTATAACTTTACAAACACTTATATGTCTATATCAACCAAAAAAAATAAAAATTGAAAAAACATACTTAAATAAACAAATCTTAATATCTCAACATTCATATAATTTTTAAAATTTGAGATTTAAGATAAAATGAGAACTTCAAAAGACTTTAAATCTCAACTCATGTATTAAAAAGATCAAATCTACTTTGACAAAATAGAAAGTATATCATAAATAAGTAAGTGTTTGGCTAGAATTTAACAATTATTCATCGGATTAAACTTGTTCAACTCATTCACGCCTCTATCTACCACAAACATGGTTAAATTTGTGTCTCGTGGAAATATATATTTACGTTTATGATTATTGAAACATTTTTTTTTTTTCTAGATAACCTTAAAATGATTTGAATTGAAAGTTGTCAATTAAGTTTGTGTTTCTCATGTTCTCATAAATAAGGCAATTTTCCTCTATTTCACTATCGTGCCCTGAATCACATGTTCTCGTTTATGTTTGTTTTTTTGACAATTCCACCTAAATTCTTTTTAAGGGCTCTTTTTTATTAGTAATAAAATCTGAAGTAATAATCTTTCTAATTCATATACGGAGTATGTCGTAATTGAAAAATAAAAAGGATCGACCAAATCGTGTTAGTTCACTTTCTTATTAATCATCATCATTAATTAGTGTTATATCATTTGTAATTTTGGATATAAGTTGAGATTAGTTGGTTAAATAAATATGTTAATGAGAATTCTAGAATTATGAGATGCATGCCAGCATTTTATTGTTTAAATAAGTTGTCAGTTTCACATGTGCTGGACAGGACCCAGCTTAAGCATCTTTCAGATCGAAGTGATTAACAACCAAAATTATAGCTCATCAACTCTTTGTGGTGAACCATATATGGTGTTTCATTATAATTTATATTAATTATTAAATTATTATTTCTTGGATCCACTTGATTCAATGCACTTTAAATGAGATGTTTGGCCACGTTTATTTCTAGTGAAACAATTTCATGTGACAGAATATACAACTTAAAATAAGAATATGCTCCTACAAAATAATTCACCAAAAATTATCTTACATCAAATATCTAAGCTGCTCTTATGTTTTATAACAAGTTTTTTAAATGTTTGATTTCAGCAAAAATCACTGGCTTTTAAATTAATTGCCCTTTTAACCAAAAATTGGAATAATTGTAAAAAACATATATTTATTTTTTATTATTAAAATAAACAATAAAAAAAACGACAAGAAAGGACAGCGTTGGACGATTGATTTAGTTGAAATAGGAATATAGGATCCCGAACGGCACCGCTAATTATTTTTCTCGAAAAATAATCATACATTATTATTTCATCTAATATAAAGAACATAGAAAACAGAATGCATCTCCCCCACTCCACACATTTAATATGAACAAGAATAACAAAATTGGTGGCACCATAATAGGACAAGACTTTTCTTGCTTTTAATTCTAGTACTACGTGAATATATTTCACTTATTTTGGTAAATGGGCAAAAGTTACGTGAAACAATTGGACGTGCACATATTTTATATACTACTAAATAATAATGCACAAATATAGTTTAATAATAGCTAAAAGACAGTAATAGCGAAGCAGAAAGCAATTGCCTTTTTCTTTTTTTACATCTGTAATTCAGACCCTACCATTTGAATCCAAAGTCTAAAGTTCCAACATCAAATTACAAAGGAGACAAAGAACGTGAAGGTTATTGTGTCCACATACAATGATCTAGAAATTTTCTTACACTGTACACACTAGAAATCAAGATCCCAAGATGCATTACAAATACTTAAAAAACTGATCCATCAAACCATTAATCTTACAGCTAATAACAAAACTTCCATTTACTAAAAAGAAACACCAAGAGAGGACCAGGGGAAAAGGGAAAGAACAACAAACACCAGAGTAGAGTGAAGGGCCGCCCAACTGTACGAGACGACATTTCCCGCATGTTCAATTAAATAACTTTACGCGCTCCTCCCGACCCTTGCAAATTAATTTTAACGTTCCTCCCTCCCACGTCTCGGGCAATGCATTCCTAAACCTAGCTAGGACCCGATTTTAGTGATGTCCCTGCTAGATCGGTTGTATTTCATGTGACTTTTAACAAGCTGGCCAGCTGAAATGGCAGACATAAGAGAGAGCTCCCCTGCCAAAACTGAACCAGCAACTATGGAGGCTAGGAGACGAGCGTTAGAACCAGGCGACTCTTTGCTTGCACCCTTTGCTCCAAGCAAGTTGAGGCAAGCAGATTGTGAGGCCAACTGAGTTCCACCCCCAACGGTCCCAACCTAGAACCACACAACATCAGGCTTTCAAGAATAAGATTCAGATTATTAGATCATAATATACAATTGCAGATGAATAATACCTCAATGGAAGGCATTGTTACAGAAATATGGAGATCTCTGCCATCATTAATGGCCTCCATCATAGTAATACATTGAGAACTTTCTATGTTTTGAGCAGGATCCTGCCCTGTGGCTATAAAAATTGCAGACACGATATTTGCAGCATGTGCGTTGAAACCACCGAGAGAACCAGCAATGGCAGAGCCAGTGAGATTCTTGAGCATGTTGAGCTCAACGAGAGCTGGGACAGTTGTTTTCAACACCTTTGAGACCACATCACCAGTAATGATAGCCTCACACACAACTGATTTTCCACGCCCTTCGATCCAGTTGATTGCAGCAGGTTTCTTATCAGAACAATAGTTTCCTGGATAAAGACAAATTATAATCACATTTCATTACTGTCAAAATATGGTCCCCATACTGCCTAAGCAATAGATAAGCCACAACACTATTGGAAGATTACTCGAACTCACCGGAAATGCCAATAACATCCATGTCGGGAAAATCATTTTGAAGGAAGTCCAAGACGTTTTGAACACCTTTAGAAACCATGTTCATTCCCATGGCATCGCCTGTGCTACAACAAAATCTAACATACAGGTTTTTCCCAGCAACACCACATTTCATGCTTTGCAGTCTTGCAAATCTACTTGATCTGCACAACCGTGTAAAACATTTAAACGCAACCCCAAAATTAAGCAAGGAATTTAACTCTTAAATATCAACAACATGATCCTTCAGAATTTACCCAGAGGAAAATGAGACAACCAATATCAGACAGAATCAGAACAGAGTTTATGTGAAAATCACACTCCTGTCTATTTCGGAATAGTTCCAATTCCAATATTCACCAATTAATCAATTTTCCAATTTTTGTGCAATATCATACACCAATCAATATCAGATTATCTGGAATTGAAATCCTAACAAACTCTCATGAATTGATAGAACAGGTACCACCATAGTAAAGTTCCAAAACAAATTATAACAGAAATGTAACCATAATACATGTGTATTCCATGCCAAATTTTAACAATATATTAGAAAGAAGAAAAAAAAAAAAAAAGGTGAAATTGCTTACTTGTTGAAAACGACAGACAAGGTATCGAAATTGATTGGATCTTCCAAGTAGAACTTCAGCTCCGTCGCCCTCTTCGCCGTGGAAAACCTGACCACCGGAGCTCTGGTCATCCCGTCACGGAGAAGCACGCACGTGGCTCCTCCGCATGCATAGATTGCCTTACAACCCCTATTGGTACTCGCAACCAAGCACCCTTCCGTCGTTGCCATCGGCACGGTGTATTCACAACCATTCAGCAACAACGGCCCCGCTATCCCCACGGGAATCTGCACGTATCCCACCGGCATCTCGCAGCATTGCCCCAAAATAGACTCGTAATCGAATCCTTCCAACGGCAATCCATCCATAACCCTCCCCGTAATCCTCTGCACCGCCTCCCGACGTATTTTGGCCGCCTTAAAACAGTCTCCGAGCCGCGATTCGAGAGAATAGGACGGCACTTCACCGGAAATAACTCGAGCAACGAGTTCCTCATCGTCATGTGGCAGTTCGAATACCGGTTTAGGATTGGTAACAACCGGTGGTTTCGGCGGCAAAGAGCAATGAATGTTCCGATCTTCGTGGAGAATGAAGCTCTGATGCTCCTCTTCACTTTCCGATCTCGAAATGAAGGACTGAACAAAATCGATGCCGAAAAAGCCAAGCAAATAGATAAAGGAAGCGATGAGGCAAATAATTCCGGCGAGTTCGGAGAGGGTTAAAATGTGAAGCGGTGTAGAGTTACGGATCTTGTCGCGCCACCGGTGAAGCAGAAAATAAGCGACGGAGAAGAAGAGAGTGAAGAAAATGGTGTTGGTTAGATAGAGTGGGAGCGGGAGAGCGTCGGAGGCTTTGGGGGATGAGGAGACGGCGGGGGTGGAGGGATTCTTGGATGAATGGGTGCCGGTGGGCCTCCGGCGGATATCCATGAGGAGTGCGGAGGCGCAGGGCAGAGCAGAGAGAAGGGGGGGTGTGAATGTTGAAAGGAAGGGAAGGCGTGTTTTGTTTGGAGTAGACTAGGGGTAGGGGCGAAGGAGCGATGGTTGCGGAGGGTGGTTTCTTTATAGTAGTGGAGAAGGTGTTATCAATGTGTGCTGCCGTTTCCTTTGTCTCTTTCCTCGCTTTTCCTCCTATACTATTGCGTCTACTCACTATACTACTTCATTTTACATTTACTACCACCCTCCCAAAATACTTGAAACTCTTGTATTAATGTCTAGAGTTTTAATTTATACGATTATTGTCACGGTCACAATTTTAAAAAATATATATTTAGTGGCTAGTGATGTAAGATAAACCAGGGGTATTTTATATAATTTGATGTATAAAGTTGATTTAATGAGTTGTAAAGTAAAATGTATGTAAAAAATGAGTAACAATTTTGAAAATAAAATGATGTTGGGAGGGTATTCATTTTGTGAGTTATTTCCAGTGTGCAAATAATTTTGTGATATTCGTTAAATGTGCAAAGTTTTATATAAAAGTTGTTTATCAGTGTAAAGATAAATATTTGGTATAAAAGTCTTTTAGGCTTCATTTGGATGAAGAAATTTGGCCTATGATTTTTAAATTCACAATTCAAATCAACTCCACATATTTGGATTATAAAATATAAAGTGATTGAATAAATTTTATCATTCGAAATTCATCTATTTTTAAATCTTTTAATTTAAAATATCTTCTCGAATCAAATTCTCTAATCTAAACACAACCTTATATAAGAGTTTAATTATTTTCTTCCCAATGGAGGGTGCAGAGAAATTCTTGACAAGTTACTACGTGACGTTACGAACTAATCCATATGATTTGTATCTGTATTTTTGGGAAGGCTACATAGATTCACGAAAATGACTGCTCCCTTTGTCTCATAATATTTTTCACACTTATTTTTTCGATCCTTTAAAAACTTCATCCATACAATATTTATAATATTACATTTAATGTAGTTTTTAGGGTTTATACATACACACTAATCAACTCACTTATTTATTTTTTATAAAATTATATCTCAAAATTCTATTTTTTATTTTTGTCGGAACTCAAAATTCTATTTATTATGGAGTAATATTTTTTAAAAAGTGGACGAATAGTAAGCATGAAAGATTTTCTGAAACAATGGAGTACTTTTCAACTATTTGGTTACCTTCCTTTTGATTTTCTTTTTGAGAATGGTTATTCATTTTGATTATGGTTCTTGGTTTGAAATTCAAATCTGATTCGAACATTTTCAATTTTTTTATTTTCTTGCATTTTGGGTAAACACAAACCAGTTGGTATGTAGTTTTGGAAATTTTGTATGAGTTTGGTGTATATTTTTTAGGATACCTTTTCTTGTTTAATTTTGTTAAGCGAGTATGGGTTTATACTCGATCATTTCTTCTAGTGTTTTTGACATCTTGAATTTTTTTTTTTAGGTGTTGGATTTATTCATTTATACAATAATGTTTATTGTAATGTAAATCTTTTGTTGATTTGTGCAAAATCGGATGTTCATTTATGCAAATATTTTTTAAGTGTTATGCAAAAAATTTATTGATTTACACAATTACAACCTTTTTTTTTTATTTTGTTATTAATTTCTGGATTTGTTTAAATTTTGTTACGAATTATCTAGGTTTGATTTTTTTATTTGTTAGTTTGTGCGAACATATGGGTGTATTGATTGTGGATTATGTAGGATTTTTTTGGACTTTCAAAGTTTAGGGTATTCAATTCGAATTTTCAAAAGTCTTAAAAAATTCTAAGGTATTCAATACGGGGAAAAAGTTTTTAAAAATCTTTAGGTATTCAACCGTTTATGAATTTTAATATTCTATAGATTTTGTTGTATTCTCTCAGAGAACTCTGAAGACATCCAAAATCTTTTTTAAAAATCAGAGATTTCAACGGATTCTCTCAGAGAACTCTGGAGACGAAGATAAAAAGTAGGGGATGGCAATATTGACCCCACGGGTACCCATCCCACACTGCGAGCTTTGATTCAGGCCGTATTAGCCCCGTTTTGAGTGTGGATTGAGTCTGAATCTTATGTCCGCCCCGAATTAATATATAAATTTTATATTTTTTTTATTGATAAAAATATATATATATATATATATATAATATTAATTATAAAATAAAACTCTTTGCATTTGAGTTTATAAAATTTATGAAAATCCATATAAATCAATAAAAGTTAGTCAAACTCGAACTCTATAAATTTTATAAATTCACAATAATTTTTAAAGTCCAAAAAAATTCAATAGAATCTCAATTGAATACACTCCTAAGTTTTATGTAAATTTCTTGTTGATTTATTCAATTTCAATTTTTTCCAAATTTTGTTATAATTTTTTTTTTTTTTGTTTGTTCGAATTTTGTTATTTAAAATTTCTTAGTTTGTTTGTATTTTAGGAGAAGATAAGAATTTCAATTAAGTCAAGAGGGTATAAAAGTAAACTTATGTTTCATTTTAATCGTAATTGTAACTCTAAAACTTCTTTTAACTAAAATGTAAAACCAAGGTATTAAATGAAGACTAACTCTCCCTTTAAAGGCCAAAGTATTATTTTATGTTGCAAAAGTCCCCGATCCACCGCCCATTTAGCAATTTTCGACCAGCCCCTTTCCCTTTAATTAGACTTTTCAGGGTTTCAAGCAATTGAGCACATTTTTTCAAGTGGAATCAACGTTTCGAGCAAAATACGTGGCTTTATCATAATATATAACCTTTTTTTTTTTTTGTAAAATTATATCGTTTAAGGGTTGAAAACTGCATTTTTTTCCGCATCATTTTTACAAGTTTTAATTTTTTCAAGAATCCTTTTGCAATTTTTTGTTTTTATTTATTATAATTTCGTGTTTATTGCTTAAAAATTATAAGATAAAATAATTAAAAATAAAATTCTAAACGAACGACTAAGCGTCGCCCAAGCTCCGACTAGCCGTCTAGGCGGTGCCAATCCACACGATTTCCACCCTAATTTTTTCTTTTTATATAATTAACATATAATTTTCTTTTTAGCTAAATTATACTCATACTTTTCATATTTTTTAAAATTAAATTTAGCACATATTTTTCCTTTTAACCATACTAGTATTTCTCCCGTGCGATGCACGGTTTATATTTTAATAAACTTATATAAATAGTGTGATGTTAATAAATGATTTTTTTGTATACATACAAAAGTGTAAGAATTTTTGTTAGGACCATAAATTTTAATATTTTATTTAAAAAATAAAAGTCACAATAATATTAGATAAAATTAAAATTTACCAAAAATAATTAATTGAGCATAATTAATAAATATTCATTTTATATCATTTTTAATAAGTAATAATGTTTTACAATAGTTATATTTATAGATACAAAGAAGCATATCTATAAAACATAAAGTTTTGATCAAATATACTAAAAAGATAGATATGAATGATACAGTATTATTATATTCCTAATAGAAAATAATGAAGATATCCAAAGAATAAAAATTGACTGACATAGGGAGAGGAGAGAGAAAATGGATTTTAAAAAATGATATTTTACTGTAGGTCCCACAAAATTAATACATTTTACTATTAAAACATTTTAGGCTGGAACTTGTCAAGAAAATCACTATTCTATTATTATATATATATATATAGATTATACCTAAACTTTTCATTCTGTTATTAATAAATTTAGCACATACTATTTATGTTTTAACAATTTTAGCACATGCTATTTATATAAAATACGAAAAATTGAAAATTATGTACTAGATTTGAGAACAAAATGAAAAGTATGGTATAATTGAATTAAAAAGAAAAGTATGTGCTTCATTAAATTGAGATTATATTTTTTTTAGTCCATTAAGTTACCACAATTTTGAATTTAGTCCATCAGGTTACCACTTTTTGAATTTAGTCCATTAAGGGGGTGTTTGCAAACAAAACTATGTGCTTAAAAGCACTTATTTTTTTAAATAGAATCACTTTTAAATTGTTTGTAAACACAAGTAAGTGATTAAATTAATTACTTAAAAGCAGTTTTGGTCAAGCACCCATCCTCATGCTTCTAACAACTTCTAAGTGCTTCTAATCATTACACTCACTAATTTTACAATTTTGTCCTCACAATTTAAATAATATTTTATTTTTACCATTATTTTTTCAAATGTAATAAGGGTGTTTTTTGTAAAATTATAAAAAAGTGATTTGTAGACATACACACAACATTAAAAAAAAATTGATTAGAAGTGCTTATTTTTAAAACATCATCTACTTTCAATTTTACTACAAAAATCAACTTTAATCTCTTTAAATTAACTACTATTGTTTGCAAACACACCCTAAGTTTCCATTTATTTTGATTTTGGTCCAGTTACCTGCTATAGCAGGTTTAACATGTCATTTTTTAAAATACACCCCATAAAATGTTATACACACCCCAAATATTAAACACACCACACTAAAATTTAAGAATCATTTTTTATTACTATACACACCCCCAACTATTTTCTATTTAATAAATTGCCAAAAACAATTAAATTAAAAAAAATAAGAATTCAAATTAATATGAAAAATATAAATAAAACCTATAAAAAATCGCCTAAATCTTTAAAAATTAAACAAAGCTAAAATAATTAATTTAATTAGTTTTGAAGATTTAGTTGATTTTCTACTATTTTTAAATTTTATTTAGCCTTATTTTTCACGTTTTTATAGAAGTTAGAACGCAAATAAAACATTAATAAAGCAATGGAGTTTTAAATTTATTTTATTTTATTTTCTTTTAAATATTTCTTTTATATTACACGAACCTACTAACACCCCATATATTTTATATACACTCCAAACGTTAAATACAAAAATTCAAAAATCAAATATAGTTAAATAAAACCATACATATTTAATAAAGTGCTAAAAATAATTAAATTAAAAAAAAGTAAGAATTCAAATTAATATAAAAAATATAAATAAAACCTATTAAAAATCACTAAAATCTTAAAAAATTAAACAAAGCTAAAAACATTAATTAAGTTAATTAGTTTTGAAGATTTAATTGATTTTTTTTACTATTTTTGAAGATTTTTAATAAATTTTAAAAAAATTCAGCTTGAAAAAATTATTAAATTAAATAAAAAAATCTTTAAAAAAAGTATTAAAAAATCAACTAACCTTTTAAAACTAATTAAATTAATTAATTTTTTAGCTTTATTAAAGTTTTGAAGATTTATGTATTTTTATAGGTTTTATTTATATTTTTTATATTAATTTGAATTCTTACTTTTATAATTAAATTATTTTTGACAATTTATTAAATATTTTTATAATTTTATTTAACTATATTTGATTTTTAAAATTTTTATGTTTAACGTTTGAAGTGTATATAAAATTTATGGGGTATTAGTAGAATTAGGTAATATAAAAGAAGTATTTAAATAAATAAAAAATAAAAAAAATTTAAAAAAATTAAAACTTCATTATTTTATTAATATTTTTTATATTAATTTAAATTATTATTTTATAAAATTTATGGGATGTGAGTAGGTTTAGGTAATATAAAAGAAATATTGTTTTATTAACGTGTTTGAAGTGTATTTTTCATATTAATTTAAATTTTTATTTTTTAATTTAATTGTTTTTGGCAATTTATTAAATAGAAAATAGTTGGGGGTGTGTATAGTAATTAAAAATGGTTTTTAAATTTTAGTGAGGTGTGTATAACATTTTATAGGGTGTGTTTTTAAAAATGACCTGTTAAACCTGTTGTAGCAGGTAACTGGACCAAAATCAAAATAAATCGAAATTTAATGGACTAAATTCAGAAAGTGGTAACTTGATGGACTAAATTCAAAATTGTGGTAACAGATGATTTTGTCAAAATAAATTGTTTATCGCCAATTTAGAAAAGTATGAATCTAATTTTTTGAATTTCCAATATTTAAACAAATGATGAAACAAAAAATAGGACAGATGAACATTTCTTTTAGAAAATACATTATTATTCATTTATCCAATTTTATTATTTTTACTTTCCCTTTCTATGATCTCTATTATTCTCGTTTCATTTATAAAATAATATTTTTTCCGTTCTATAATAACTTTCATAATTTTTTTTTGGAACACAATAAATTTCACACTCATAAAATAAAAATCACCTTTACAATATCTCTAATTTTACACAAAATGTCATTACTTTTTATCAATACATACATACAAATCAATTTTCTTTTTACTTTATAAGTAAATATTTATGTAATTATCCCTCAAAACTATACTTATTATTACACTTTATTAATTTGCTCATAAAACTAGTAATGTACTCTCTATTTCAATTAATTATCTTTTTGTGTGTGTTCTCGCGCGTGTTTTTCACATAAATTAAGGTTGTTTGTTCAAGTTTTTCAATGGAATTAAAATGAAAATCTAATTGAATGCCTCTATGGATGTTAAATGTGCTCTAACTAAAATAAAATAAAATAAAATTATATATATATATATATATATATATATATATATATATAAAAAAAAGTTGTTGATTGAGCCATAAGTAACTCATAAGACAATGATGGTGAATTACCTTCTCTCTTTTGGAGAACTCTCCACTTTCTCTCTACAAAACCCACCACAACCAACCACCGCCTGAATTAAAAAATGGGAGTATGAGCACCGATCATCGCGCCGCCTTAATACCGCCAGCTTGAAACACCGTCGTCTACAGTCGCACCGCTTGCAACACCGCCGCTCAAGGGGTTTTTTTAGGGATTTAGTTGGGATCAATGGGTGAATCTCACCGTCGGAGCCACGGTGACCGATCGGGTGAGTCATCCGTCTGATCCCATTTTATTTTCGTTTTTCCTTTCTGCATGTTATTTTAGTTTGTTTCTTAGTTTAGATCTGGTGTTTTTAGGATCGTTTTTGCTTTTCTTCTTCCTATGCCGTTATTTTCTGCTTTCGGTATTTTCCCTTTACCCGCCGTCGGTATTTTCCCTTTCCCTGCTGGTTTGTTTTCTTCCCTGTTATGATGGGTTTTCTTCCCGTTTTCGGGTTTTCCCATGGTGGCACTTTGTTGTGCCTGTTGGAGCTGGTAGGCCTTGGGTCCGTAATTATGTGGTTTAGGAGGTTTGTAGCACAGCCGTTGCTATCTTCTTAGATCGCAGAGTTTCAAGGTATGCTGGTTGATCGTTGATCCTTCCACCCTCTCACGATTGAGTCTGGAAATTGTGATCTTTTGGTAGAATTTTCTGTTTGGATAGGTGAAGGTATGTGATATGTAATTTAACTCCTATCTGTAATTCTACTACCTTAAAAAAAAGACAATGATGGTGGAAAAGTGGTTATAGAATGGAAAACCATTTTTTTTTTTCATTAATCATTATAATTTAAAACTATTACTCTCTATCCATCTATCAATTTTATGTTCATAATTTGAGGCATAAATTTTAAAATAAAAGTAAATAAAGTAAAAAGATTGTATATTGTAAGATTTATTGTGAATAAAATATATATATATATTTTTTTAATAAAATTGAATGACATTTAAAAAATTTTTAGTAATAGTTGAAGGATATATTTTTTTTTTTATATATAAAAATATATTTGGCTATTATTAATAACACATGTGAGAATAAAATTAGTATTGGATGGTGAAAATATTTACTTCTTTCATCCCAAATCATGTTCATTTTATTTAGGGATTAATTTTTTTTTAGTCCATTAAGTTAGACTAATTTTAAATTTGATTCAAATGGATTACACATTTTGATTTCGGTGCAATATGAATGTTAAAATTTTGAAAATGATTCTTTTATCGGTAATAGACCAACAGCACATGTGGATTTAAAATTTTCTTTTCTTTTTTAACATATGATATTTTTTTATGACTTATTTATATTTATTAATTTAAAAAAATTATGAATATTTGTTAAAACACTAAATAATATTTTAAAATGATTGAAAATAAATTATAAATAATATTTAAAATACAAAATAATTTTTTGAAAAGTCTAAAATATTATAATATGAAAAAAATAAAAGAATCAAATAAATTCTTTACTATATCAATTAATTATTAGAAAACTCCATTAACATACCTAATTAGAAAAAATATAATTAGTATGAGAAATTTATTTATTTATTTTAGAATAATATGATAAATATACACAATTTATCTTTAAAATAATAAAGCTCTCAAATAAAAATAATATTAAAACCGTTAAAATTTCTCACTAAAATCTTACTTATATATTAATAATTAAATAAATCCAAAATTCGTCAAATATTTTAAATCCCAAAATAAATTCAAAATAAATCCAAAAATTATTAAATTAATTCAAAAAATGTGCCCTCGTATTTTTTCACGTTCTAAATTGAAATAATAAAAAAAAAAATATTTAATTTTAATATTTGGAGATTTTTCATTTATTTTAAATATAAAATAGAAGTTAAATTTTAATAAGGGATTTTTAAAGTTTTAATAAATGTTTTTTTTAAATAAAAAAATGTTTTTTTTCGAAAGTTTATTATTTTAAAGATAAATTTATATATTCATTTAATTATTTCAAAATAATTAAATAATTTTCTAATATCTATTTGTAATTATATATTCTTATCCAATTAAGTAAGTTAATTGATTTTTCTAATAATATATTGATTTAGGAATGAATTTATTTAGTTTTTTTTTTAAATTTATCAATATTATAATTTTTTTAGATTTTTTGAAAAAATTATTTAGAATTTTAAATACTATTCACAAAGTTATTTTCATATTTTTAATTTTTTGTTTTTACTAATATTCATAATTTTTTTAAATTAATAAATATAAATTAGTTTTTAATTAATATAAAAATAGAATAATATAAAAAAATGGCACATAACATATAAAAAAGAAAAATGATTAAATTCATGGCATAACCGGTTACATTACATGTTATTGAAAATTTTCAATATCTGAACATACTTGTTGAATTGAAATTAAAATGTGTAATTCGTGTAAATCAAATTCAAAAATCTTTAATCATTTTTTATTAGGACATTCAAAATTACTTGTCTTTAAAAAAAAATGTTCAAGTCAAACTATGTGCAAGTCATTATTGGGCAGAGGGTAGTTTTCTTGTTTATTTCTTCCGTTTTAAAAAAATTGTTGCATTTGATCTTAAATTTTATTTAAAAATATTTATTATTTTTCCTATTTTTACCACGAATATTTCTAAAATATTCCTATGTAATATTTACAACATCACTCTTTAATTGAAAATATATTAATGAAAATAATAACAAGGAAAAATGAAGAAAGCATAACAAAAAAGAAAAAAGGAAAACAGAAAAATAAACTAGAGTTAAATGGTTGAAAAACATGTTTTTTAAACTTATAAGAAATGTAATAAACTTTTTAAATGGGAGGGAGTATATAATGGTGGTAGCTGTCCTACTCTTTGTCTGAAGACAAGACGTGGGGTACAAAGGAGTCAGTACTAATAAATAATGATGTTTCCACTAACTAAGTAACTATCAAACGATCTATCAAAATAAAGGGCTAGTCTCGGGTGAGACACAGAATTAGATCCGTGAAACAGCCCTTATATATAAAAAGTGATAATGTTTGAGCAAAGAGTGACAGTGTTTAAGTAAAAAGTGATAGTCACTTTTGTTAAAAATATTATCACTTTTTACTTAAACCTTATCACTTTTTTTACAAATCAAAATCTGAAAAAAAAAATATGAATTATCCTACCCAAAATTTTGAAATATGGATTAAAAGGATCCGTCTCACAGAAAAAGATCCGTGAGACGGTCTCACACAAGTTTTTGCCCAAAATAAAATAATATAATGAAACCCACAGTATGTGAAATCAATAGCTAACATTAATTTCAAATTGATTACCAAATTGAAACTTGAAAATAATTTCATTAATTTTAAATTGAAAAAAATGACAAGTTATGAAATAAATTTAAATTAAATTTTTTTTCATTAATTGATTCATTTAATCACGAATCTTTATCCATTCTTTCTGAGTTTATTTATCATTGAACCATACTTGAAACATAAAATCTATTTGATTTTGATAAATTATTAATAAAAAAATATAAATTTAAATAAAAACTATTTCTATTTTATTAGAAATTGATGATAACAAAGATGGCAGTATTTGAAATTGTTTGTAGCGGCTATAGCTGTGTGCCATTTGTTAAACAAATTGAAAATAAGGCGGTGGAGACCCAATTGGAAATGGTGATTTTTTTTTTTTGTCTATGCTACTGCTGCAGCAGAATCATAATCTATTAGTATTATTCATTTTTCATCTCTTTTAATTTATTTTTCAAAATCCATTTTTTTAATTTGTATAATGATTGGATAAAAACTTATTTTAAAATAGTTACTTATAATTATTCGACCATGACCATCTACTAAATTTTGTGGCGAAAATTAATGGTAAAAAATTCTCTAAAATTATCAATTCATATTAAAAATATTTTAGAAACTTATTTTCTTTCTTTTATATTTTACATATTTTTCTATTAAGATCATTGTTGCACCTTTGTACATGTTAACTCTTTTATAGTAGGACATATAGAAACATGAAATTACATGTTTTGGAGAAAGTGGAAAACTAGCAATGAATTTCGCGCTTAAACTTTGTTGCCTCCATTAATCATGACAGATGATTGATTAATCGTCAGATCAATTTTGATACAAAATAATAACTAATTTTGATAGGAATTAAATGTGGGTGATAAAATTTAAAAAGAAAAGAGGTAAACTTGGTGATCAAAAATGATATTTTCCCAATTATTATTTAATTGTAAAATACATTTTAAAGTTCAGTTTTACACTTTGCACACTAAATCATGAATAAGTTGAGCTACAGATGTTTTCATGCATTGTCTAAAAAACTAACCTCGTAATTCACTAATTTGAAGTAAATTACATTATCATATATGAGTCTATAAATCTCCAAATTGAGGAATTGGAATTTATCCAAACTAGACGCTAGTTTGATATTGTAGACAAACTATTTTTGGAAGAATACTTGTAATTTTATCAACTACGAGTCATGTTTAGTAATTTCACTATAATTTTGTATTGAAAGGCATTAGCCCCAATTCATTAGTGGGTTTACTTCACTTAAAACAATGATAAGCACCAATTATTTGAGATGATGTAGGAGTATTATTTTGCATTTTATAAAATTAAGAAAAAATTAAATAAGTTAAATTATCAGATTCAAATATTGTCTTTCCACTTATTTTATTTTTGAACAGTAATTATGAATATGTAAGCAAAATAACAATAGGGTTAGTCTTGGGTGAGACCGTCTCACGGATGGCGACCTTTATATATAAAAAGTGATAATGTTTGAGCAAAAAATAATAGTATTTAAGTAAAAAGTGATAGTCACATTTTGTCAAATTTGGAAAAAAATATGGATTATCCTATCCAAAATTGTGAAATATGGAATCCGTCTCACACAAAAAGATCCGTGAGACGGTCTCACACAAGTTTTGGCATAACAAGATATTGTACATATATTATTGTATAATTGATACGAAACATTCGTAAATGTCATTTAAAATGAATTGATAACTGATAAGAAACCTGCTCTTTATTGTATACTTAGAAAGTCGTGCAACGTGCAATAACTTTTAGTTGAATTTTTGCATTATGCATATGAAGTACGTGCAATTTAGTTGTGTGCGACTCTGAGATAGTGTAGGTGGATCCAACACTAACAAAAGTTGCACGACCTTAACACGCGTCCTTCTATTATTATTATAATCAATAACAAACTCATAGAAATCCATTCAACATATGAAGAATAATAGTAATCAACAGTTACAAAAGGGGACTAAAAACTTCTAAGTTTAGACGTCCATCTTCAACAGCCCAGAAAAAATTCACTGTACAAACTAGAAATCGGACAAGATGCATCTTCAACATACATTTTAAACTGATCCCTCCCTCAAAGGCTTAAGCAACTACAATTACACCATCAAAACTTCGATTCACTTTAGAAAAACACTAACATAAGACTCATTTACGCACGAGATCGATTACAGCTTTGCAAACTTGTCCCCCAGCAGTTCCTAATCCTAAACCTAACTACGAGGAGGCGATGATTTGGGTGATGTCACGGCTTGATCGATTGTACTTCAAGTGACTTTTGACGAGCTGACCAGATGAAATTGCGGACATCAGCGACAGCTCTCCAGCTAAGACGGAACCAGCTACAATAGTGGCCAGGAGCTGCGAGTTGGATCCCGGAGATTCTTGGCTTGCACCCTTCACACCCAGCAGGTTCAAGCAAGCCGATTGTCCTGCCAATTGAGTTCCACCTCCAATAGTCCCAACCTACAATCACACATACGAGCTCATATTTACAAACTAAGTTATTATCCCACTATATAGAGTGGACAAATATAAGATCTAGTAAGATCGTAAATACAAGCTTCCTAATTGCAGGACAAAACAAGTTCCTATTACTGCAAATCAGGGGTGTAGGTGAGTCAAGCAAACTCACGAGTTACTCATACTCGAATTGCAAAAAACTTGAAATCGACTCCATTTAAATCGAGTCAAGCTCGAGATACTCGAGTAGTTCTCCAGCTCATAATTCAGAATACTGGGCTCATCAGCAGGGACGGATCCAAGAGTTTTTTCATAGAGGGGGAACAAAACAAATACAATTATATACTAATACACTGAATATGTTCACGATTTCCTACTGAATTTTGTCTTCACTTGTCACCGTTAGGTTTTCTAATACTAATTACTAACTAATTTACTACTATAATTTCTACAATATATAAAAATAATAGTAAGAAATACGGAGTAAAATTTATGGGGGCACGTGCCCCATAACAGGAAGTGTAGATCCATCTCTGCTCATCAGGCTACAAGCTTAATCGAGCTCGCATAATTTTACTATTTTACCTATAAATCACAAGTAATATGCTAATTGTTTACAAATATACTCCAATCACAAATTCAATAAAAATCTCTAATCAACTATGTAAGTTATTGAGTCAAGCACGAGTATTTTGAGTTTTCCATCAAGTCAACCTTTAGTTCAAGAGAATTGAGCAGCTCGATTGAGTTCGAGTCGAGTTTCGAGCTTCTTTAAGCGATTCGTGTTCGAGCTTGATATTACTCAACTGGTCTCATTTACACCCCTACTGCCAATGTTGTAAAAGGCACCAGACGGGAGCCAGACTAGTTTTAGCACGTAGGTATTGCCTAGTCGGGGTTAGGAAGGGCCGATTTGGGGAAAAAAGGGAGGCTAGTGCCTAGGTGAGGACTTAATCAAAACTGATCATGTCACAAGAAGTAAACCACACAATGAAATGAAGTAAATGTGGGTGCGTTAAGAACCTAAGTCAAAGTCGATATAAGATAATTAAGAGATTTATGTAAAGTACCTCAATGGAAGGCATTGTCACGGAAATATGAACATCATTGCCATCATTAACAGCCTCCATCATAGTAATACAATGAGAACTCTCTATGTTTTGAGCTGGATCCTGCCCCGTTGCTATAAAAACTGCAGAGACGATATTTGCAGCATGTGCGTTGAACCCACCAAGAGAACCAGCAACAGCAGAGCCAGTGAGGTTCTTGAGCATGTTAAGCTCAACGAGAGCTGCTACACTCGTTTTTAGGACATTCGACACCACATCACCGCTAATGATCGCTTCACAAACAACTGATTTTCCACGCCCTTCGATCCAATTGATTGCACAAGGTTTCTTATCAGAACAGTAATTTCCTGTGAGACAAATGATATTAATTATCATCTGCAAAAATAATGTCCACCACGTATCGATCTGCATATCAGAAATATAAAGAATACATACATAGTGCCTAGGCATTAAGCAATCAAAATTCTGAACACAAACTAAAAAACACAATATTGACTGCACCAGAGGCCATCATAGCATTAGATAATAAATCACAAATCAAGTGATGATGAATGGAATTGCTGTGAAAAGAAAGGCAACACATAATAATTGGAGGATTCTATAATCCAGGAGACACATATTGATACATGACAGGCGAATTCCAAGTACATTGAAATGAATATCATGTAAATAGCACTCACCAGAAATGCCAATTACATCCATATCCGGAAAATCATTCTGGATGAAGTCCAAAACATTTTGAACGCCTTTAGAAACCATGTTCATCCCCATGGCATCGCCTGTGCTGCAACTAAATCGAATGTATAGATTTTTCCCAGCAATAGCACATCGAATACCTTGGAGTCTTGCAAATCTACTCGACCTGTGCAACAATTTAGAACATTAAAACTGAGATATTTTGGTAAAAAGGGCCTAAAAATCTGATCTTTAACAATGGCATTAACTTAAAAACAGAACATATAAGTATTCATGTACGAATACCTTGGAATCTTGCAAATGTACTCGACCTGTGCAACAATATACAACATAAAAGCACAAGCCTTTTTTTTAATTAAGAGCCTGAAGAATCTGATTTTCATTTAAATTAAACATAATAAATAAGACATATGTTTAAAATTTTGAATGTTGTATCAATGTTGTTAAACTCGAGCAAACTTTAGAACTCTAATCATCAGAGCAGCAAGCCAGCAACCACTAAAAAAACTTAAAATCTCCCTTTCTGAAACATCCCAATTTTCATCATTATATCAACCATTTCCATGGATGTTAAAATTCAAAAGATGCACCTAAATCCAGACAAACTCAAGATTAAAGATATAGTTGAAGCACTACTTTCATACGTCAGTCAATTTTCAACCAATTAAAAAAATCACATCACACATATATCTCAAGCCATATAAAATAAGTTCAAACTAAATAAACAGAGAAAAAATTGCTTACTTCTTGAAAACGACAGACAAGGTATCGAAATTGATTGGATCTTCCAAGTAGAACTTCAGCTCCGTCGCCCTCTTCGCCGAAAACCTGACCACCGGAGCTCTGGTCATCCCATCGCGGAGCAGCACACACGTGGCGCCTCCAGATGAATAGATTGCCTTGCAACCTCTGTTCGTACTCGCAACCAAACACCCTTCCGTCGTGGCCATCGGCACGGTGTATTCACACCCATTCAGCAACAACGGCCCCGCTATCCCCACCGGAATCTGCACATATCCAATAGGCATCTCACAGCATTGCCCCAAAATAGACTCGTAATCGAATCCCTCCAACGGCAATCCATCCACAACCCTGCCCGTTATCCTCTGCACCGCCTCGCGACGAATTTTCGCGGCCTTAAAACAGTCCCCGAGCCGCGATTCCAGAGAATATGACGGAATTTCACCGGAAATAACTCGAGCGACGAGTTCCTCATCGTCCTGAGGCAATTCAATGACCGGTTTCGACTTGCAAACAACCGGCGACTGCGGCAAAGAGTAACGGATGTTCCGATCTGCGTCGATAATGAACCTCTGATGCTCGTCTTCACTCTCTTGTCTCGAAATAAACGACTGAACAAAATCGATGCCGAAAAATCCAAGCAAATAGATGAATGAGGCTATGAGGCAAAAAATTGCGGCGAGTTCGGAGAGGGATAAGATGTGAAGCGGCGTGGAATTATGAATCTTGTCGCGCCACCGGTGAAGCAGGAAATACGCCACGGAGAAAAAAAGAGTGAAGAAAATGCCGTTAGTTAGGTATAGCGGGAGTGGGAGGGCGTCGGAGGCTTTGGGGGAAGAGGAACGGTGGTCCACCAAGGCGGATGTGGCTGGAGAATGAGGAGAAGATAAAACCTTAGTTGAAGGTCCGGTGGGCCTCCGGCGGATATCCATAACCAGTGCGGAGAGAAATTGGGGTGATTTTAGAAAGTGAGTGTTTTTTTTTTGGAGGGGGCGGAGGAACTGTGGTTTCTTAATGGTGGAGGAAAGCTCCAATGTGTGCTGACAAATTTTTTCTGAAGTATAACATAAATTAATTTTTAAATCACCCATTAATATAATTATTTTTAAATTTGAGAGGTACAGTAAGATGAAATGGGCTTTAAAAGGTTTAATCATACTTTTGGGTGGGGCTGGGGATAAAAGACAGGAGGTGTATTCAGCAAATAAGCGTTACCCTAATTGGACTAATAGGCCCAATAAATTGCAGGTCCAGGCCCATCAGTGTACATATTATGAGAAAATCTTTTTTTTTTGACGGGATATTTTGAGAAAATCAGCGCATATAATGATTTTTTTTTTTTTTTTTTACATTTAAATTTCTTTTTTTGTGCTTTGCTCGCAGGGAGCGGGGCGGTAACGAATCATGGCCGATAACGGTGGTGAAATTCCCGCGCCGGATTCGGATATGGAAAGTAGAAGGAACTCTTCGAATACTGACGCCGTGGTAGCATTTGATGAACATCCTCTCGCGTTAGAACCGGAACCTAAATTGAACGTGCGAGAAGATGAACTGTGTGAAGAAGATGGAGGAAGTGGCGAGGGTTCCGACGAAGGAGAAACAGAAGGAGAAAACGAGGAGTATGAATTCCAATTCGAAGGTGAAATGAACCCTTTAACGTTTGCTGAAGAAGAAGATGCTTCTGGATTGCAGCCTTACGAACGATTCGAACGGATAGAGCATCATTACGAGGCGTTGGCTGCTAAAAAGCGCCCTGCTCTTCAGAACAGTCAGAGGCATGCCATTATTTCCACCTCTTCATTTCTGTGCATTTGCCTTTCCTTTTTCATTTTTTGACCTAATACATTGCCTATTTTTGGATGGGGATTGCAGTGAATTGCCTGCTAAGAGGTTGAGACAGGAGGAAAATCTTCGAGCAAGCTTCGAACAATTAATGGAGAGCATGAACTATGGTAGGGGAAAGAAGTCGAGGAAGGTTTGAACGTGTCCTTTCCTTTTAGTAGAAGTGCTTGATATCTTTTGATTCTATGTACTAAGGCGTTGTTGTTTCTCGGTTTGTTTCCTGTTATCTTTTGAGTTCTATTGGTTCAAAAACTGATGAACGATGATAAGAATAGTCTTCATAAAAAATAAGTACATAGTTAGCGGTCTGTGACATTCCATTTAAACTTATTGCTGTTGGCACAAAATCAGGGGAAGCGAAGAGGAAGGAAAAAGGGATCAAAGACTAAAGCTAGCCCTGAAGTGACTAGAAAACTTGGTGATGCTACACTATATTATGCACAAGGTCGCTATGAAGAGGTATGCTCTAGTATCGATCTTATACCCTATACAAAACATTTTACATTTTGGTGAAGGAAATAACTTTTGTATAGAGGGATTTATTTATTAGTATCTGATTAGCTCTCGCCTCATGTGATTCTGTGATTGAAAAAAATGCAAAATCAGCAATAAATTTTGTTCTCCTTTTAGCACACGGAATATTAAATTTGCATAGCCGGAAACTTCCAATTCATGAGAATAAAATGGTGTGATTTTTTGGATCTTGATTTGTATAGTTCTAAGACTATGTTACAACAAGTAAATTGCGGCGAATCATGAAGTAAGACTGAACTGTAGTTTTTGCATTACCAAATTCTGCTTTGCTCAGGCCGCTTGTTGATTATCAGAAGTTGATTGTTGTTGTGATTCTGCTCTAAACTGAAAACATATGGCTTTTCATGTTCCCATTTGCCTTTCAGATTGTGGTCTTCTTTTTGGTAACATCATCTTCGTACCTAATATGCTTCCATTATATTTAAATAATATTTTTTGTAGGAAAGACAATGTACTGTGTTGTTTTAAGGAGCATGCCTTTACTTTGTCATAGCTTGTTTGTGCTTTCTTTTTTCCTGATATAACTGTGGCCTCCCATTGTTCAAGAACTTTACCTTTTCAGTTTTCACGTTTGATGTTTTATCTCCAATAATTGTATCCATTTGTTTTTCTTATAGCTCATGTTTGAATTGTAGGCCATCACTGTGCTGAAAGAAGTAATCCTTCTTGCCCCAAATCTGTCTGATCCATATCATACACTTGGCCTGATCTACAAAGAATTAAATGATGAGAAGAAATCGTTGAATTTTTACATGATTGCTGCACATTTGAATCCAAAGGATTGTTCTCTGTGGAAAAATCTTCTCACCCGATCAATGTATGGTGCCATTATGTTGTTTTCTTTTCAGTAATCAGTAAACCATTGACTGGATGTGCACGATCATGTCTTTATCTCGACTTTGACTTTTGTTATTATCTCTTTAGTACATTGTTTTTTTTCTTAGTAGAGCCTTAGGGCTTGTCAATCAAATAATATGAGCTTGTGCCTTCTTATAATCATCAACCAGCTGGCTCAATTTTCTAAATCCTTGAACTGATATTAGGTTAGTGTATTTCTCATCCCGGAATTCACGTTTCCCATGTACTTGGTGCACTACGATCCTGTGACTAGTTTTTCTGGAGATTTTTTGCATCTTTTTTCTAAGCTACTATTAAGTTTTTTTATCACAAGTTTGCTTTTGCATGACATGCGTGTGTGATTTTTTTTTTTGTTGGTGCAGAGAGCATGGGGACAAAAGGCAGGCAAATTACTGTCTTAATAAAGCAATTGCAGCAGATCCAGAAGACATTGATCTTCGGTTTGATCGTGCTTCTCTCTATGTTGAGCTTGGAGAGTATCAAAGAGCTGCTGATTCCTATGAGCAAATCTCCCGCTTGTGTCCTGACAACATTGAAGTGCTGAAAAAAGCCACCCAGGTTAATCGTCTCATTTATGCTATTTGGCCATCCCACATTCCCACTTCAAACGCATGTCTGATTCTTTTTGGGAACAAACACATGTGGATTAATGGATATAAACAATGTACAAACTTTCAAGTACTGGGAACTAACTTACAGTTGATTTCTTGCTGTCATCGTTTGCCTTTCAACATATTTTCTGTTATTCATTTACTGCCTGCAATTTCTTGGGAAAAAAGCAAAACTTATAGACTCACCAAATGAAGACAGAAATAGATGGCTTGTTAATTGGAATGATATGCAGTATGCTAGATATGGCAGTCACCAATAGCTACCATACACACAACATCTACACTTTAGCTATCCATCTGCTGGACAACAGATTAGACATCTCAATTATTAATTGTTCACTTACTGTGGGCATTTTTTCTCCTTTAAATTGCCTTCCTCCAACTCACAATGCTAAGATTTTCTTTTCCTTCTTTTTGGTAGCTGTAGCCTACACGATTTATGATGCATTAATATTTCAACTACCGTGGCTATGGGGTGGAGCAAGAATATAAAATTTATACTATTGCCTTCGCGTTTGCACAAACATGTTAGCTTTTGGAAATGGATGTAGCTCAGTGCATTATTTATCAATCATCATTTTCTTGGCTTTGACTGCATATCTAAAACCAGGTTTTGGGTTTTAAGATCTTACACCTGTTTTACTTCAGGATTTAAAAACCGGTTGTCAAAACAACTCAAAACCCAAAGTAATCATCACCTAATCGTCTTAATGTCTCTCACATATTGGTCTGTCTCTAGTGTTTTTTTTTTTTTTTTACTTACTGTTTAGTGTCATTTGTGATCCTTTTTTTCAGCTGTATCTGAAATGTGGGCATCATCAGCGAGCTGTGTGTACGTTGGAGAACAGTCTCAGACCTCAAGTAGATGTTGTTAGTTTTGAAGTGCTGGATCTCTTAGTTTCAGTTCTCATGGAAACCAAAGAATATGCCAGAGCTCTTGAACATATTGAGCGCTCACAACAGAGTGGAAAAGAGATT
Source organism: Galeopsis tetrahit (assembly GCA_963675135.1). NCBI lineage: Eukaryota > Viridiplantae > Streptophyta > Magnoliopsida > Lamiales > Lamiaceae > Galeopsis > Galeopsis tetrahit. Next base: position 61,270,891 of record OY776131.1, read on the forward strand.
CCATTAGATTTGATTATAAAAGCTGGAATGTGTCAGGTTCATCTTGGCCATCTGGAGAAAGCAGAGGTCTGCTTACATTTGTGTCTTGCCAATTGCTAATTATAATCGCAGTCCATCTGTGCTTTCTGAAAGCCTGGTTAAAAATTATCTTATCGGGCATATAATTTTTTCTTACTTTTTTTGTTTTGTTTGGGATGCATCTTGTTTTGTCTTTCTGTGCAATTTCAATCAGGTTTTCACTTGTTTGATGGATTGTATGTCTGCTTGAGCTTGTTCATACTGATTGTGTTTTATAGAAACTGACAAACTGATTGTCTTCAACATTTTTTCCATTTGATAAAAGAGTTTGAGTACATGTATGGTTCTTATATACTTCATTTATGTTTTTGGTTTTATATTTTTTCAGTCTACTGATTGTTCGCTAAATTGTCGGGCAGGCTTACTTCACTGTTTTAAAACCAGAAAATGCATCTAGTGATCCTCACTTGATCGTTGATGTTGCGGACTCACTGATGACTGTTGGCCATTATGAACCCGCATTAAAATACTACATGATGTTAGAAGAAGATTCAGAAAAGAATAATGTAAGTTAAATATATTCATAAACTTTTATTTCAAATGAGTTGAGCAACAATATAATTTCGTTAGGATAGTTGCTAGCACTAGAATGCAACTGGCAATTGACATCTGAAATTCTGTTTCTACATATTCAGGGTTTCGTACACCTAAAAACCGCAAGATGTTATGTCTCTCTGAAGAAAGGAGCACAAGCCATTGAATATTATTACAAAGGTAAATAATTATAACATCTACAATCATATCTATACTTGAATTTTTCTGTGAACAATTACTTGATATAATCCTTGATTTCTAGTACTTATTAGTTACCTGGAAGTGCTTCTTTGGTTGGTCATATGAACCTTTCTTCCGTTAGTTTAATATAGTTTACTGAAATGTCTCACCATCTTTATTTATTATAGCTGTTCAAAAGCTCGATGATAGTGTTGATGCACGGTTGATGCTATCATCTCTTCTTCTTGAAGAAGGGAGAGATGATGAAGCCATTTCTGTTCTCTCTCCTCCAGTGAAATCAGGTATCCGTGACTTTTTCAAATTAATAGAAGGGAAAGTTACAATTTGTCGCTAAACTATGGCCATTTTCACTCATCCCTCCCTACACATTGTTTTTTTGCCGCATTTAACCACCTGAAGTTTGCAAGATTAACATTTTGCAGCCTGAAGGCTGCCACTGGCATTTCATCATTTACCATTAATTCTATTAGCAAAATGCGTTTTACCCTTGATAAAATATTTTGTACCTAATCTTTTTTTGTCACATTTAACCACCTGAAGTTTGCAAGATTAACATTTTGCAACCTGAGGGCTGCCTCTGTCATTTCACCATTTACCGTTAATTCTATTAGCAAAATGTGTTTTACCCTTGATAAAATATATTGTACTGTTTATGACTTTCTCAATAAATGGTGTTCTTATCCTCAGAATCACATCCTGACACTTGTAAAGGATGGTGCTGTAGTGGGAAGATAAAGTTGAAGCTTTCTCAAATTTATAAATCTAAAGGATCACTTGAAGATTTTGCAAATGTATTGTTTCCTGTAATTCGTGAGACACTGTCTCTAGAAATAGAATGGCAGAAGGTAACTTTATATCTCTTCTCAGTTTCAACGTTAGCTAACTTCTATGAAACATGTGAGGTTAATATGATGATGGCTTACTATTTTTTATCTCTATCCAGAGTTTTATCCATAAATATTATACTAATTAGATATTGGAATAGTAACAATAATGTTGCACATGACTCCCTAAAACTATTTGCAATATTTGAACATATAATGACTATTACTCTTGATGCACTGACATTTCAGTCCTGCCATTGCATAACTTATTTAACTTTTCCTATCTATAAGCAAGTACTCTTCCTAGAGGCTTATAGCAGATTTACTTCACAGTATTTACTTATGTACTCTGTGGATGCATTATTTCTACAATGCAAGTGTAAATCCTCCTGAATTTTCTGATCTTTGAAGCACAAACCTAACAAACAAACCAAACATTTAATCCCAAATAATTAGGGTAGGTTACATGAACCAATTATCAAATCACGTCAGGTCGCATGCATGGATTAGGATTAGTCTTCTCCGTGTCTATATAATGGAGTTTCTGTTATATACCCATGTTAATGACTTGAGATTTGATTGGTAATAAGAAGTTTCTTAATCAGACAACATAGGAAGAAAGTGATCTGCAAAACTATGGTAAGTGAGGAGTCTGCAAAATAAAGTACTCAAGTGGATGATATTAACAAATGTCTGAAGAATCCGGTCAAAACTGTCAAGTTAAATGTTTCTTTCTGCTGAGGCTAACATCCAAAAAAAAGAAAAAATACTTGGAGGGATGAAGTTTATGTTGCTTCATATGCTCGGGGTTCTGAATTATGAAGATCAATTATCATATTTATCTTCATGTTATGCAGTGAAATCATTCTCATGCATTTCGTTACAAGAGATTCATTGATATGCTTATTTATATGTTGCAAGAAATAATGTGGCAGAGTTCTTTTCCCATTTTTAGTATTCCCTCCGTCCACCAAAAGTGTGCTCAGTTCTATTTTTTGGGTCCACAAAGAATATGCTTATTCTATTTAAATAGTTAACTTTTGAGTATCTTTTCTACCTTATTAACAAGATTGGGTATCTACCAACAATATTCTTTACTCGTTACTCCACATATCTTTTTTATAATTAAAATATGATTTTTTATAAAACGTGTATAAAAAAAAGTGAGCACACTTTTGGTGGACAGATGGAGTATCTTATTTAACTTCTGTTTGTGGAATCAGGTTAAAGCCCGTAAAAGACTGAGTAAGAGTGTTCTTTCAGAAAGGGTGAAAGTGCTAGATGATCATCAAACTGACAGTGTGTTTCATGGATTTAGGCCTGTAGCTTCTTCTGCAGACCGGTTAGTAATTAATGTAATTTTCTCTTTACATTCGTATTTCTGAAATCTAAAATTGGACTTAGTTTAGCACAGGACCTTTCTCGTCAAATGCAAGCAACTTTTGTTAGTTCAGCAAGAAATACAACATCAGTATAACAGATCTAGGGCACGATTACTCACACCTGATGTTTTGTTCAATTCACCCGTATGTACAGCATTTTTAAGCACCTTGTACTATCACATACAGGCTATAACTGTAAAGTGGGTGTATCGAGAAAAAGTCCGGGTGTCAATAGCCGCGCCCAAAAATGTATTTGCCTTCCACTAAATGAATTATCAGGAGTTTCGAACTCATGTTAAGGTTTCAACAGTTTCTTTCAATTACTTTTTCGGAAATTTGGACCCAGTAATTTACACGATAAGCTGATGTTTGTTTTGGGTTTAAAGTGACTTTTAAAAACCGGTTTTTGAAACCTAGGGGATTTTAAAATCTTAATAAATAGTAAGGTGTGTGTTTTGAATTTTTTAGTAGGGTAGTATTTAACTTTATGTCAAATCAATGTGTAAGAGTGATTGATGTTGTATTATAAGATTATTCTTGAGTGTGATTGAAATGATTGAATGATGTAAATTATGACTTAAATATATTAAAGTATAAGGAGAGAGAATTGATTGTATTGAAAAATATGGTAATAGGTTTATAGGTGTTATAGTGGTGGTTTTAAATTTCAAAACTCAAATCCTAGTTTTTAAAACCCAAAACAAATATTACCGTAGTGATCAAATAAGAAATGTTCACAGATAGATATTCAGCATTGTGGATAATGGGTCTTCCAGTGCATTTATTTTTCCTATTTATCTGAAGTTTGTTGTCCATTACCATGTAGAAACCACAGGAAAAAAGAAAAAAGGTCTATGAGGACCGAATATCTATTCATTACTTTGTCTCCCAACTCAAAACAACCTATATACTTTATGATTGCATGCCATTTTCACTACTTTATTCCATCTCTCAGGTCTAAAGCTTCGAGAGCAATGAAGACGCTCCGGAAGAAGGCTGCAGAAAAGGAAGTACAACGAGCTGCAGCACTGGCTGCTGGAATTCAATGGAAGAGCGATGACTCGGATGATGAATCTCCAGTAAGGAATTCAAAATGTAGTTTAATTTTCAAGTGAAAAACGTAGTTTCCTGCTTGCACTCCTATATGATGATTTGATATCCTGTGCAGCAAGTGCTTCGGAATCCTCCTTTGCCAGACTTTCTAAAAGAAGAGGAAAATCATCAGTTGATTGTAGATGTAAGTCCCCAATTTGATATCCTATTCCTTATGTATTACTGGCGTGCTTCCCTTGTTCGTTTGATTTTGTTTCGTGTTATATAATGTAACAGTAAGATAGATGTCCCCCCCACCCCCCAAAAAAACTGCTGCTCCATTTCACAAGAACTTTACAAATCAATCTTCAATATTATGAAAACTCGATGTCTAATCAATAGGAGGTTGTAAAAAAGCAGTGATAAACTTGTTCATTGGTAAGAGAAAAAAGCAGTGATAACTACAATATTTTCCCCATGGTTTATGTACCTTAATGCTGCACATTCTGTCCAAGTATAAAAGGGAAATTGGTCTGAGACTAGTTTTTCTGACCTATTTACTTCTATGCGCTGATGACTCATTGAAGCTCTCACACGGAATTTAGCTCAGTTGCCTGGTAGTGGGGTATTAACTATGTTTAGCTAAATGAATAAAGTACTCTGCTGAAAATTTTGCGGATAAAATCAAAACAGAAAACTTGCAGAATAATAGGAAGAAAGATCAGTCAAAATAACTCAGAAACCTTACTCTTATATAAGAGATCAGTGTGTGCCATTCTTGTAAATAGGTATGTAACGCACTCACGCTCCATCTGATAACACAATTTCTTTATTTTGTTCGCTTATCAGTGTGGCTAAGCACAAATAAGAGTTTTTATTTGTAAAGCTATTTTTAGTTTTCTTTGCCTTTATTTATTGATTTCTGTTTCGTTTGTTAAATTATTTCTCATTGAAGATTCTTATTACATATTTTGTAGTTATGCAAGGCATTATCCTCATTGCAAAGGTATTTGGCTGCTTTAGAAATAGTTACACTCAGCTTGAAACTGGACATGTCTGTTCATATAAAGGAGGAGCTTCGGACTCTTGGAGCTCGTAAGTTTTTTAAATTTGAATATATTTTTATTTGTTCTCAATTATCTTCATCTTTTCTTTTCAATGGATCCTGATCAATCTTCACCTAGTTGTTTTTTGTAGTGTAGATGGTGGGATTATAGTTGTAAAAGTTCTAATACATTACATGATTTTCCTTCTTTTTTTTGTTTATCTTGTAGAGTTTTCTGTTAATAGTGCTGATTCTGCACATGGGTGGGATTACGTGCGTGACTTTGTTGATCAAAATCCTTTAAGCTTTACTGCCTGGAATTGCTTCTATAAAGGAATATTGAGGTACTAATATCTCTACCTTTATGATTGTCATATTATATTGCATTTAGATAACATTTGAAGTTAAGAAGACTATTCCTTGAATAATGCACTACTCACCTCCATTAAGTAATTGCAACTTGGATGAAATTACACTTCACTATTTCAAAGACAATGGTTTTATGATCTGGATTTCATGCTTAGTTAGTGTAAGGGTTAATTCTATATTAATTCTCGAACTTTAGGTCAAATATCAATTTAATCACGACTTTCATGATTATAATAAAAAAGTCCAACCTTTGATGTTGTTGCAATCTGATACATGTTTTTTTCTCCGGATTGTCACGACTTTCGCAATCTGATAAAATAGTCCAACCTTTGATGTTGTTGCAATCACGACTTTCATATATCTGGCACAAACACACATATATGCCACGTATACAGAATTGTCCTTGTCAAAAAATCTAAAAATTATAAAAATTAGATTGTTAGAAACAAAACAAAAATTTAAAAGAAAAAATTCATTATAAATCAAAACAAAACAACTTAAATCTAAAAATTAATCTAATGATGTTTAGGGGCTAGGGACTAAGCAGTTCTTTAAATTTTTGTTTTGTTTCTAATAATTTAATATATTTATATTTTTTGACATTTACAAGTCTGCACATGTGGCAGAAACACTTGAGTTCCGGCGAGCCGTGTCAACTCTTTCCGACCGGTGAAAAAAACATGTATTGAATTGCAACAACAAAGTTTAACATTTTTAAATTGATATTGGCCCTAAAGGTCGTGAATTAATATAGAATTAACCCTTGGGCTCCATTTGGATGGAAGGATTTAGGTCTATGGATTTTAAATCCACAATCCAAGTCAACTCCACCTGTTTGGATTAAAAAGTAAATGAATGGATTTTAAATACTTAGATTTGTGTCCATCTTTTTTTAGTTAAAATTGAGAGATTTTTAAATCCTCAACTAAAACCATGTCATTTGAAATCCATGTTTTTTTTAATCCTTTCATTTAAAATGTCTCCTCGGATCAAATCCTCTCATCCAAACACAACCTTAGTGTAAATATGATTTTTACATTTCCTATAAATCATGGAACTCATGCCTAATGATAAATTCTTTTTAGACATTGCTTGCCTTATCGAAATCTTCAAAAGAAAGGAAATAAAACATTTATGTGTAATAATTATAACTGATACGACCAAAATTAATATGTAATCATTTCTCTGCTGATGTGAGGGGGAGGTGAAAAGAGGAGGTGCTGTTAATAAAGTTTGTTTTGGAATTCTTTTTGGGTCGAATTAAGAAAGATTTCATTACATATAACGATGAGATTATGTCTGCTGAAATTACTAGCAAATGAAGAGTTTGGATCTTGAGTTGATAAGTAATGTTAACCAAGTGACATGGACCATTTCACATTTTCCATATCAACCCGTATTTATTTGTGATTTAAATTTGGCTTCATTTTGTTTGTTTTCAACTTCTTCAGAGATAATCGACTCTTAAAACACAGCAAATTCCTTCATAGAATGAGACATAAGCACAAAAATTGTGTTCCACCTATTCTTATTACGGCACATCAGTTTACCATGATCAGTCAGCATCAAACAGCTGTTCGAGAATATTTGGAAGCCTACAAACTGATGCCTGAAAATCCCTTGATCAACCTTTGCGCAGGTTTGCTTCTTTGCCTCAAAACTAAAGCTAGAGAAATTAAAATGTTGTGATGAAAATTCAAAAGCATTTATTTATATTCCTTTATTTATCAGGAACTGCCTTGATAAACTTGGCCCTTGGCCATAGACTTCAGAACAAGCACCAGACTGTGTTACAAGGGCTCGCTTTCCTCTATAACAACTCCCGCCTTTGTCCAGATAGCCAGGTCCGATTCTTTTTAGCTCCCTCTATGAACAATTATTTTTGGAGTAAATTGCAAATTTGGTCCAGTATCTATTTGGTTGTAAGCGATTTTATTCCTTTTCTAATTAATTTTCTCAATTAAGTTTCATAACTTTTAAAATGATGCAATTTCAATCCTATATTGAAAGGGTTGTAAGATTTTTGCACATGCTGCTCACATGAGCTGCTGGGATTCCATGTAGCAACCTGTCTAATAACTTGGCGGCTTACATGACATACTGGGACTCCAACATTAATTTCAATTATAAAAATCACAAATTAATTATCACCATAAAATAAATTTTTGATAAATAGGACTAAAATTGCATCATTTTAAATTTTGCAATTTATTCTTGTTTTCAGACTCTCTATCTCTATCTATCTATCTCTCTCATCAAGTTTTGAGCTCCGCACTAAAATGAGTTTGTTGCAGGAGGCATTATACAATATTGCACGGGCATATCATCACGTTGGTTTGGTTTCTTTGGCTGCTACATATTATGAAAAGGTGTTGGCAATTAGTGAGAAGGATCGTCCCATCCCAACACTTCCATACGACAATCCGGCTCCTACGAATATGAAAAACCCTGGATACTGTGATATTCGTAGAGAAGCAGCTTTCAATCTGCATTTAATCTACAAGCACAGTGGAGCACTTGATCTTGCTAGACAGGTTTTAAAAGACCACGTTGTCTTGTGATGCAACTTCATACCAAGAATGTACAGTTCAAAATTTCCAATTCTTAGATGTCCCATGTTTTTCTTTTCTTTTTAGCCCCAGGACAAATTTTTTCTAACAATGTAGTACAGTTTTAAAAAATTCAATTTCAGTCTCAAAGTTAGCCGTTGAGTGGGGCTACAAATTCAAACTTTTTTAGTGGGACGATGGGATTTGTTTGAGAAATTGAGCACTTTCAAAAATTGGACTTAAAGACCGAGAATTTTTTAAATAAAAATAATCAGCAAATTTAAGTATAATGCCATTTAATAAATCAAATAAAATATAATTATTGACATTTTGAAAACAATCAAATAAAATTTTGATTAGTCATTAAAGAATCCGAAACAAGAAAATATAACGACAAAAACTCATTAACAAATAATAAAATTCACCAGTATTTTTCTTTTAGAAAATGAATTAGTCAAAAAAGTCCAGATTCCCACCAACAAATTAGTATGCAGTACACACCAGGGTTTCCACTTACCACAATTTTCCGTCATATTTATTTACCTACACCTTCCTAACAATACATTATTCATAAGCTGCAATTTTACAACCCAGAAAATTGAATTGGCCAACTGAAAACCTAAACCTAATATTATTAATCAATGATGCAATGCAAATCAGTAAAAAGTAGGAGTAACTTCTATTTTTGTGATAACGAGTAAATTCATGGAAACAAGAACATGAATAAAACTGAGCAGAGTAGTACAGTACAAAGTGATGCTATTACTCATCTACTTGCTACCAATCACAGGTTTTTGGTATCGCAGCATTAAGAGTTTGTTATTAGCATAAAACTGAAACATGGGTTAGAATCAAACCAAAATTGAACTTGAAGAATGGTTGCTGCCCCCTCGAGCAACATAAGCAACAGAAGCTGCAGCTAACAGAGTTGTTGCAGACGACACCATTTTCCAAAAGCTCTTCTTCTTCTTTGCATCTTTTTCAAGCCCCTCCATTTCCTTCTTCATCTCCTCCACTTTCCCATCTTTCTTCTTGAACGCCTCCTTTATAGTCTCCAATTCCTTGGCGTACTCCTTCGTCTCGTCCCCAGCAAACTTACCATCTTCATCCTCACACTCCTCCTTCGAGCAAAAGACCGCCGTGCCCTTCACCATTTTCAACACTAGCTCAGACTTTGCATTAGCTAATTCAACTTTCTCCTTCATGGATTTACATTCTTCTCGTCCCTCAGTGATCGCCTTCTCTAAAGAAGCAATTTCCATCTTCAGCATTTTACACTGCCTTTCAGCCTCCTTCTTTTCATCAAACAGTTGGCCTCTCTCTGCTTTCACTTGCTCAAGCATCTTGCTGCTTTCCCTGATTTTACTCTCCAACTCCGTCGTCTTCTCCTTCAATCTAGCCACCTCCTCAATCTTCGCATTCAGACAACGCTCCTTTTCAACATTAGCCTGCTCGAGCTCCCCAACTTCAGATTCCAAACTCTTGATTTTCTCTAAACCAACACGATTACCCTCCTCCAATTTCAAAACGACGCCCGTGAGTTCACCTACTTTGTTTTGCAACTCTCCAATTATGCCATTCTTCTCATGAGTCAATTCTTGAATTTTCTCCTTCTGTTCATCTACCTCCTTCAACGACTCACTCAATTCATTCACAATCGCATTTTTCTCATTTTCTAAACAATGAATTACCCACTTGTCAAACTTCTTGTCTTCAACCAACTCACCAATCTCCCTCCCCATGTCCTTCTGCCTCCCCTCAACTTCAGATTCCAAGATATTGATTTTCTCTAAACTAACACGATTACCCTCCTCCAATTTCAAAACGACGCCCGTGAGTTCACCTACTTTGTTTTGCAACTCTCCAATTATGCCATTCTTCTCATGAGTCAATTCTTGAATTTTCTCCTTCTGTTCATCTACCTCCTTCATCGACTCACTCAATTCCTTCTTAAACGCATTTTTCTCATTTTCTAAACATTGAATTACCCACTTGTCAAACTTCTTGTCTTCAACCAACTCACCAATCTCCCTCTCCATGTCCTTCTGCCTCCCCTTATCTTCAGCAAACTTCTTCTCAAATTCGGCCAGAGCCGTGCGCAGTTTTGCCTCCTCCTCCTGCAAGTCTGCAACAGTCTCCTTGATTCCACTCAAAGCATTCTCCAATTCCTGATTCTTGATTCTTTCCACCTTCTTTTCCTCTTCAATCCCTTCCTTTTCTTTAAGGATTCCACTAAGTTGTTCTTTCAAACTCTCTATCAACGTATATGCCTCAACTAACCCCCTCTGCACATCTTCTTTCTCCCCCATTAGCGATTTCACCCTAATCTCCATATCTTCTTTCTCCCCAATTACAGCATTGTAAGAATTACGCAATTCAGTAATCTCCCTGTCAATCTCCCCAAATTCAAAAAGTGTTTCTTTCAAACCCCTATTCTCCACAGTTCTCCGCTCGAGTTTATCCGCAAAATAATCCCTCTCTACACAAACTGACCTCGTAACATTCTTCTCATGCACCAATGCATCTTCAATCTCACTCACCTTGTAATTCAGCCTCCCAATCTCACTCTCCTTTTCCGAAATCCCTAATTTCATCTCTCGATTTTCCATTTCCAACCCCTTCATTTTCTGCTCAAACTCTTCCCCCACCTGAACAGAAACAAACACATCCACCACGCTCTTCTCAAGTTCCAGACACGCAGCCTTCTCACTCATCTGAGTCAACTCAGACCTGAACGCCTCCTTCTCCGAGTTCGACCGAGCGACCTCCGACTCCAAAGAGCCTGTCGCCTGAACGAGCGTATCCACCTGTTGGCGACGCTCGACCGTCTCCTTGAGCAGAATTTGGTTGAGGGTTTTGAGGCTCTCGAGCTTCTCCAAAGCCTCTGAATCTGAATCCATGGAAGGCGGTTTTTCGGCAGCGGGTTTCAGCGAATCGACCGGTTTCTCGGACGCATTTTCTTGGTTAGCATGAGAATGCTTCTTCTTGGCCATAGTAGATAGCAAAGGGATGAAAGATGAAGGGTTGAGGGTTTTTCTTGAATTTGTTGTTTTGATTTTTGAAATGGAAGCAGCAGATAAAACGGCAAGGGAGGCGCCAAGAAAGAGAGAGAAAGAGTCAGTTATATGAAATGAAAAAGAGGTAGGGTTTCCCAAATTATACTCCGTATAATACCCTTTCAATACTCGATACTCAAGTAATATAAATACCCCCGTCAAAAAAAAAAGTAATATAAATACCAGTACTCTTTCAAAGATTACACCAAGTAAATTCAACATTTACAAGAATTTATCTTTTTAATAATGCGGAATATAATTTATATATAAAATTATTTTTTTAGGCAAAAATTACTATTAGTGTCACTTTTGTTCCTAAACAAATTGTTTTTATTAAAATATTTATTTTAGTTAATTTGCATTATCTCACAATTATTTAATTAATTGTATTATTCTACCAATACTGATGTCGTCTTCTTGTTAATATTGATATGAACTGAACAAAAAAAATGTTTTGATCCTCTTTTTATTTTTTAGTGTTTGTTTTATTAAATGAAAAAAAAAATCACGATGACGACAAATAAAAAAAATACCAATAAAAGTAACTGAGTTGTAAATGTAATCCCTAATTAATTAATTAATTAATTGATTAAGATGCAATAAAATTGAAAATAACTATAACTCTTCACACAAGATAAATGAACAGTTTTTTTTTTTTTTTTATCTTATATCATTCAAGATTTTCACTATATAATATAATAATGAAATTTCATTAGTAATTAATTTTTTAAAAAAAAACTGTTTTTCCATTTTTTTTGTTAACTAAACATAACTGCTTACCCATTCAATATTTAAAAAAAAAAAAAACTGTTTCACACATGCAATTATTTGTTTACTTTTTTTTCAAGATTTTTTTTATTAATTAAAAAATATGGATAGAAAAAGTGTTTGAAGTACGTCAATTTAAAAAAAAAAAAAAATACTTACATCCACGGTTTATAATACTAACATACTCATTAAAAATGTATGGAGGACAGGAAGTTTGAAATATTTTTAACTCATATTTAAAAATATACCCATTCTTCATTTAGATTTAAACTTTTAAGAAAAAATTTTATTCAATAAAAAATGCAAAACAATATTACTAAAAAATGTAAGTCGATATAATAGAAAAGTGTAACACCATATTTATCAAAAGAGTATAAGTCAGTATAACTAAAAAGTGAAACACAATATTTCTGAAACGTGTAAGTCATTATAACTGAAAAGTGCAAAACAATATTAATGAAAAGTGTAAAGACAATATTACTACAGAAATGTAAGTTTATATGACAGAAAAAATGAAACACAATATTTATTAGAAGTATAAGTCAGTATAACTAAAAATTGAAATACAATATTTTTGAAACGTGCAAACCAGTATAACTGAAAATTGCAACACAATATTATTAAAAAATTCAAATCAGTATAACTGAAAAATGCAACACAATATTAATGAAAAAACGTAAGACACTATAACTGAAAAGTGCAACACACTATTACTTACTATATACGTCACTATAACTGGAAAGTGTAAGTGCCTATAACTGAAAAGTGCAAGTGAGTATAACTGAAAAATGCAACACAATATTAATGAAAAGTGTATGCTATTATAATTAAAAAGTGCAACCCAATATTAAAAAAAATGTAAATCACTATAATTGAAAAGTGTAAGAAAATACTAAATGAACATTTTTATTATTGAGTATGTCAACAACTTAAATACTAACGACATGCATTTCATTCCTAATTCATTCTTATTAGGAATGATCATTTTATTATTATTACTATTATTATTATATAAAATATTACTCATATTATTTATTTTCATTTTCACTTACTATTATTTTTCACTTTCAATAATAATAATTTAAAAAATATATTTAATATTATAACTATTAAATAAATAATAATTTATTATTCATAATAAAATTTTGAAAATTAATAATAAAAATAATAAATTTAAAAATTAAATATACATTAATATTTATAATAATAGTCATAAAAATATTAATAATACATACGTTAAATTTTTTTAAAAAATTATTATTTGATAATAGTAATTTAAACACTCAACAATAATATTTTTATATATTAATATATAATACGGAGTACTATAATATTTAATAATAATAATAATTTTTAAATAATAAATAGTAATAATAACAAATCATCGCAACAACAAAAATTAACAATAGTAATAATTTAGGTAATTTTACACAACACCAATTTTTCATTCCTTATTCATACAAATCATAACAATTGTCATTCCTATTTTATTCCTTTACCACCTTCATTCCATTCATGAGCTCATTCTATTCAGCCATTGTCCCCCATTTTATTTTATTTTTGTCTTTTTTTTTTTTTTTAATTGAATAATTTGATAATATTAATGACAATTGCTATGAACGGTAACAAGAAAATATTACATTTTTTTGTTGATTATTAATGTTTAATTTTTTATTATGTACTACTTGCACTTTTATTTATTATTAATGTTACACTTTTTTAGTAATTACTACTTTCACTTTTATAATCGAGAAAAAATCGAAAAAATGAAATATTAATAATTAAAAAAAATGTGGCACTCGAGTGGATGCATACACTCGAATGCACATGAGTGTTACTCTCATGGTATGATGGAATGAAAATATGGTTGAATTGAATAAATTAATGAATTGAATGAATGAAATATGAATGTCAATTCTTATGATTTGTATGAATAAGGAATAAACATATAAGTATTGTATAAAATTACTTAAATTATTATTATTGTTAATTTTTATTGTTGATAGTATTTATTAATATTACTATTTATTGTTGAAATTATTATTATTAAATATTTCTCCTACAATATTATATAAAAATTATTTTTATTATTGAGTATTTAATTATTTTTATCGTTAATAAATATTTTCATAATTATTATTTTTACTATATGTATAATTAAATTTTTATTATATATTATTCACATATATATATATTATTGATTTTTATAATTTTATTATTTTTATTATCTATTACACAATTTTATTATTTATGATATATTATTATTTACTTAATAATCATAATATTAATTTTTAATTTCTTGAAAAGAATTATTAATATTATTATTATAGAAAAATAATAATAGATTTTGTATAATAATAATAAAAAGTTTATTTTTAATTGAATTAAATACATAAAACTATGGTGTATTGAGAGAATAATAATTCCTTTAATGCTGTGAATCACCATTCCATTTGAAATGATCATTCCTAATATAATAACATACCAATCATAATATTTGGAATGAATAATATTTGAAATGAAGTAATGAATTATCATTCCATTTCTATTTGATTCTTGCATACCAGGTCGCTAATTTATCATATTTCTACTAAGAATGAACCAGGGATATGATTTCCGTTCTGCTTTCTAAAAGTAAATACGGAGTATATGAGAAATTTAGTGTGGTTTGTTTAATATTTGGAATGTATGTAACATTTTATGAGGTGTCTAGTGTGTTTTAAAAAAATAATTTGTTAAACCTTCTTTAACAAGTAATTGGATAAAAAAAATATAATGAACTAAATTAAAAAAGTGATAATCATGTGAATTAAATTAAAAATTGTGATAACTTAATGACTAAAAGAATTAATCTCATTTGAAATCATTTGTAAACAAACAAAAAAATGGAAGATAAAATGGAAGATGACATTGAAGATCCAAATGAAATACACTGTAAATTAATTCGATCCGTCATGTTCATTGATTGATTTTATTTTTTATTTTTATATTTAGATACTCCCATCGTATCATATTACTTGATGTCACCTAAAAAACGTGTTAATATTTGAACAAGGTTATTCTTACTCAAACTTAGTATCTCACCGGATATAATGATTATTCATAAAGTATATTGCTCCATCTGATTACTTTCACATGTGAAGTGGCACATAAAATAATAGTTCATATTCTTAACGATATATTAATAAAATTTTATATACCATTTATTTTCTATAATTTCAAAATTTATTATATAATTAATTATTTTAAATAGTTTTAAAATATTAATTAATTAAATTAACATACTTTATAAAATGTTTAGATATATTTCTAGGTAAAAATATTACTCATATAAAGGAAATGTAGTTAAAATAACATATTAATTGATTTCAATTTAATTTTAAAAATAATTTTCCATTTTAATATTAATGACTCATATATTTTCTAACCAATAGTGAATATACACATCAAAGTTTTAAAAAAATCAAATCAACTTAGTTATGACACATATACTACGGAGTATAATTATTCTCTATAAGACACATTATCAAATTTAACCATGTTTTGACACAAAACAAACTTAAACTCTCTATTAATATATATAGGAATTTCAACTCTTCAATATCTTCCTTTTTTTATCTCCCAAAATTTAAATTAGAAAAGATATGAAACGTGATGTTAAATAATCTTCTTAATAAAAAAAATATATCAAATCAATTAGTGGGGTTAAATTGGAAAAATGGTTAAAATGTCAAATAAATTGATACAAAAGTTTAAGCCTAAAACATTATCTAATATTTTTAATGTTATAGTAACAAAATATTTTATATTAATAAAAAAGCAAAAAACATATTACTACAATACCAAGAAAACACAATTAGAATACTCAAACAAACATGTTACTACAATACAAAAAAAATGTTACTCCGTATTACAATACCAAAAAAAAAAAAAAAATTATTTATGATACTAAAGATTAAAATATTGTTACTACAATATTAAAAGTACATTATAATAAGTTAAAAAATAATTTAGCAAATTTAGCCAAAAAAAGGAAGGGTTCAAAATGTTTTTGAACTTATAATACTACATTTTTTTTTACCTTATTGTGACAATACTTTGATTTTATACCAACTCAATCTTGCCCATGTAGTAAGATAATAATTGAGGGTGAAAAATATATTTAAATTCAGTTTGATCCGTGTTTGTCCTTCACATTTTTGCTTAAAATTTTTCTTAATTGACTATATTTAATACTACTATGTATAATTTTTTGCGCTCCTGAGTATTACTTGTGTGAACTTAGGTTCGCGTGAACTCTATTTTTCGAGCACCACGGCCATGCATATGAACTACTCCCTCCTATTTTTAATATAAGTCGTTTTGACTTTTCGTTTTTTTTGCAAAATATAAGTCGTTTTACACTTTTCAATGTAAATTAATTGCATTTGTTTCAAATTTACCCTTAAGATCAATAAATATTTATATACATGTATTTTTTTTATTAATGAGAATTACAAGTATTGATTATTTTCTTAATATGTGTGCATGAGCTTAAAATGACATATATTTTAAATAGGAGGGAGTATTATTATTATGCACATGAATAATGACAATTCATATGCATAATATTGCTGATTTATACACATAGCCGTGATACTTAAGTTCATACAAAATTTTTTCTTAAAAATTATTTATATTTTACTTTACTTTTTAAAACATGAATTGAGTAGAATTATAAACTTAAAAATATAATATACTCCTAGACTAGATGAGCATCCATGTATTACGCGGAGTGTCAATAAAAATAATGGTACCTATTATGGCTTTTGATAGAATATTAATATTTTAAAAATTATTTAATTTAATATTAATGTTTGGAAAGTGTTTAATAAATTAAATTAATTTTTAAATATTAATACTCTAATAAAAAAAACCTACATATTCTTGATTTATCAATATTCAAAAGTGATGTATATTTATCGAAAAATAAAAGTTGAAACGAATATCCATGGCCCACTCGCGCGAGTAGGATTTGAAGTCCAATCTAGAATACAAGTTAAAACTTTTTATTTTTTATTTTTACGGAAGTTAAAACCTTTTCAAGAAAAGGAAATAAGTTAAAACGTCGGGGTAAATAATAATTTTGCTTTTCTTCTTTACAGAATGTAAATGTAAAATAATATATATTACGATTTCGTATTTATTTTACATTTCTCTGCAAAAACCCTAATTTATTTCTCTACTTACAACCCCTACAAAATTCATGCGCCGCCGCCTTTTCGATCTTCTTAATATTTCTTCGCTGCAGAAAATTTTAGGATTTTTTCGGTAAGGTATTTATGATTTTTCTGTATTTTTCGAATTTTTTTTCTCTTATTTTTTTTGTCTGAATATTGGGGGATTTTTTTAATTATGAAATTTCTGGAACTGTTTCTTCTCTGCTGAGCTTAATTATGTTGTTTTTTTCGTGTTTTTTGCTTGATCTGTTCATGAAATGGTGAATTCTCCTGAATTTTAGAGGTTTAAGATAAAAAAAATGGTGATTCTTTTTACTACTTTATTCACTGTGTGTTTCCTTTTCATTTTTACTTGTAATTTTAAAATTTCAATTCCACGTTACCGAATTTACCATTTTCAGTTTTTCAAACATAAATTTTCTTTCTTTTGTCAAATTTTATCGGCACTTTTTTTCTTCTGGTTTTCGTCTCCAATTTTAGAATTCCAGAATGAAGCATTTGATTTGATTTCAGTTGAATTTGAAAAAATGCTGGAAGTTGTGCTATTAATTAGTGTTTTAAGCTTAATTGAAGCTACTTCATTTAGCTTCTGAAGATCTACATTTTCACTATGTTTCTCTGTTTCCTCAGTAATTTCTGAGATTCCGCGAGGGCAATTTCGGTAATCCGCTGCAATGTCCGGTCAATCTGAAGGAACGGCGGCTATGAACCACGACTCATTCCCCATGAACTCTCCGGCGCCGGTGATGAACCAGGCGGCATCACAACCTCAGCCGGAGCAGCATTTTCAGACGCCCTTCACTCCGGACGCTGCTGCTGGATTCAGGCAAGCAGGTTCGCCGCCGCCGTACCCAAATCTTCCCGGCGGAACCGTAATCCCAACTCACCCGGGGAATTCAACAAGCAATACCCGTAGGAGGGGCCGTCCCAGGAAATATGGGCCAGATGGCAACATAAACATTCTGGGTTCGCCCCAACAGCCCATTAACGTGGCTGTACCGCAACAGCAACATCAACCACAACCGCACCAGCAACAGCAGCCACAGATTTTCTCCTCTGCGGCAGCTCCTCCTCCTAATCAGTCTGCTGTGCAGACGGAGGCCGGTCCTTCAGTGGATGGGTCGGCCTCGCCCTCTTCCAAGAAGTCCCGGGGCAGACCCCGTGGATCTAAAAACAAAAAGCGGCAAGAAGCACCAGGTAATTTGGGTTTGGAGTTTCTGTTATTTAAAATATACAGCACTACGTATTATTGTTTCCTTTAGTCTAGACAAAGGTTCTTGGTATGACCGACACCATGTGTGCATCATTCTAATTGCGTAAGTTGCTTGGACCACAACCTCATTCCTTCCTTTATATGTGATATTTATTTAAACGTTTCTGTTTTCTGTTTTTTCTTTATGTGTTGATTAAAATAGAAAATGAATCGTAAGATAAACTTTGGCAGTGGCATTTGATTTTGACTGTAGAATAAATAATATAGTAACCCAAATTGGTTTATAACATACTCTTTTTTTAATGGGCGACTATTTATGCTGCAACCTTGGATCTGCTAAATCCAACTCCAATATCTAGTTTTAGAATTTTTTTTACCAGCATGCCCTTGTGTGCTCAGCTTTCTTTAAAACATGTAGTAATATTCTAATAACTGTTGTCATCTGTTGATAGTTTACGTTATTGGCTTCCGCAATTGAATTATTCTAAGCTTTTAAGCATACCTAGTCAAAACCTCAGTTTAAATGTCTTATCAGGAAAGATCTAGTTTAACTGACAATGTAATTGTAAGTTGTGCTGTCTTTTTGCATGATAGACACATTTGCTTTTCAATTTTTGTTTTCATCTGTCTAGTTCATGCTAAATGGGTTATCGCATACTATTTTTTTAATGGACGACTATTTATGCTGCAACCTTGATCTGCTGAATCCAACTCCAGTATCTAGTTTAAGAGAATTTTACCAGCATGCCCTTGTGCATTCAGCTTTCTTGCTTTCTTTAATACATGTAATATTCTGATAACTGTTGTTATCAGTTACTTAATCGGCCCAATATTTTTTGTTAATTTTTTTTTTGCTATTGAATTATTCCAAGCTTTTAATTGTTGTATAAATCTTACATGTTTTGATTTTTGGGGGGCATACCTAGTAAAAATCTCAGTTTAAATGCCTTATCTGGAAAGATCTCATTCAGTTGCAGCATGCTATCTTGTCTTTATTCTAATTTTAGTCATTTCATAAAATACTGACTAAAACTATACATGCAGGTTCTATTGGTGTTGGATTTGTACCACATGTTATCAATGTGGAAACAGGAGAGGTGAAAAGTGTTAAAGTTTAATCTTTTTTTCACTTAAGTCAATGGAACTTCATTTATTATTTGGTTATGATCACCAGTCTTTCTCTATGTTACTGAAGCCCTAAAATCAGAACCATGATTGCCCTGTGATGCTTTAGTCTAGATATATGTTTTTCCACGTATGTTGCGACTCTTCTCGTATTGTAAGAATCATTTGCTGACTTTTTCTAAGGTCATTAATTCCCTTCTAATTTGTTCGATGTTTCTTTGTATTAAAACTACATATACTATTTCCTTAAAATAAACTGCATATACTATGATATCTGGTGGTGATAATAAAGTTTCTCTTAACCACACACTTTAATGAGGTCGAGACCTTTCTTAAAATAATTTCTATTATATCTGGTGGTGATAATAAAGTTTCTCTTAACCACACACTTTAACGAGGTCAAGACCTTTCTTAAAATAATTTCTATGCTCTCAAGGCATCTCCTTTCCCTTTCGTTACTCACTGTTGCTTGTTTGGGCTCTGTGTTGTTAAGTATTATGTGCAAGCCAGGTAGATATATTCTCCTTAAGCTTATAAAAAACCTTTCCACTAGTTCAAGCCATGGTAATATAGAATTTGAATCTAATACACATGTTGCATCAAGGACCTTGGGTTATGGAAGGCGCCCTTGTAATAGGACTTACACTAACCTGTTTAGGTGGGAAGCCGGAGGAAAGGGAGTTAGGGCTGGGGATATTTGAGTCCAATTCTTAATGTAATGTAGTTTTAAAGGCTGAGAAAATTGGCAAGAGTTTCATAAGAATTCGACCCCCACTCATCCGGAATATCTAGAAATGCATGCTACTGCTACAATATGATCATAGTAACTTCTTGGGCCATTTTTCGATGGCTAGTTAGTTGGGAAAATGGAGTAAGCCTTTCGTGCAATACCACTAGACTAGAGGGCAGTTAGTATAACATGTTGACATCAAAGGCTCCACGTGCTGTAGTGACTCGAAGGAGATGTGTATTGATGTCGTCGAGGTAACAAAAAAAAGAACATACTTTTTTGTTGCAACTGATCCACAGTTGTGCTACCTAATATTAACCTTATTCGCTATATAGTAATATACATTTTAAGGTTTCTGTGATGGCAAACAGTGAAATTACATGATTTTGAATAACTGAAGCATGGTTGCTTCAAATATATACAATCATATAATTGATGTTTATGTTGGTAGTGAAAATCATCCATGATCACTTATGCTCATTTTTTTCTTTTTTCTTTCCTTTTCCTCCATGAAGTGTTGTTTAATATGCATGTTAGGAGTTGGTCTGAGCCGTTGATTCTGTGCATAGGGTTCCATTAAAATCCTGAATCATAAGTTTTGCCGTTTTTATAATTTTGACTAGTATTGATCACAATTAAATAGTACATCTTGTTGGCTAAATACTTTGAACCCTGTTATATTTATCTTGAATAAACCATACTTTATACACTATCCTTTTTATGCTAATTGTTCTGGTCTATTAATTCATTGTCTCTAAAATTCATTTTACCCCCTTACTGTACTGATTTTAGACAGCTTTTATCAACGAAACTAATATGTTGTACCGACTTTTTGCTTCTTTAGAGGAAGTTTGGGGTAGGATTAAATTCAGAGGGGTTCTTTGGGTGGCGGGTCGTAAAAGTATCAATAGTCTTCATGTTTCAGATCTAGTTAGAGATTGTTGTTTCACAATATAAGCATTTGTAATTTGTGTAAATTCTATTTACTGTAATCTGTATAAGGGATCCCTCATCCCTTGTATGTTTTCAAATAAATTTCTTGTTTCCTATCAAAAAAGAATCTGGGTTACGATAGATAATTAGTAAGATAGTAGTATCATTTAATATTTAAAGTCATACAATTCGATAAAAAATAGAATAAATATGCATATCATTCAAATAAATTACAATTAAAATAAAAAATGGGGGTGCAAATTTTTTATTTTCTACTTATAGTACTCCGTATTAGATAGTATTAGAAAATTTTCAATTTGGGGGTACTACTTGTTCCAGGGTGGATCCGCCACTGCTCAATAGCACGTGTCGTTTGGTATGTCTTTTCATTTCTTTGGAAGTCTTATTCAGCACATTAATCATATACCATATCATCTGATTTAAATGCTAGCATGCATTTATTATTTTCACTTGTTTCAATGTTGGGGAGCTTGTGCTATAGCAGCTATACTGTTCGTCCCCTCGAATAACTGGAGAAAGCATCTGTTGGTTTTATTTGTTATTATTATTATTTGTCTTTCTTTGGTACAATCATTTGAGTAAAGTTCCATGCATTGTCACATGCTTGTAGCTCTCAGATTCTTACGTGGAAGGACTAGGAAGAGATAACCTTAAATTCTTATTAAAATTTTGCAACTTTTTGTAGGATGTTGCCTCGAAAATAATGGCCATATGCCACAATGGACCAAGGGCAGTTTGCGTTCTCTCTGCAAATGGGACTATATCAACTGTGACGCTTCGCCAACCTGCAACATCTGGTGGAACGGCTACCTATGAGGTGTTTTCCCGGATTCGATTTGTGTTAGATCTGTTTTTCAATTTGCTTTCTCCTTTCATTTATTGATATCATATCTAATGTTTGATTTTGAATTCCAAGTTAATGTCCATCCTAATCCTAAAAAGGTCACGAATATTGGGTTATGCATCTGTGTAGATCTAATTTTTGCCACCCATAATCAATAGGAATAACATTTTCTGAATCTATGCAATGTTTCACCCCAGTTGTACAAATCTGGGCTAGGCTAGGATAGGCTATCATACCTTTTTTCCTCTTTTACGTTGAGCTTTATAGGTAAATGTACAAGGCACTCCTGGTTAATTACGCTTCCTCACAGGCAGGCAGTTTACTTGTAAATAAGCCTTACACGTGGAATTTATTTAACAAATGGGCAGTAATGAGAGTCAAACTTAGGACCTTTTCATTTGCCCTTGCTTTGGTTCCATGTCGAATGACCCTCCCTAAAATTTTAGGCTTGTATAGAGGTGCATCAATCTAAATATTAATTATATATCTTGAACAGTTAAGATTTCTGATAAATGTTTGACTTGAATTGCTATGTGGACCTGTCATCATGTAGATTATGTATCTATAAAACCATATCTATCTACCTTCCTTGGTTGTAATTTGTTCCATTCGTGCAGGGTCGGTTTGATATCCTCTCACTTTCTGGATCGTTTACGCTGACCGAAGTTTCCGGTCAAAAAAGCCGAAAGGGCGGCCTAAGTGTTGCTTTAGCTGGGCCCGATGGAAGTGTATTGGGCGGCTCGGTGGCCGGTTTACTCATTGCAGCATCGCCTGCACAGGTTAGTTTGTGTCTAGCAATATCAATCAAGTGTACTGAATTTTTTAAAAAATTGATTATGGACTCATGCGCAAAAGCAGTATCAGAATTTTTTGTCTTTAGGTGGTCTAATACATCAGAAAAAGAATATTTTGATTGCGTCTCTCTATGTTCATTTCTATTACCTTTATTAGCTTATAATTTTTCAGTCTATAGTTTAAAAAGTGCACCTCTCATCTCTCTCTTTCTCTGTCTCTCCAGATTATTGTGGGAAGCTTTCTTCCTGATGATCAGAAGGAGGATCCTTGTTCGAATCCACTGAGAGTGAACACTGGAGTTGCTGGTGCAAGCAGCTCGCCGTCCCGAGGGACTCTCAGCGAGTCCTCGGGTGGACCCGCCAGTCCATTAAATATGAGCTCTGGTGGTTTTAACAATATCCCTCAAGGCATGGCAGGCTTGCCATGGAAATAAATTAGCAGCGTTTTATGCAACAAAAACTTTTGTACTATTATTTTTGCAACAA
The DNA here is from genome assembly GCA_963675135.1 of Galeopsis tetrahit. Classification (NCBI taxonomy): domain Eukaryota; kingdom Viridiplantae; phylum Streptophyta; class Magnoliopsida; order Lamiales; family Lamiaceae; genus Galeopsis; species Galeopsis tetrahit. The sequence goes on from OY776131.1 coordinate 61,294,094, forward strand.
TTACAATTAAATGAAACTACATCATGATATTTTGGGATCATTTAGTTGAGTTAGGCTGGCTACTAAGGACTTATCCTTCTTCTTTTTTTTTTTTTTTTTTTTTGAGTATTCTAGTTGTATAAAAATGTTGTGGTCGGTTTGTTTTTTTATCCTTCATGATCCGATCTTTTTTGTTCGGGAAGTTTACCATCTTGTGACAATCGGGTCAAAACTTTTGCCCTAGTGTTTTATTCTGTCTCTGTGAGGTTGCAGCTGATCTAGCTGCCTGCTTATTACTATTCAGATGACTTGTCTTTTGCAGAAGATTAAAGAAGTCTCGCTTCTGGGTTGTGTTGTAGATAACTTAAAGCCAAAACAAGAGCAGCACTTTTTACAGGTAAATTAATACGACCAGACTCTAGTCCTTTTGATTTGCTATTGAAATGTCATCCAATGGCTCATGACATATCATCAACTCATGTAGCATTCAAAGCGTGGTTATTAATATTTGAATTGATTATATATTTCATTTTATGACTATCATTTACTACAGAAGTTGATCTTAAATACTGCAAAAGGCACATATGCTGAATGAAGTGCTGCAATAAAGTAAAAGGATGTATTTGGGTAGCTAATACTATATGTATTTCATTCGAGCTGAAAACTATTACATTGAACATATTTCCACCAAAATTCAGGGCTCTAATTCCCTGTCCTATGTATTTAACAACCAAAACTGAAGGAAAAAAATGCAAACAATGTGACAAATCTATAAAAAAAATTCAAAGATGAAAAAAGATAAGGACTAGAAGAAGTTGAAGTGGAATGATGCCATGTTTTGGAAGCTAGAACTAGCATATGCATTGAGAAGCTCATTTTGAGCCGACCAAAAATCTGCTTTAAGTCCAGCTCTCCTTACTGCCTTAAGTATCTTGTTTCTGTGTGCATTCCCTGTTATCACCACTTTCTGACTATTGCCATCCACTTCTACTTTCTCTATTCCTGTACAAAATTCGAAGAAATGTTACTGTCTTTTCTTTTCTTGCAATCACATGTTTGTTTTTCTTGTGTTTTGGTAGAGAGGTACCTTTCAACTTGGATAAGCATTTTCGCAATCTTTTCTCGTGGATGCTGACCATCTCCACCTTCAGTTCAGTAGTCTGCATAACAATCAGGTTAGCATTCTTGTTGAATGACAATGAAAATGGAAAATGAAAGAAGAATAAGGTGTGCTCTAAACTTGGTGGAATAATTGAAGCTGTGAACGAACACAAAGTATGCGAGAAATCATGTACCTCCATCAAGAATATGATATGACAAGCAGAATGGATGAGAAAACACGACGTAATGCTGATGGGAATGAGAGGGAACACGCGTATATATACATGAGAAAAAGACAGTAAAGTGAATCTTGATCCTTGGTTCTGCTGATCTGCTTTTGTTTTCTTTCTTTGCTTTATCTATCTAGAAGAAATTTGTGAAGAAGAAACCGTTATATCATAGAAATCAGGGATCCATCTGCTCAAAAGATTTTGAGTCCTGTCTATTTTTTCAAATGATTGGCTTTGACGGGTCCAACTCTCCTTTTCTTGGAGAAAGAATCCCTTTTCATCACTTTGTTTTAGCAAGTTTCAAGTTGTATCCGTACAATAATTATTGAATTATTATTATAAACTCCCGCTCATGTCAGATTTCTCAGCTTTCAACAGAACTAAATCTGGTCCAAATTTGGGGAGTTGGGAATAAGAAAAGAAGAAAATTAAGTTTGGTATTTTTCTGGGTTACTTTACTTAGCCATAGAGGTATTCATTATTCCACTCATATGGTTATACTCAATTTTTCATATTTTTAAATAAATTTTAATTATGTGGCTTGAAATTCAATCATTTGAAAGGTCATTCGAGCTTTGTTTAACATCATTAATTGGGCTGTGCCTTGTTGGGATCAACTGCTGAATCCAAGTAAAATATCTCCTAGTAAAATACCTCTCATTATAAGGACAAGTTGTTTATTTTATATACATATTTAATCCATAAACAAAATCAAAGAGTACATCTAACATTGTTAGAGGGGCAAATAACCCATGTCTTACAAAAAGACCTTATGATGAGAGCCCACTAAGATATTTGGATTCCACAGCTGATCCCGACAAGACACAGGAATGTTTGGATGTTGGGAATCCGGTTTTTTTTTAATATATAGTGTATATTTTATTTATTTATTTATTAGAATTTAGATGTTACAATCGAATTATGTTGGGGCTATTGAGTCTTTGTATAATATTTAGTCTTTATATACAAGATTATAGAAAAAATTACGGCTCAACCCATAAATAATTACATCTCAAAGATTATTCCATATTTTTTTTCGATAAAACATGTTTACTACTCGAGGTAAGATAAGCTTGCAAATGTATTTTTTTTTTTTTTTTAATCATGAAGAGCAGTCCATGTGATTACATTTCCGTTCACAACGTCTTCCCTCTCACGTCGACTTGGTTCCCCTACTCCACTTCAATTTTGACGAGCAGTGCCAACACATGAAGCTCTATTGTTTTCGATCTGCGGTATGTGAATTTGCACACTATGAATTCTTGGATTTTTTATTTTTTTTTAACAGAGTAAATTTCCTGTCCTCAGATGCTTCCCATTTTACCTATCATTTTTATCGTCTGTTTAGAGTCTGATTTCATGTTGATCAACAATCCCTTCTTTCTCACCTCTTGTATTCCTATTTCAATTGCCTTCAACAGTTCAACTCTGCTCCAAGGGGTAATCATTGTGGTCCTGTGATTTGTGATAACTCAGTTACAGTTACCATGCATGTCAACAATGATAATCCTACGTCAAATCTCATGTGATTTGCATTAAAGACTTCATACTTCTTTTGGGAATTGTTGCTTGAATTGTTTTCCGTCCGTCTTGATTCAGTTTGTCCTATTATTTGTGCCTTTTGAAATTCATCCAAGTATATCAGCATTCTTTCTCCGATGTCTCCCCAATTGTCGATCGTGCCTTCCATCTCAATATAGAAATGAACATATTTATTTCCACATTCCCCATGCAATCATTATAGTACTATCCATAATAAGTAGGTTTACCTTCTTTTTCACAAACCTTAAGAACTTAGGCTTCGTTTGGATGGAGGGATTTGATCAATGGATTTCAAATCCTCCATTCAAATCCACTTCAGTTGTTTGGATTAAAAAACAAATGAATGGATATAAAATACTTAGCATATTTTTTTAATTAAAATTGGGAGAATTTTAAATCCTCCCTAAAACTATGTCATTTGAAATCCATCTATTTTCAAAATCTTCCATTTAAAATACCTCCCAAATCAAATCCCTACATCCAAAAGAGTGGTGAGATACGCCTTTTTTTTAAATCATGTCAAATTCTTCTTTTCATCCCTCCCTTCTTTGTCCATTTACATAGGAATAATATGTGTGTGGTGGATGATTTCATTGACACATGTTGCTTCCATAGATTTTCGTATGTGGGTATACAGTCCCAACACAATTTCTAAAAGAAAATGTTCACATTAGGATTAACTTCATGTTATAAATAATTCCACCAATGTAATTGAAATTTTGCAAATGATTTAAATAAATAGAATTCACAAATTATTTTAGAAACCTAAACAATTACAAACACTGCAATGATATCCAAAATTAACCAAATTTAATAAAGTATGTCCCTACTAGAATCTGGAAAATTATAAATAAACTGAACATATTTTTTTGGACACGCATTTTGAGGAGAATTTTGAATTATTTTATTCTATATTTTTCTGACAATCCCTGGCTTTTTTTTAAAAATGATTTTATCTTTTAGTAATGAACTACTCCCTCCGTCCCCCTATACGTTTCCCACCTTCCTTTTATGGATGTCTCAAAATAAGTTTTCCATTTCATTTTTTTTCATTTTTGGCATATGATTTTCTCTCCCCCAATCACATCACTTACACTTTATCTATTATTTTATCATACTTCATCTCACACTCATCTATTATTTTCTCTCTCACTATCACATCACTTGTACTACATCTATTATTTAATTATATTTCTTAATCAAAACAACCAAAAGAAAGGGGAACTTATACCAGAGGAGGGAGTACTTGATAATTGTATTTATATAAAGAAATATTCGAAAATATTTAAAAGAATAGATTACATTTGCTTATGTTTTGAATTTCGCAGAAATATTCAATAAATAAATACAGTAAATAATTAAATAACTCAGAGTGAAGTGTCAGAATTTAGAAAATGCATTTTGGCTTGCTTGTTTGTTCACAAACACGCCAGCACTGCACACTCACCGTTTGGAGAGGCGCAAATTCTTCCTGGCCTGGGTAAGCTTCCTTCTAAAATCAGTCCTCTATTTTTCATGTTTTGATCGGTATAATGAATCTCTCTAATTCATGTGTGTTTGTTTTGCTCCATTTTTCAATTCTTGATTTCTTTATTTGATTCCTCTTCTCGAATTAAAATGCTGCCCTGCCCTATTTGGTTATTAATATGGCGGGGTGTTTATGCCCAAAGATCAGGTGCTGTAATTTCTTGATGCCCATGCCAGAAATGTATGTAGTTTTTATTTTAAAGTTTTTTAAGGATTGTTTAGGAAAATTGTATCTGAGGCATTTTCAGTGTTAACTAGTTACATTTGATGTATGATTGTATGAAGGTGGGCTATTTGGGTTGAAATTAATGGTTATGTGGCTTAATTATTTAGGGCTGGTGGGTTGCATGATATAAATAGTTGATCAAGTTTGTATTTGAGTTAGAGTATAGAGTTATGTAATGGAGGGATGAGTTAAAGGATTTGGAGTTTAATTTGTTTTCCAGTTTCCTCTCATCCATCTTATCAAGTGAGTTTCTTTCTTTCTAGCTCAGCTCAATTGTTACAGCATTTTTAAGTGGATTAGTTTATCCCAACTGCGAAGAATCCCTTTGCAGTCCGTTATTGATTCGACATAAATGAGTTCAAAACCTTATTGAGTCAAGAAGATTAGACACTTGGAATATGGGGTTGCCTTGCCTTGGTGCCATTATTTAAGTATGCTGCATTAGATACTTTTCTATTTCTTTGCTTCGGGGATTTTCTCTTTTTACCTCAAGTCTGCTAAAATTATCTAGATAAATGAATAAACAAGATTGGCATGATTTGCAATCCTTTGCTTTATGTACTCTGTGATAATCTGATGCAGCTGATTTGGTCTTCATAAAATTTAAGGAGTTATGCTAGTTTTTATGTGTGGACAGCTTTTACTTCAAGAAAGTAGCTAATTTATCGAGCGGCTCCATACAGTAGTTGAAAAGTCATCTTTCACTGGGTAATGTTTCGGATTGGATTCTAAGTTCATTGAATGTTGTTTTACATAGTAACATTTGGAAGTTTTTATCTTTCTAAATCTTTGAAAAGGCGAGTTACACAAAGGAAATTCAGTATGACTGACATGTGCACGTTTCAAGTAGTTAGGCAAGAGAATGAATACCTTCATAAAAGATCTATAAATTTCACAGGCACAATGGATACGTCGGGTTCTGGGAGCATAAAGAAACGAAGTGCAACGCAACTGGATGAAAACAATGAGAGGAAAGATCCCGACAAATGCCAAAATCAGGGGAAGAAAAGTTGCTGTTGTGATTTTCCACTACAGTCTCCATCTTCAAATGAGTGCAATCTTAGCCATCCATTCTTGATGCCCCTGCTGCCCATTCCAAAGTTGGATGCATGGTGCTTGGATACGTCTATTGTCTTAACGGGAACAGCTCTTCGAGGGTTAACTGGACCACCCATAGGAATTGTTGACATTGGCGTTTCCAAATCTGCCTACTATTTTTGTGTTGCCGTTCCTGGAGTCAAAAGAGATCCCGGTAACTTCACACTTCATTGGCCTACTTCCATAATTGGAATAATGTCATTTTTGGTCCCTCAAGTCTACTTTTAGTTTCCCTTGCTATCAAATTTGGTCCTAGAAGTACACTTTTACTTCCACATTTGATTCTGTCTTTAGTTGTCGTCCGTTGACTGACTGAATCAACTAATTGGAGGTACTAAATTTAATCAATAATTATTTTGGGGCGCTAAATTACATTTATCACCCCCAATTAGGTGATTCCGTCAGTCAACTAACGGTTGAAGCAAATGTGAGAGTAAAAGTGTACTTTCCGGACCAACCAAAACTGGAAAAGGTAATCTTTTGGGATGAAAAATGAGATTATCCCTCCATTAATGCACGTTACATATTCTAAGCGACCAGTCGATCACGTAACGTAGAATCAACTAGAGATTATGATACGGGACGGGTTTACGCAGATGTGTATTGTACCAACCAAATCGTGTTTAGACTAATAATCATATTTTTAGCAGGTGAATTTAGCTGTGATGTTCAACGGGATGGAAAGGTTTGCATTCAAGGCATGACAACGACTGGCGGGGACACTGTCACGAAATATTCTCGAGTTTTCACAATGCAAGTGCAGCAGCAGTGCCCACCTGGACCCTTCAGGGTTTTATTCAGTCTACCAGGACCCGTTGATCCCAGGTTGTTTTCTGCCACTTTCAGACTAGACGGCATACTTGAATGCGTTGTTGCAAAATACGAGCAGTAGGGTGCCTCTTTGTCCTAACGAAACTAGTCAATGGTGGTTCAACTTTTGCTTTTTGTGTCATAGATATTAATTCGGAGCTCTAAAATCTGAATTTGCGCGTTTTGATCACTCTAGTCGTGGAGCTCGATGAACACAAATAACTTAGTAATCTTGCATGCACTATTTTGTTCTATGGTAACTTGAATTGTCTGGTTATGGAAGTCGTTTACTTAGCTAGAATCTTGTTATGTGCATTCAACACTTTGGTCAATGTTACTTACATATGAAACAATCTCATACGTGTATGCTCCCCTAAAACACAACTCCTTGGCCTAGCGTCTTTATCAATTTCAAACTTCAAAGAAAATACCTTAAAGCTTTAAATTAAATTAGATACTCTTAGTATTTCATTTGATTAGAGTTATGATTCGCATATTCTTCAACATTGTAAATTAAAGAAAACAAGCCTAATTAAACAATGATATCAAAAGTCTTCTCTTGTCTCCTTGTGCGAAATTACATCCTACTTTCTTTCAATCAAATTCCAAGATTGTTCATAATTTAATCCATCGCCGTCCATTCAATATTCAAGATGTTTTCAAACATATAAGATACCATTTCTCATTTAAAAAATAAGTGGAATTTAATAACTTTTGTAAACAAATGGAGTGCTTTTGATTTATTCTTTTTAAGGTTTATAATCCCATTTTCTAAAATTGAAAGAAAAAGCGTGTATGTTTAGATGACATGATCAATACTATTGTAACAAAAAAACATTTATTTTAAATTTATGTTTAGATGACACTAATTTCAACCAAGCTTGTCGAGTCAAGTCATAGAAGAAACTTGAGTTATCTCCACCGCGTGAACTACTATTACTCATAAATTCTGCTCCTAAATCTCATTTTCATAAACCAAAAAAACCTTGAAATTAAAGAAGAAATAAAAAAAAATGGCGCTGAAAGTCCTTTCAGCTCTAGATTCAGCAAAAACACAGTACTATCACTTCAAGGCGATCGTGGTGGCCGGAATGGGGCTTTTCACCGACGCCTACGACCTCTTCTGCCTCCCTCCGATCATCAAACTCCTCGCCCGCATTTACTACAAAGACCACCACATTCCGACGGCCGTCACCTCCGTCATGGTGGGCATCCCCCTCCTCGGCACTGTCATCGGTCAGCTCCTGTTCGGCTACCTCGGGGACCGCATCGGACGGCGGCGCGTGTACGGGCTGTCCCTCCTGCTGATGGTGCTGAGCTCCACGTGGTGCGGATTCTCTGTGTGCACCTCCAGGACATGCGTCCTCCTCACCTTAGCCTTCTTCCGCTTCCTGCTCGGCATCGGGATCGGCGGCGATTATCCCCTCTCCGCCACCATCATGTCCGAGTTTTCTAACCGGAGAACGCGAGGCGCCTTTATAGCCGCCGTCTTTTCAATGCAGGTAATAAACTGGGGGCATTAATTGTTGAGCTAGGTGCGCCAAAAATTAAAAATAAAAAAAATCAAGTTCAATTAAAAATTTAAAATTCGATACCATACATAAATCATTTGTATGCTTTTGTACCTATTTCATAAAAAACCTACTATCTAGTTTCATTTTTTTTTATATATATATATATATATAAAAGTTTAACTAATTTGGGTGATCGATCAATTTCTCCGTTTAATATCTGGAGTTTCGAATGTTCTTATAACTGAAAATGTAAAAAGTACTTGAGTGAGGGTCCAAGGCGATCCCTGTGCAATACGTGCGTCTGCCCCTGGTAATAACATAATTAATTATTTAAATATACTCTTCAGCCCCTTTTAGTATAAAAAAATAATAGTATCCATTTTTAATTAATTTTTTTTTTACAATTTATATGGTTGTAAAATAGAACTTGAGATGGAATAAAATTTTGTAGGGATTTGGGATTCTGGTGAGCTCCACGGTGACGATGGTGGTGTGTGCGGTATTTGACCGTGCGACGAAGGCATTACCCGGAGAGGAGACGCCGGAGGTGGCGGACCTGGCGTGGAGGCTGATACTTATGATAGGGGCGGTGCCGGCGGGGCTGACGTATTACTGGCGGATGATGATGCCGGAGACGGCCAGGTGAGCATTTTAAATTGAATTGTACGTACGTTGCAATAATTAACTACTACGTACACTAGCTATCTATTTGTAATTAACTAATTAATTGGCCTTGCATTTATACTAGCTAGCTATATTTGTTACTATAATTTAATCATCCATCATGACATAAATATTTTTAGTAAATTATTATTTCATCTCGATCGCGAGCTCTACATATTAGTGACACCATATATGATATACGTACGTACACAAGATGTGCTATATATCATGAAATCAAATAAATAGCTAGCTAGGATATGAAATCTAGTAGTAGTAATATTAATATTAATATCAAGTTGGATCAAAACACTAACTAAATTGTGTTTTAATGTGTTGTACGAATCAACAGGTACACAGCCCTGGTGGAGAAAAATGTAGCGCAAGCAGCCAAAGACATGCAAAAGGTGCTATCCGTTTCCCTTAGCCAAATAGCCGAAGAAGAAGAAAACTCATCTCCAAACACCATCCATGGTCACACCTACTCCCTCCTCTCCAAAGAGTTCCTCCGTCGCCACGGTCGTGACCTCTTCGCCTGCGCCGCCTCCTGGTTCCTAATCGACATCGTTTTCTACAGCTCCAACCTCTTCCAATCCAAAATCTACAACCAATACCTCCCCAAACACCCACAAAACGCCTTCCAAGAAGCCTTCCACGTGGCAAGACTCCAAGCAATCATCGCCATCTGCTCCACCATCCCTGGCTACTTCCTCACCGTTCTTTTAATTGATCGAATCGGCCGAGTCAAAATTCAACTCATCGGATTCTTCTTCATGGCTCTAGGCTTATTAGCTATCGGAATTCCCTACAAAATCTACTGGCAAGATAATACCAACATAGGATTCATGATCCTCTACGGTTTGACATTCTTTTTCGCCAACTTTGGCCCTAACACCACCACCTTCATTGTCCCTGCTGAGCTTTTTCCCGCGAGGTTCCGCTCAACGTGTCATGGCATCTCCGGGGCTGCCGGAAAAATCGGGGCCATTATAGGGTCGGTGGGGTTTTTGTTGGCTTCGGAGTGGAAAGGGATTGGAATGACGGCGTCATTGGTGATTTTGGGAGGTGTTTGTGTTGTGGGATTGGTGGTTACGTATTTGTTCACGCGTGAGACGAAAGGGAGATCGTTGGAGGAGAATGAGAATGAAGACGATGTTAACGGGGCGTGTTTCTTGAGGTGTGTTTCTTAGAATTTGTCTAGTTTGCGTGGAAACATTAATCACCGATTTGCTCATTTTATAGTTGTGTTTAAAGGTTTGTGGGGGTTAAAAATATGGTTGTATAAAGCAATTCAATGAATGTTAATAGAAGGATATATATACAATTGGATGTTTTGTTACATGCATGTAATTTAGTAGGTGCGTTTTGTCTAGTTGGGGGTGGTTGTTTAAAGGGATTTTAGTGCTAGTATTTTAATTAGGAGTTGAGAGTTTTGTGTCAAGTGCATATTCTATATCTCTGTAAACATCACGTGTTAAAAGTCATGAAATATCAAATTAAAAAAAGAGATACAAATATATATTAAAGTTTTGCATTTGTATCAATGAAGTACATAATAACGAAAACTTACTTTTGATTTAATTGATAAATGATGAAATGTTGAAGCAAATGAGTATTTTCTAATAAAATAAACTCCCCTTATTCCTTCAACATCACATGAAATTTCATAAAAACAGGAAAAATACAGAGAAAACAAGCCAAATAGTTAGTTGATCCTGCAGTATCACTTCACTTGGTAGGAAATGAGGCCATTTTGTTAATACCACACTTGCCTTCAGGCTTCCCAGTGTTCCTCTTCATCCTGATGAATCCTTTCTCTCCCCATTTCGGCCCCCACGAGTTCTTCACAATTACGTAATCCAACCCTTTGCTCGATCCATATCCAACGGCCGCCACTCCATGATCAAGATCACTTCCACAGTGCCCATCAAACACACCCTATAACCATCCAACATAACACCAATATCAGTTTCACAAATAACCAATGCAAAATATGATACTACAATCTTTATGTAAATTTACACTCATACCCCGCTGTAGAATTGGAAATCTCTACCAGAAGCATCAATGGCCACACTCAATGGCTGGTTTGCCAGTGCTTGTAACAGACTCTTTTCGTCGTTAGCAGGCACATCGTGGTACCCACTAATCGTCACCAACTCCGATTCTTCCTAAAATATTTCATTACAAGATTAACACATATGATCATATGTTGCAGCTATATACATGAATATAATAGTAGCTCACCTTGTTTTCTTCACAAGTGCCTTCTTCCATGAGGTATGGATAATCATCTTCCTTATGAAGCCCTCCATTCGAAACAATGAAAGAGAACGCGTAATCCATAAGCCCCCCATTGCAGCCATTGTTGAAACTTGTGTCACAATCTATGAGCTCTTGCTCGGACAATTCGGTTAAGTTCCCTGTCGTGATCTGGTTTATGCCCTCAACGGCAGCCACAGTCGAAAATGCCCAACAACTACCTGCATTTTTTTTAACATCAAAAAAAACAATTGCTGCATCTAAAATCACTACAAGAAAATCGACCTTTAATGACAGTTTCACGACAGATAAAGATCAATCATTCTACATATAGACATACCACATGATCCTTGATTCTTAACACGAGTGACAGCTCCTTTCTTTCTCCAATCGACAGATTTAGGCAAATCTTGAAAATCTCTGTACTTGAAATTCTCAGGGGACTCATTCCTCTTTGGGACTTGATCAGATTTGAGGCCTAAATACTTTTGTTTGAATTCATCATGGCTCATATCTGCAAACTCATTCAATGCAAGCCAATAGTTGCTAACGGCCTTATTCCTCTCATCAATGTGCTTCAAATTCTCCTTGAATATCTCAAACCTATGCAACTTCTCCTCAATGCTCTTGTACTTCTTGCTGTGTTTGTCAACCCATGTTTCGAAGAGGTTGATGAGCTTGTCTATGCAGGTTAAATCGTCGGGCGAGTAGCCCACGATTGAGAAATCGCGGGCGTATGTTGTGGCAAAGGAAAGGAAGGTGAAGGCTGCAAGAAAACAGAGCTTCAAGGTTAAAGATGAGGCCATGTTAGGGGGTCAGAAAGATTAATGTTTTAGAATGAGAAAGAATGTTGAGTGTTGAGGGTTTTATACATGTAGATGTGTATTGCTTTCAAGTGAAGTGATAGTAGAAAATGTTGTCTGAGTTTACTGAGGCTTTAAGGTTGGTTCTTTTGGCACACTTTAAATCAAAGCATGTTTTCAACACATGATGATACTGGAGTATAATTTTAGTAATTCAAGAATAACTATTAAAATGAATAACAAAATATAGTGGGCCTTTGTAAAGGGCTAAAGTTTGATGGGCCGATCAAGTTGGGCCCATTTATATCAAAATGGACAGTTATTAATACCCTTCACCAGTAGTTATTGAGTAAAATTTATGAATTTGTTTTGAAAAAAAAAATTAATTTATGTACCGAAATTAAGGTAAAGGAAAAAGGTACACTCCTCTAAAAGTGTCTATAGAAAGCAGTATAATGCAGGAATGAGAGTAAAAAGTCTGGGGTAGCCTCTCCAGACACAATCAAGGCCAGTCTTGGCCACAAAATCCACCGTCTGGTTGGCCCCTCTGAAGACGTGTATCTGATGTACATGTCCTGTGTAAGAGGGTGGATCTGGCTCCAAAGGTTTTACAGACGCTAAGGAATAGAGGAATTGGTGCTCATAAAAGTATCAATCGTGAGTGTCGACTCTGTCGAGTGCGACTCAATCTAAAGAAAGTGGCATCCCTGATCATGTGCATACTAGATGACCATAAGTACGGCTGTCAATTCAACCTCAAGAGGGAGGTCCCAACCCACCTTAGTAGCGACCGCAACCACGAATAATCCATTAAAGGTCCTAAAAACCACCCCGCATGCAGACTACCTGGAGAAGAAGAGGCACTACAGTCTGTGTTAACTTTGTACCAACCCGGATCAGACGGGAACCAAATCACAGATGAACCGTGTCTCGTTGGCCTGTGTTTGCTCTAAACACCAAAAGCCCTAGCAATCAGTAGATCACGAACTGTTCCGTCTGAATATCCTCTAGCTATGTATATTGGGTTTTCTATTTTTACTCACAAGATCGAAAAACATTATGACATATGCCCTTATTTTTATGTATATATTTATCAGCTTGTATAACTTTAATCTAGAAATTTAATTCTTTGTCTGACCTTAAATTGAGATTAAAAAAAATTAAAGTATTAATGACGTATGTTAAACAAGATGCATCGAAATATATTGTTGAAGTCATCATTTGTAATGACAAAACTTCATAAAACATTGATATTTTTCTCATTCTTTACCTCAAATAGATAATAGATAGTGAAGATAGCATTAATATAAGTTACACAGGTACATATAATTTGTATTTGTGTAATTTTTTCCAATTTGTAATACTATATTATTACTTATCAAATAACACTATTAGCAAGAAATATCACAACAATTTACCTACAAAAATGTTCACTAGAATGAATATACACTAAGCCTGCACTGGTAAAATGAAAATAGGATAATAGATTGAAATGAACAAAAGTGGGTAAAACATTCATTAGTTTTTTCTCATTCTTTACATAAAAAGACAGTGTAGTACATCATTAATATAAGGCAAGAATTGGATTCCTTCTGATGATGATTATGCTTAATTATACCCATTCAAATTCTTGACATAAGATGCTATTCATTAACACTACTCAATCATCATCTAACAATGCAGCTTTGGAAATTCAAAAACCACTTCTTAATTCATCACAAAAATGGCTATGCACTTATTACAAACAATTTTAAAGAATCTATATCATTCTTTCAAGAACACATATATATGCAAGTATAACAACTCACCTACATTCACTTAACATTGAACTTAACATCAGGATTCCTTATCGGTTTAAGCCACATATCCGCCATTATACGCGACGACAGGCTCCAAAGACGGTCTGGTCCCTTCGACACGACTCGTTTCCCTTTCTTCCCCATTCCATAAGCCAACAACCACTGCAATGCAGTTAACTTCTGCTTCTCCGTATCCCACCCAATTTTCGTCTCATCACCCGTCACTCTCACCCCGCCTACTTGCAAGCTCCCCACCTTGTACGTCCTCTCGTCTCCCAAAACTTTCTCATCAAAAACCGACCCATGTATCAACGCGATCATAGGCCCTCCTACGCACTCATATTGCCTCATTGGATCGCGCAATTGAACAACCACGGACACAGTTACCGTGTCTGTTTTGACCCAATCCTCTACCCCAACTGCGGACGCTAACACATGATTGTACACTTTACCATTGGGTGCGATCGTTTTTGCATCGAGTGGCGAAACGTTAAAAGGAGCTTCTTCTTCCGAGATCTCTGCCTGGATCTTTAGAGCCTCGATTGCCATACACTCGATCTTCTGCATCGAGAACGACAAAATCTCCTCAACCGTCAGAGGCGTCTCGCTTACATTCCATATCCCGGATGAAATCCTCTCTTGTCGACCCACGCTCATAGCGTTCGCCATGGATTTCACCGCGGCTATAGTACGAGCAGCGCTCGAGCTAGCGCCCTCCTTGTTCCGTCCCTGGATGATAGCCGAAGCAATGCCTTCAAATGCAACCTGCTCAGCCGTTTTCCCCACCAGCTCATCCATCGGCATCAACGACATAATCTCCGACGTCATTTCTTGAACACCAATCGCCGCCATTTTCTGAAAAACCTCGAACCCTGTCTTGTTAGACTGAATCACCATTGGCTTCGACATCTGCATTGCAAGCTTCGGCACGTCCTTTCTCGTAACAACATTGTCGAGAGGATTCAACGCAGCTAAGTAGCCCCCGTTTCTCGTCTGAACAACGCAGCCTAATCCCTTCCCAAGATCGGGCAAAAACACCTCCGAATCTGCCTCGTTTTCATCCTCGAACTTCATCGAACGAACACGATCATCAACATCACCCACATTCTTAACCACATTATCATCCTCCACACCTTCAAGCATCTGAAGAAACTCCCTAGTAACCTTATCTTCATCAGCATCCAACGTCTGCGACCCCGTTTCCTCCTCGACTGCTTCTCCCTCGTCCCCCATCATCGATTCCAGCGCCTTAATCTGCTGAGCTATAGAATCAAGCTCCGTTAACCTAACAACATGCGATTGATCTTGAACAACCTCACTCGAAACGGATTTCTTATCCGAATTGGCCTCAGATTGCACATCTTCTCCCAGAATTTCAACTCCCTTATCAACAACCTCAAAATCAGGCAGCTGATCAATGTCTTCAACCTTGTTATTGAGGGGCAGGGGTGGAGGTTCATCAAGATTCAGATCATCCATTCCTTCCAGATGATGAACATCCTGGGACGGCGTCCAAGCCTCCGCTCGACTTTTCAGCCTCGGACTAGGCACGCTGAAGGACGTTTTCGACTGTTTCCTCGCGACGGACGGGCTATTCTTCGATTTCTGTCCCTCTGCTTGGCTATATATCCCAATCCCTCCATCTTTCTCCATAATTTGAAACCCCAGCTTCAAAACAAGCTCACCTCCTTTCGCTTTTCCAGACAGTTTAAAGGTGGTATCCCATTGCCTTGTCCTCGTGCCTTGAAAGCTCTTGTCAATGGATTCTTGAATCAATCCACTCAAATCCACAGAATTCTTTCCGAAATCCAACTCCTCTGCATCGACTGCGACAACGTAGATGAGAAAGGGCCGGGGCTCGAACTTCATTTGGGTCCCACTGCCAGGTGTGAAGTACACGTGGCACCTTATGAACAGGGTTTCTTCAAAATCAGCGGCCGATTGCGTCACCCTGGAAGGCATGGTCTGAACTGCTCCGTCTTTGGTCTCTCTCTTGCGTACAAAAACAGAGAGACGAAGGCCGTTCATGGTGGCAGGGAGATTCTCTACTGCCACAACTTCCACAGAAAACAAACAACTCAGTTTCTGCTTCGTGATGTGACTCAGTGCTCGAATCGGTTTCCAATTCCAAATTCCTTTCTTTTCTGAAACAGGTTTCTCATCCACCCATTTGCTGCTACTCTGGGTCGATGACGCCCTGCTCTCTTCATCTTCGTCCGTCGAGGCCTTGGGCCTCGACCGCCACGGGGACAAGGACATTCGTCTCGACCTCGGCTTCGGGTTGAGGTTGAGGTTGGGCTGATCATTTTTTACGTCTCCGATCTCGTCTAAGATCGGAGGCACTGCGGTTCGAGGGAGGACGAGAGAGGCCGTCCTTCGAGCTACAGAGGAGGAGGAGGAGGTGTGGGCTTTGTACATGGAATCGCTTAGTTGTTCGAGTTCTTGGAGGATTTGAGTGTTGGATTTTCTGTCTGAATCCATGAAGATTGATGATGAATTGCAACACAATGTGAAACTGAAAAAATGGAAGGGAATTGTTTAAGTTAAGGAAGGGTAAGAAGGATGTGGTGGTGGTTTGTGAGCCAAGAATTGGTTTTGGTTGTATGTGTGAAGGATAAGGGTACAACGTTCAAGTGTTGTGTTTCGATCATATTTTGGAAGATAAGAAGAGAATGACTGAATGAATGAGAGGAGGAGACTTATAGACACACAATTTATTGTTGCTTTTAATGTTAAAGTCAAGAGTTAGTTTTATTGCTCTGTCTACCTATGCATTACTACAAATGACATTTTTGTTTTAAATATTTTGCCCCTTTAGCTTTAGCTTTAGGCCTCCGACCGACGGGATCATCTATTCTACAACTCTCTTTCCTTTATAATCTCTCCCTACGTTTTTATTAACCCAATACTCCGTACAAATTATCACATCTAGAAGACCTATCAAATCAAATATACAATTTAATATGAATGAAGTTGCTTAAATCTAGAACGCGTGGAATTAACATTCAATCCACATAGACACCTAATGCAGTGTGCGTGATAACAAAACGAACAAACAAGACTAGTTGATTCAAAGAATACCCGAAATTTGATAAAACGAAGAACACATCCTCAATAATATTCAAATCTTCAAAAGTTGCCTCCACAATGTTTGGAAAATGATTAAAAACGAAAATCCTAGTGCACGGAATTAGGAAATTATAAAAAGACCTCCCCCCCAAAACAATTGAAAATTGTAAAAATAACATCCAAAAAAAAAAAAAAAAAACGTTTTTGATCCCTTAAACGATGAAATTTGGCCAAACACGTTTTATTCTAGCACCGTTTTCACTTGAAAAAGTTTGCTCACTTACCCAAATCGAATTCTGACTCTCAAAAACATAAAAAAATCTATGGGTACTCTTCTTTCGTAAAAAAATACAGTGTTACTCATGCTACATCAACTAGCCTCTTTTGAAACCCCTGCATCATCTAAATAATCTTGTTGTTCTACAATTATAGTGCGCTCAATAAAGAATCCAAAAAAAATTGCATACTCTTCAATCCTAAATAATGAGGTTTAAGTGGGGTGAGTATATTTCTAATTAACGCTTTTTCCTTTCTATTTTTCCCTCTTATACGATTTTAATTTTTTTTTTAATTAATTAATTAATTAGAAGTTGGTCTCTGGTGCGTAGGGTGCACCGTGTACACTATACTGGCCAGTCAACTCTTATGAACTATAAAAAGCACAGTCTTGAAACAAAGTAATTGCTAGTGCAACTATTACTCTAACTCCTCTAGTTAGGAGGAGGTCAGGATCCTGCTACCAACCAAAAAACACTATTTTTTTTAAATACCAAAATTACAATTTTCAATAATAATGACTATTATTTTTCAATAATAAAATTTCCACTTTTCAATAAAAAAAATTGTACTTTTCAATGGTTACCACTTTTCAATAACAAAATTTCTATTTTTTAATAATAAAAGTTACCACTTTTCAATAAAAAAGAACTACACTTTTCGGTAACAAAATTACCACTTTTCAATAAGAAATAACTACACTTTTTAATAATAATAGTAACTACTTTTCAATAATAAAATTACCACTTTTCAATAACAATAGTTACCGTTTTTCAGTAACAAAATTACCATTTTTCAATAAGAAAGAACTAACCTTTTCAATAATAACAGTAATCACTTTTCAGTAACAAAATCACCACTTTTCAACAATAATAGTTAGCACTTTTCAAAAATAAAAGTTCCCACTTTTCAATAAAAAAGAAAAACACTGTTCAAAATAATTAAAAACCCAACTCTTATCCAAATTTCATTCTAATTTTCTTATTCACAACAAAATTAAATAATCAATTCTCCAAAAAATTATTACAGGTATCATCTTCATCAATGGAAGTAGGAGTTGTTTCAGATCAGAGCGTCATGGTCGATGTATCGAATAATTTCGCAAAGAACGAAGCAATTTTTTATACATGGTTCTTGAATAGACAAAAAAGCGAGGTTTTAAGGTACCAGGAGAAGAGAAAGAACAGAAAATTCGAGAAAACGATTCATGTGGATGGATCCACAGCGCACAGAGGGTCACCGTCGCCGTCAAGATGTTGAGCGGCGCGCAGAGGAGGCAACGATCTCCATGAACGATCGGGAGAGGAACCTTGAGTGGGAGCAGGTGGCCGAAATTAAGGAAGGCTACGGTGTGAAGACAAACATAGTGAAAGATGCGAATTTTTTTTTAGGGTTTACATATTCTCTTAAATAAAGAATAAAAAGCTGTTAAAAAAAAGCATAAAAAAAAGGTTAAAAAAAAGCTATTAAAAAAAAGCAAAAAAAAAAAAAAAAATGTTAAAAAAGTGAGTGAATCACATCATTTGATGTGTATGGTGCATATAAAACTTTCCCATTAATTAGTTATCTTATTTCCTTTTCATTTCATGGACATAATCTCCCTATATTAAACGAGGAGATATTTGTCATATTCTTAATTTCAACTTAAAATATCATTATTTAGAATTAGAATATTCATTCTACTTAGTCAATATTATTGGGTGCTAACTAAGATTATGATACGTATCTGACAATTGAAATTGACAAACCGTGATTTTCTGTGAAGATTTGATCAAGATTCAAGAATTATTGTACTAGCAGTACTATTGTATTTTGTTTTTTCACATTTTTTTTTACACTTTAACTATATGCCATCTAGTGATGAAAATTTTGCCCAAATGTAATTTGTGTCTAGCTACATAGGATTGGTCCAATGACATCTTGTCCAAAATAAAAAGGATAGACAAGTTGTGCCCAATTGGTTCAATCTCTAGTTTAAATTCATGATATATTACGAGAATTGTAGGATATTATTATTATCCATGAATTGCTAAATTTCTATTATTGCCTACTAGAGTACTATCCAATATTTAAGATGCAATGACACGGATTTTTAGGCCCTATGAATGCGGGCAACTTTACCTACATTTATACAATTCCATATATACTTCAAAATAGTACTATTATTATCTCTTGAAATTTATTCACCCAATTACCGTACCAAAATTATCTTCATTTAATTTAATTTCCGTAATGGAAGGGCAACTTCAGCTGAGGAGAGAAGATCATCAAGAACAAGAGAGAGAAAAAACAATAACCAAACTGCAGCAGTTACCGTTGCAAAGCAGCCCATATCTTAAATGCACCGATTTGGACAATTATAAATTTGTAGATTATGGCTCCGCCATGCAAGGCCAGCTAAGCCGCGAAGGAGGCGGCGCTGCTGCCTCTGCCGCCGCCACCGATGACATTACTCGCCTCTACGTTGGACAATCTGACGCCATTGAGAGGAAATTGAAATGATTCATCGTAATTCATTTTTCTCTTCTTGTACAAATTTTTTATTTTCCATTTTACTAGGAGGCTATCTTTTTCCCCTCTTTTTTATAAATTTTTTTGGATAAACAAAATTGAGGTGATCAATCTCTATATATGTACATTATATATTTGTAAATTAATCGTTATGTTCGTTAAAGTACTTTTTTTTTTCAACATTGGATAAATTTTTGATAGGGTGGGTGCTACTGGATACACGTTAATTTAAAAATTATGAGTTTAAACTTTAAACCTTATTGTTAGAGATTATTCAGGAATGACTCTTCCGGATATATGACCTATTCAACTTTGCTATGTTTATCCATATCTTAGACTCATTCAAATTGTAAATCTAGATTGTAAATCTAGATTATTCTTTTGATTAGCTTATATACTGTACATATCGAGACTTTATTTTCTCAAGTTAATCAATATATCATTTATCATATGGTATCAGCAGAAAACATCGTTAAACCCTAGCTTCTCAATTTTCTCCTTTCTCACGTTACAAATGGCTTCCTCCTCCCCTACATCTACATCTGACTCAATTCCCCTTGCTACTCTCATCCACATGGTGACGATCAAATTGACGTCTACCAACTATCTTCTCTGGCGGAATCAGGTGATTCCAATGTTGAAATGTGACAACCTCTTCTCATTTGTTGACGGCACCAGTGTTCAGCCGTCATCTACTATCTTAGATGATAAGGAAAATAAAATCCCCAATCCAGAATTTTCCATCTGGTCAAAGAAACACGATCGTGTTCTCAGTCTTCTTCTTTCCTCCTTGACAGAGGAGACTATGTCCGAGGTTGTTGGTCTCACACTCGCTCGCGATGTCTGGAATGCCTTGGAGACAGCCTTCAGTCACGCATCTCCTTCTCGTGCGCATCAATTGCGCGATGAATTACAGTTTTTTAAGCGAGGTTCATCTTCTGTAGTTGATTACAATCGAAAATTTAAATTGCTTTGCGACCAACTAGCGGCAATTGGACATCCTGTCTCAGATTCTGATAAAACTCATTGGTTCTTGAGAGGCCTTGGGCCTCAATTTCGTGCATTTGCAGACGTGCGCATGGCCCTCTCTTCGCCGCCCTCCTATCGTGATCTCGTCCATCAAGCTCGCAACTACGAGCTTCATGACAAAGCCATGGAGTCCGCCGCTCCGATCACTACTCCAGCAGCCTTCTACGCTGACCGCGGTTCTGGTTTTTCCGGTCATCATGGAGGCCGTGGTAATTCTGCAGGTCGTGGACACTCTGCAGGTCGCAGTAATTACGCAGGACGTGGGGGTCCTCACAATGGTGGTATACTTGGAAAAAAGCCCTATGTTCCCAAGTGCCAAATTTGCAGAGTTTCTGGTCATTATGCAAATCAATGTCCAGAGCGATTCACTCGTAATTTCAATCCACAGGCAGCCAACATTGCTCAGGCTTTTCATACACAGTGTGCAGTGACGCCTTCTCCCCAACCCGATTGGTATGTCGATACAGGGGCCTCCGCTCATATGACTTCCTCCACTTCCAATTTGGATGCCTTTGAACCCTACACCGGTAATGGTCATGTTGTCGTTGGTAATGGTGAATCTCTCAACATATCTCATTTGGGTTCTAGTTGTGTGAATAATAAATTGCCTTTGCTGGATGTACTTGTTGTTCCCCATATCACCAAAAACCTCCTCTCGATTAGTAAATTAACTACAGATTTACCAGTTGATGTTTTGTTTACTAATCAGTCATTTGAAATTCAGACTCGATCGACATGGGAGATACTAGCAAGGGGCAAGTGTAGTAATGGCTTGTATGTTTTGGAACATGGCACATCTGCATTGGTAGCAACTTTGAAGTCGAGAGTTTTAAATGCATCTTTTGAATTATGGCACTCCCGTTTGGGACATGCTCCTATTTCTATTATTAAATTGTTAAAAAAGTTGGGTTATTTGGATGTTGCTTCAATTTTACCTAACCCGAATACTTGTTCATCTTGTCAACTGGCCAAAAGCAAGAAATTACCTTTTCAATTAAATGAGAAACGTGCAATTGGGGTTTTACATTTGGTGCATTGTGATTTATGGGGTCCTACTCCTGTTCAATCTTGTGATGGTTTTCGATATTATGTTGTATTTGTGGACGATTTTTCGAGATTTTCGTGGATGTACCCTATGCATACAAAGTCTGAATTTTTTGATATTCTTCAGCGTTTCACAACTCTTGTCTGCAATCAGTTTAATGCTAATATCAAAGTATTTCAAAGTGACAGTGGCACAGAATTTACGAGTCATAGGGTGCGAGACTTCTTTTCCTCTCGAGGTATTTTGCATCGATTTTCTTGCCCATACACACCTCAACAAAATGGGCGAGCGGAACGAAAGCATAGGCATATAACTGAAACTGGGCTCTCATTATTATTTCATGCTCATGCACCTGCTAAGTACTGGTTTGATGCTTTTTCTACAGCAGTGTACATTATAAATCGTTTGCCTTCATCACTGTTAGATAATCAATCGCCCTTTCACGTATTATTTGGCACAGCTCCTAATTATGCAAATTTTAAATCATTTGGGTGTCGAGTCTACCCATATATTCGTGATTATGTTGCTCATAAATTGGAACCTCGTAGTGCACCATGCATATTTCTTGGTTACAGCAGTGTTCACAAGGGTTTTCGGTGTTACGATCCTATCGCTTCCCGAATTTATGTCACTCGCCATGCTCATTTTGACGAATCATGTTTTCCCTTCTCAGGTGATTCTGGTGCAGGTTCTACGGCTAATCTGGATGTTACTAATCTGGATGTTACATCTTTTATGGAGCCTCAAATTAAATTACCTGAAGTAGTGCCTTCAACTCCAAGTACGCAGGCCCAATCAAAGCCTACACCATGTACTTTGTGCCCATGCACTAACAGTAATGTTGGGCCACCTGCCCATTTGGTTGCCACCCCCTCCAGCCCCACGCATGCAACTGCTCCCATGCATACAACTACTCCCATGCATGCAGCTTCACCTGAAATCATGCCCCAAGCATCTCCCGAGCCGCTCCAGCCAGTAGCAGCGGTTGTGCCATCTCCTGCCCAGCCACCTAATTTAGCTCCCTCAAATTCTATCCATCCAATGCAAACCCGTGCTCGATCTGGAATTCACAAACCAAGGTACTTTGTCGATATAGCCTCTACTGCACTTCTATCCGCTTTATCAGTTTCTACAGAACCGAAAGGCTACAAATCTGCCATTAAATATCCTCATTGGTTAACTGCTATGCGTGAAGAAATGGATGCTCTTCATTCTAATAATACTTGGGAATTGGTGCCCCGCCCTCCAAATTCGAATATTGTTGGCTCAAAATGGGTTTTTCGCACTAAATATAAATCTGATGGTTCCATTGAACGTTACAAGGCTCGTCTAGTCGCTCAAGGTTTTACTCAAGTTCCTGGTGTTGATTTCTCTCACACATTCAGTCCTGTTGTTCGGGCAGCAACAGTTCGGGTTATTTTAGCTCTTGCGGTTCACCGTCATTGGCCATTGCGGCAACTCGATGTCAAGAATGCTTTTTTACATGGTCTTCTTGATAAGCCCGTTCTTATGGCCCAACCACCGGGGTTTATTGATCCAAAGTATCCAAATCACGTTTGCAAGTTAAAGAAGGCCTTATATGGCCTTCGACAGGCTCCCCTTGCTTGGTTTCAACGTTTCAGCACTTTCTTATTAAGTTTGGGATTTGTATGTAGTAGGGCGGACACCTCACTATTCTATTTACATCGGGCTGACTGCACTATTTATCTGCTTTTATATGTTGACGATATTATTATTACTGGCAGTAATTCTACACTTTTACAGACGCTAATTGACTGTGTGAATAAGGAATTTGCTGTGAAAGACTTGGGGAAGCTTAACTATTTCCTTGGTCTTGAAATCACTCATACAGATTCAGGATTGTTCTTGGGTCAAGCCAAATATGCTCATGATATCCTTACTCGGGCTGATTTGCTTGACTCTAAGCCCATTCATACCCCTTTGGTTGCCGGAGAGTCTCTAGTCCGCACTGGTGAACCCTTCAAGGATCCTACTCTATATCGTTCTCTAGTGGGTGCACTTCAGTATCTTACAATCACACGTCCCGATCTATCATATGCTGTCAATCATGTCAGCCAGTTTCTACAATCTCCAACTGTTGATCATTTCATGGTTGTCAAACGTATCCTTCGATACGTCAAAGGTTCTCTACATTTTGGTCTCACCTTCACTCCGACATCCGACTATGCTATTCTCGGTTACTCTGATGCAGATTGGGCTCGGTGTGTTGACACTCGACGTTCAACTTATGGTTATTCTATATTCTTGGGAGGTAACTTGGTTTCATGGAGTGCGAAGAAGCAACCTACAGTTGCTCGTTCAAGTTGTGAATCAGAATATCGTGCATTGGCTAATACAGCTCAAGAGATGGTTTGGTTAACTCATTTGCTTCGTGAGCTTCGTGCGCTGCCTTCGGCTCGACCCCTATTACTTTTTGATAATAAGAGTGCCTTATTTCTGAGCCAAAATCCTATCTCCCACAAGCGCGCCAAACATATTGATATCGACTGTCATTTCATTCGTGAACTTGTCTCAAGCGGTCGCTTGGATACTCGTTTTGTCCCCTCACATCTTCAGGTGGCAGACATCTTCACCAAAAGTCTAGCTCGTCCTGCGTTCGAGCTCTTGCGATCAAAGCTTCGTGTGGATCCAAATCCCACACTTTGCTTGAGGGGGGTGTTAGAGATTATTCAGGAATGACTCTTCCGGATATATGACCTATTCAACTTTGCTATGTTTATCCATATCTTAGACTTATTCAAATTGTAAATCTAGATTATTCTTTTGATTAGCTTATATACTGTACATATCGAGACTTTATTTTCTCAAGTTAATCAATATATCATTTATCATACTTATGTCTGCACTTCGTTGTTCTAGCCCTTATATATAATTTATATAATGTGATTTACCTCCTTTTGATTTGTGAATTATTATATGAAATAAAATTTATTCGCACCAATATTTCAAATAAGATATCAAAATAATCTTATACTCCGTACAAACAAACAAGAAATTTTGAATATTATGACCTAGTGACGGACCCCAACTATGGCCCAGCGGGTGGACCCTCACTATTTTTTTAATATATATAGATTTTGTTCCACAATTATTTATGCATTTTTTTATTTAACGTTTTAAAATAACTTGCACACACTATGAAAATAATTTATAAAATTAATACTATGATCACGACATTATTTTATTTTTAAAATTACTACTAATTTTTTACCCATTTTTTTCCCTACACCTCACTAAATTCTATTTTACACCTCGTTAAATCGTCCAAAATACTCCTTCTTTATTTGACCTCACACCCCACTAAATTTATTTTTCTTAAAAAGTGAGTTGGTGAAGCAAGACATCACGAGAAGGGGGAGTATAATTTAAGCTCTACATTCTTTCTAATACTAGTAACTAATGTTTTCACAGGGTTGCACGTTAAATTTTAACACCATTTCACTTAGTACGAGACGGAATAATCAAAATTCATTCCTTTCAAAATATAACAAAAGTCGTTAAATTTAATGAAATGAAATATATTAAAAATTTTATACTCCATAATAAAATAATTTTTTAGGTATAATATTATTTTATAAATCGAGTCCCCAATCTAAAAATTTTGGATCCGTCACTGTTTTAACCTACACAATTGATGGGTTAAAAGTGAAATTTATTGCTAAATTTAATTTATAATTCATTTTTTAATGTGCTGAACAAATAATTATACAAAATAAAATAAAATTATACAGAGTACATGAATAATATTTATAGGCCTCATTGCGTAACTTGCGTTGCATGTGCGTACGCACATTACGTGACCTTATGACTCCATTTTAAAAAGATACTTTTTCTTGGTTCAAATAATGAGAGCTATTCAACTTTTTTTTCGTCTTGTTTCAATGAAACATATCAATTTTTTTTTTTTTAATAACTATTTTCACTCACATTTCATTATATTATTCACTCTCTCAATCACATTACCCTTATACATTTACTTATTATATTACTCCCTCCGTCCCAAGATTTTATGCACACTTTCTTTAATGAACGTCCCAACATTTTTTGCACACTCCAAAAAAGGAAACAACTCACATAATTTTTACCAATAATATCCCTCCTTTATTTTACTTTCTCCTCTTTAGTCAAATCTCCTCCACTTTAATCAATGAATTGCCAATAATACCCCTCATTAATTCACCTTACACATCACTTTATTCTATTTTTTTAATCTCCGTGCCGATCAAAGTGTGCATAAAATCCTGGGACGGAGAAAATAGTACTCCCTCCGTCCAATTTCATTATTCCCACTTTTCTTTTTTGATTGTCCAATTTTATTATGTCCATACACTTTTTAGAAATAATACTATGGACCCCACAATACCCATCATACCCTTAACTTATCTACTTTATGAATAAATTAATCAATATTCATTAAAACTCGTGTCTGGAGAAGTAGGCATAATAAAATTGTACGGAGGGAGTATTTTTTAACTTTCGTGTCGGGAGCTCATGGGAAGCTTTCTTCAGGACAGAGGGAGTAGAATACTGTATAAGCAATTTTTTTTTTTTTTACGGAGTATAAGCAAAAGTGACGGAAGGTACAATTGTCCAAAGCTTTTAATTAGTTTCCAAAACATCAATATCTCTGACACCTCAGTTTTTATCATTCTTTGGGGGGTTTGGCATAGTTACATATAGAATTATTATTGATAAACGCTTCAAAGTCGGCATAGCCAAAGATCACTTGCCCACTTGATTTTCGACTTTTAATATTCGTATATAAAATTTAGGGTGTGTTTGTAAACCATTGTAGTTAATTCAAAGTGATTAAAATTGATTTTTGTGTAAAATTGAAAGTAAAACATGTTTTAAAAATAAGCACCTCTAATAGATTTTTTAAATGTTGTGGTGTGTGTCATACAAATCACTTTTTTATAATTTTACAAAAAACACCCTTATTACATTTGAATAAATAATGGGTAAAAATAAAATATTATTTAAATTTTGAGGGCAAAATTGTAAAATTAGTGAGTGTAATGATTAGAAGCACTTAAAAGTTGTTAAAAGCATGAGGAGAGGTGCTTGACTAAAATTGCTTTTAAATAATTAATTTAATCACTTACTTGTGTTTACAAACACTTCAGAAGTGATTTTATTTAAAAAATAAGTGCTTTTAAGCACATAGTTTTATTTGCAAACACCCACTTAGTTTAGATTTAGATGGTGGTTTAGATTTTCTAGTCTTTATTTTTATTTTGTATATATTTTTAAAAATTTTAAATTAGACGATTGTATGCCTTTTATATTTTTAAGTAGAAATGAGAACTTTGACCATACTCATAATTGGGCCGTGTATGGAAAAATTGTTTAAAAATTAAAAACATTGTTAGTGCCTTTTCTTTTCTTTTGCTTTCTTTAGTAAAAATCGAGGGGGACTATTATTTCGTATCATGGAAAAATATTAATTTGTATATAAACTATTAAAATATGTTTTTTTTAATAAAAATATATTATACCACACTTTCTTTATCTATTTTTTACTTTATCAATTTTATTATTTACTTTGTGTATAAAGTAATATTCCTTAAAATATGTACAGTATAAAATTAAACACTTTACTTTATCTTATCTATACTTACTTTATCAATTTTATTTTATGTATAAAAGCAATATTCCTTAAATGGTAAAAACACCTTCATCATTTGCACACCAATGTTGTGTAGTGTTCGTGCTACACTCAAATTTATCTTTAATTAGTAATTTTAAATTTAACTTAATGATAGAACAACACTAAATTAAAAGACAAAAATTATAGAACAAACATTAAATTACGATGATTGATTGGTTTTTATACTATTCCTGATCAACATGCTTGTAAAATTTTCAAATGAAACAAGAAAGTATTTTATGCAAAAGTGAAAAACTACAACAAACACCAGCTAATAATACTTTTTGTATGTATAATTAATATATATGTTCAAGATCTCGTAGGATTGGAAAGAAATATTGGAGATTATTAATTAGGACGTTTAAATTAATGTATGATCATATTTATTTTTAGGCTAAGTATCATACTTTGATGTTTTATGTCTATTGTAATTTATGTTCTTTAATTTATAGTATATTTTAATTTAGACGAATTCTTTAATGTAATTAAGTGTTTATATATATATATATATATACTTGAATTTTTAATGTTCAATTTACCTAATTTAATATTTGATCCAACATTTAATCCAAAACATTGTAATTATAAATTATGTAGGTGCAATCAATTGCATCCGAGTATCACTCCTTAATTTAATGCATTTTTTTTTGATTTAATCCATATTAATTTGGTTTTAAAAAAATTCCACTTGTATTAAAAAAACAAAATGAAGCGTAACATACATTTCATTTCAATAATAATAAATGAATTAGTGTGGTGTGAAAATGACAAAATGTAGTGATGAATTGGAGCAGTTCATATGTAAAATAATTGAATTTTAAATGAAACACTAATTGAAATACTGTGAGATTTTAATTACAAAAAAAATAATGAAAATGGTGTCCCATCCTCGGATCATAATAGTAAAGAATAAAAAGAAGAGTTTACGACAACGAAAACAATACGACAACACCTATTAAAATTTGATATCTAAGAAAATGAGTAAGAATATATTAGAGGTGACAACAATGATTTCTCCATCCATAAAATAAATAAAAAAAGAAATTAAAATAATAGAGTTGAAAATTGAAATATGGTCCGCCAGTGTTTGTTCTAATAAAAGTTTAAAAGAATTTGAAAATGATGGGGCCAAAAAAATGAAAAAGAATTGAAATCAGGACAACAGAGAATCTACTGTCACTAGGACAAGATAGTTCTTTGTGGATCTCAACCAAATAAAGTAATTAAATAGCTATGTTGTTTTCTCTCTCTTCTTTCTCGCACTACAGCTTCAAGATTCAATTTTCTCTCCACCCCATTTCTTAAATTTGAAGGTCCTTATTTTCTTGTAACCCTTAATTCTTCATAAAATTATGCTTTCAATTTGAAAAAAGATTCAACTTTTTTTATTTAAATACTGATTCAGAACTTCTGGGCCTCCTCCATTCTTTGTATTGATGCTTTCTGTTTGATAGTTCTGAAAAATCTCCACATAAAGGAGCTGTCTTTAAAAAGTGAACTGAACTCTGTTTGTGCGTGTGTGTGTGTGCGAGTGAGAGAGTTTTCTGGGGTTCTTTCCCTTCTGTTTCATTTCACATTTATCTTTAAAGAAACTTTTTTTAGGTATTAGTTTGTTCGTTTGCTCTGAAGTTTGCCCTGTTTTTGCAAAGGTATATAACCTTTCTCATTCATAGATCTCTCTCTCTCTCTCTCTTCATTTTTTCTGACTAATATTGATGTTGATGGCCTTTCCCAATCACACTTTTCATGTTTTCCCCTTTTCTTTTTTGAATAGCCTTTTCTTTTGTACATAAATGACAAAGCATAAACTGTGGTATAATAGGATCTATACATCTATTCTCTGTCTTGATTGTTACTGTTTTATTGATTTTAGTTTTCTCCGAAAAGAAGATTGGAACTCGATTTTTTGTCGAAAATATGAACGGGGCCGCACTTGTAGCAATTGCTGCTACAATTGGGAACTTCTTGCAGGGCTGGGATAATGCAACCATAGCAGGTATCTTCTATTTCATGCTTCTTCTAAATTTAATTCCCATGTTTTAATTTTAAATGCAATTGAACTTCACATTCATGGAAATTCTAGTTTATCTTTTCAAGACTTGGATGAGAAATTCCATATCTGTGTTTGTTGTATATTTTCATGCTTATTTAATAGTTTTGAATCATACAGTATATGTTTAAGAAAGGTTTATTTGCCATGTTTAATAGCTTTCACTGTTTTAAATGAACTGCTTTAATGTTTAAGTAGTACAATTGAACTTTGCATTCATCATAGAGTAATGTCTGATGATGAATTTTTTATGGAGCCAACTCCGGCATAAAACACTTGTACACTATAGCATGGTACAAGTAGTTTATGTTGTTGTTGGGCTCCATAATATCAAAACTGTATATATGTCTCGTGCTTGTGCAAGTGTGTGATTCGGTTTGAATCTTTTATGTTTAGGAGCTGTTGTTTACATTAAAAAAGAGCTTCAATTGGGAGCTGGAATAGAAGGGCTTATCGTCGCGATGTCACTCATTGGAGCAACACTAGTCACCACTTGCTCTGGGACGATATCAGACTCGATTGGTCGACGTCCTATGCTTATCACATCATCAATATTATATTTTATAAGTGGTTTGATAATGCTTTGGTCCCCTAATGTGTATGTCCTTCTTCTAGCAAGGCTTTTAGACGGGTTTGGTATTGGGCTTTCTGTTACTCTAGTACCTCTTTACATATCCGAAACTGCCCCATCTGAAATACGAGGCATGTTAAATACTCTTCCGCAGTTCACTGGTTCTGGTGGAATGTTTTTGGCGTATTGTATGATTTTCGGGATGTCCTTATTGGCCTCTCCTAGCTGGCGATTGATGCTCGGAGTTCTTTCCGTTCCTTCGCTTTTATATTTTGCATTAACTGTATTTTATTTACCTGAATCTCCTCGATGGCTCGTTAGTAAAGGAAGAATGCTCGAGGCAAAAAGAGTTTTACAGAGACTGCGCGGGAGGGAGGATGTTTCGGGTGCGTTTCTCTCTTTAGCTCAACATGATTGGCTATTTTGTATTTCAAATTAGTTAAAGGAATCATAAATCCTTTTAATGTTGAGGTTTCAAACTCACTATATTGCGTTGCTGATGTTAAATAACCCTCAGGTGAAATGGCGTTATTGGTCGAGGGTCTAGCAGTCGGGGGCGAAGCTTCCATCGAAGAGTACATCATTGGTCCAGGCGATGAATTAGGCGAGGATCAAGAACCAACTGCGGATAGAGATGTTATCAAGTTATATGGGCCCGAGGACGGAATCTCGTGGGTTGCAAAGCCCGTTGCTGGGCAGAGTCGTCTCAGCCTTGTCTCACGACATGGAAGCCTCGTAACTTCGAACGTGCCTCTCATGGATCCTCTAGTCACGCTCTTCGGAAGCGTCCACGAGAAGCTTCCGGAGACAGGAAGCATGCTATTCCCGAATTTTGGCAGCATGTTCAGCGCCGCGGGCCCGAATATGAAAAATGAAGAGTGGGATGAAGAGAGTTTGCAGAGAGAAGGCGAGGGATACGGGTCGGAGGATGGAGACGCTGGCTCAGACGACAATTTGCAAAGCCCGTTGATTTCACGTCAAAATACGGACGCAGGCCAGCCGCAATCCCAAGGTAGCATCTTGAACATGAGACGGCATAGTAGTCTCGCGCAAGCCGGAGAAGCGCAAGGTAGTATGGGCATCGGCGGTGGTTGGCAGTTAGCGTGGAAATGGTCCGAACGAGAAGGCGAAGATGGAAACAAAGAAGGCGGTTTCAAGAGGATCTATTTGCACCAAGAGGGTCCCACCGGGTCGATACGTGGTTCGCTAGTTTCACTCCCCGGCGGTGAACCTCCCGTTGACGGAGAATATTTCCAAGCTGCAGCTCTAGTGAGTCAACCGGCTCTTTATTCAAAAGAGCTTATCGATCATCATTCGATCGGGCCAGCTATGGTGCATCCATCGGATACCTCTGGAAATACGTCTATTATGGCTGCTCTTCTTGAGCCAGGGGTTAAACGAGCATTGATTGTTGGGATCGGGATCCAAATACTGCAGCAGGTATTGATCAAAACTTATTTGTGATAAAATCTGTTTCCAATTGTGTCTAATTTCATCTGATATTTATGCAGTTTTCGGGTATCAACGGCGTTTTATACTACACGCCTCAAATTCTGCAGCAGGCTGGTGTGGAAGTTCTTCTCTCTAACCTCGGTTTAGAATCGAACTCTGCATCTTTTCTCATCAGTGCGTTCACAAATTTCTTGATGCTACCAAGTATTGCCGTTGCCATGAGATTCATGGACATATCCGGTCGAAGGTACCTTAATTTGGCTCCATAATATATGTGTTTCAATTGATGTTCCATCATTAGGATGAATGACACGTGTAATGTTTAAAATTAATCAACGATCGATAATGATCATGGTAGCACGTGTTAATAATCCAGAAAGTTGGAACAGAGGAACCATTAGTTAACTTTCTATTTCAAGTTAGTTCTAGCATTTGTCTAAATCACCTTAGTATTTTCCAGGTCCCTTCTGCTGACTACAATACCCGTTTTGGTAATATCACTCGTCGTCCTCGTTATTGGGAATGTCTTCGATTTTGGAAACCTAATTCATGCTATAATCTCGACCATTTGTGTTGTAATCTACTTCTGCACGTTTGTGATGGGGTACGGACCAATCCCCAACATCCTCTGCTCGGAAATTTTCCCGACAAGGGTCCGTGGCATCTGCATTGCTATCTGCGCGCTAGTTTTTTGGATATGTGATGTGATAGTCACATACACGCTCCCCGTGATGCTCAGCTCGATTGGCTTAGCTGGAGTTTTTGGAATTTATGCTGTAGTTTGCTTCGTGTCGTGGATTTTCGTGTTCTTGAGGGTTCCGGAAACCAAGGGTATGCCTCTAGAAGTCATCACGGAATTCTTCGCTGTTGGTGCGACGCAAGGCGCTGCCAAGAACGAGTAGTTAAACCTCGATTTTCGGGATAGTCGTTTGTGATGGTGGTG
The DNA here is from genome assembly GCA_963675135.1 of Galeopsis tetrahit. Classification (NCBI taxonomy): domain Eukaryota; kingdom Viridiplantae; phylum Streptophyta; class Magnoliopsida; order Lamiales; family Lamiaceae; genus Galeopsis; species Galeopsis tetrahit. The sequence goes on from OY776131.1 coordinate 61,326,262, forward strand.
TCATTTTAGCAGGTTTTGTGAAATGTAATTCTGTAGAGATAGTGTTGATTCTCTTTTGTACTATCTTACATCTCGTTACAACATGGTAAAGTTTGAATTAAAATTGGCATTGATTGAGTTTAGAAATGCAATCTAAGGTTTGAATTTTGTCTCATTTTATTTGAGTAGGCCAGGTCAAGCGACCGGATTAAGTTTATTTTTGTGTTCTTGTCTTTAAAATACTGTCATGTCAGTGAACAATGATCAACTCTAGTTTAATTAATTAAATAAATTTTGTAAAATGTCTCAATTTGACAACTCTAGATTAAATTATTAGCAATTCAATGTCTATTCAATAGTATCATTATTCTCTCCCTCCGGCCTCCACCGAAATATTTTCTTTTCTTTTCAGAATTTTCTCAAACCCAGAAATGAAAATAATCATATCTTACAAAATTTTATCTTTACTCGCCAATTATTCCTATAATTGTTTAAATTATCATTGATTTTATTGGTAAAGTCTAGTATGCACTCGAGTGCATGTTGTGCACCCTAGTCTAAAGAAAAGTGACGGAAAAGTAAAACACAATATTACTAAAAAGTGTAAGTCACTATAACTTTTAATAATTGAAAAGTGCAACACCATTTATCAAAAAGTGTAAGTCAGTAAAACTGAAAAGTGCAACATGTGCAGTGCACAACATGCACTCGAGTCCATACCAGACCAACCCGATTTTATTAAAAACTATGCAAAAGGTAATGGGAACAACTCTGGTCGTCCGATGAGTATAATTAATGACAAGTCTCTTATAATCTTTTAATTCCTAATTGCATAAAGAGGTTTTTTTTCTTTCTCAAGATTGAGTTACATAAGACATTTTCTATCCGTTACCAAATATAGTAAATATTTCTTCTATTACAATATTGCATACGGAAATATTGACAAACAATTTCTCATTATAAGTACAAAAACATATTTTATGAAATTTAATATTTCCCATGTATCTAGTTAAACTATCAATTTTATCATTTTAAACGTTCTTTATTAAGTTATTTATTTTTCATTTTTATCAGCATTCCACTATTTTTCTCTATAAATTTTATTTATTTTTTTTTCTACTTTTTTCCTTTCTTATTTATCAGTACGTCAATATCTCACTACACATTAAAATTGTATTTTTTAAATAATAATAAATGAGCAATTTAATGTAACCGATGAAATATGTAGAAAAATATATGTGAATCCTTAAAAAAAATTGTTTATTTATACATATAGGTGCATTATTGCTTTCCATGAAAGCCTGATACGACAAGTGTATTTGTCAGTAAATCAGTCATGCTCTAACCGACTCATATCATTCGTGTGGTGTGATTTAAGAGTTGTATTATGTTGAGAAGAATTAATAATAATAAAAATGAGTTAAGAGGTGTATTTTATTGAGGAGAAAATAATAACAATAATGTGTAATGCAATATTTATTAGGAATTTGGATGGATTTAAATATAGGGGTAATAGTTTTTTTTCTTTCTTTCTTTTGGTCAATTAGTCATATGTACTTTTGATCATAGTAAGAAAAAATTATATCTCCTCGTAATTTTTATCCTTCAAGAATTTTACAAGTAAAATTTTTGTGCTCATCTTGGTTTCTTTTTCTATGTGTTTCTTCCATAATTTGGATTATAATAAGTTTATGTGCATTGAAGAAATTTTGTTGACAGTTTACCTATCAAAGAATCAAGTTATATAATAATGTCACTTTTCAAATAGGGAAGAATACTCCAAAGTACACAATAATTGTGTGAAGATAACGCCCACAAGATTAAAGATAAAGGTTAGTTCAAATCTATACTTAAGGAATCTAATTGCTTAAAATTTAAAGCATTTCATGGGCCCCTTTTTCCTCTTTGGTCTAATCAGTCACCTCAACTTGGACTAATCACACCCTAATTTCATCCCCTACCATTTTAATATTTACTTTAAAAAAAAAAAAATCGATCACCCACTTTCACCCTGTGTTAAAATAAATCACTCGTGTTTAGTTTTACTTTCACATTGAATCATGCAGTCATTTGATCCGTCATTAACTAACAAATGAGGTGAAAATGTAATTATTTAAGAAATTTGTACCCGAATGTAATTTTTTATAAGTAATATGCATTTATTTAAAAAAATGCAAAAGATTATATAGTTAACATGAAAATATTAAATGTAATTTTTTATAAGTAATATGCATTTATTTAAAAAAAATGCAAAAGATTATATAGTTAACATGAAAATATTAAAACATAATTTTAAAATTAATAAACATTTTAGAACTAAATTATTAAATAATAAACTTTAAAAAACTATTAAAGATATCTACACAATCAATGCATTTTAAAATTTTGTAATATTGTTATTCATTATTTCTCCCTCACTAAAACGAAAGGTGTGATTGTTTAACTTTATTAAGATGATATATTGGTTTATTTGATGTTAAAAAAAAATGGACTTAGATGTACTAAATAAAAGTTTAGTTGATCCCAACATATAAGACTAGGAGTCTAGGAGACTTATTTGATCTCAAATTTAAAGATAAAGGACTTAGATGTACCAAATAAAAGTTCACAAGATTAAGGGTTTATTTGAGCATTTTTTCTAATTTGTATATCGTGAAGGATTTTCCAAGTAAAATTCATTAATTCAACACGCATTTAATTAACAATTAATTGATCAGGAAGACAAACTTAAGATCGATTTTTAAACCATTGATAATGTAAGGTTAAATATGTTGGTCCATTACGCCAATTAAATACTGTATTTTCAGTCTAAATAAATCAACCAAACAAAATCCAGCAGATTAATTTGGTAATTATTCTAACATGGCTTAAAAGCCAACGTTAAATAAATTATAAGTAGAATGAATAAACATAAATCTACCTGAGCAGTGTATTCATTATAAAAATTAGTTGGTGAAAGGTATTAATAATAAAAATTAGCAGAGTGAAATTCGAGAGTAGTGTATGCATTATCTTGATCCTCTTGATTTACTATCAGAAAAATATAGCTCCCCTTTTTCTATTGACTTGTAAAATAGGTGAGTGTTCTGGCTAATATGTTTGTCAATTTTGTTTTGCATTCTTTTTTTTTTTTTTAATGTCTGTTGAACCGCTGACACGCCGGTTCACCCGGTTAGTAGGTCGATCCGCTGTTTCCATTGGTTCGGCAAGGGTCCAATGATAAAAATTTGAAACTTAGAAGTATACTTAAATTTTAAGTTTCAAACCTCCGTCAAAAAAAAAATAAAAAATTTAAGTTTCAAACGAGGTGCAAATTTAAAGGATCGGTTGACAGTCTATAACTTTATAACTTCAATTGAGATCCCGTTAATGGTTAATGGACAGTGAAATTGTTTCGACTTTGAACCGAATACTGGAAAAAAAAAAAAAAAAAACATAAATCATAGAAACCCAAATTTCATATAACAAATTAAATAATAAAAAAGAAAGCCCTTCTTCTTTCTTCCTCTTGTAATTTCTAACACTAATTTTTTCAACCTGCAAATTCCTACTCTTTTACCTTACCTGTTAATTAGATTCAAGGCAAAAAGCCATTTACATTATAACTAAGCTGCGGCTGAGCACTGCCCCCAGCGGCGGCCGGTAAATTGCCGCATTTCTGACACCGCGCCACCACCAATATCTTACGGCAAGACGGGCACGACGAATGAGATCCAAGCCACGTGTCAATGCATCCAACGTGAAATCCATGACCACACTGCGGCAACACGCGGATTTCCTCGCCGGCGGCGAAATCCGAGAGACAAATGGCGCAATCGGATAGCTTTTCAGCGTGGTCCTCCTCTTCGCCGTAGGTAAGTTTCGGCAACGACTTCAGAACCTTCTTTTTGAGGCCTTTGTTAGCGGCTGAGCTCCTCTGCGGTGCCGAATCGGTAGGGGCGGGGGCACGACCTGAGAGACGGCGGATCCAGGCGCAACGCGCCACCGCGACGAGGCCGAGCACGCAGATGAGAGCGCAGAGAAGGGCTGCGAGGATTACTACGAAGTCGGAATCCAGAGTCTCCACCGGTTGAGGGGGAGTTTTGGACGATGGCGGCGGTGGATTTACACCGCCCAATTGGCGTGAACGGGCGGTCATGTAGAGAGAGAAAATGTGTGCTCTAGATAGAGAGGGGGAGGAGCAAAGTGTGTGAGATTTTAGTAAACTGAAGTGTATGTTACAGTTAACATGTTTTTATAAATAAGATTTCTTTAACTAAGATCTGAAAAGCCTTTGCCATATCGGTAAATACAGCATAAAACCATGGGTATTTATTTTTGTTATGATTTTTTTTTTCATGTCCCAACAATTCGATCTCTCTTATTTCAAAATTTGGTAGGTTTCTTTTACCCATTTGTTTCAATAAAAATATTGGTGAGCTTTAAATACGAAAATTAAAAAATATACTCCTTGTATTAGAATTGATACTTTAGAGTAGTTTGTAAAAAAAAAAAGAATGTGCGACGGAGGGAGTACACGATAAGATTGTCGAGTTCATATATGCACTTGACCCACCCACCTATCCAATCTGTTTGTAGCCCTCCATCCCCTCCCGAATCGCACTCTCGACCCGATTGCTTGACCACATTACCCTCTTATTTTCGATGCAAACCTCTCAACAACCGCAATACTAGTCTAGAAGTCTCGATTTAGGAGTGTACATTCGCTTCGACCGTTGTTGTATTTCTTAAATATATGAATTATTTTAATATATATTTACACTCTTCATCCAATTATAAAATAAATTTAAGTATTTATATGCATTCTATATTTAGTTGGGCTCCATTAGAAAAAGAGGCCTAATTTTGTTTATGGCTGATAGTATCATATTTAAATAAAGCAAAAACTTATTTGTGATTAATTTTGTGCCGCATGTTACATCTGATGCCTGATAGTACCGAACATGATATTTTCCAGTACATCTCAATCATTAAAGTAATTACTAATTATTCTGTTAGAAAGGAAACATTTCGCTCTTGAAAGTAACATGTATATTCACTTTAAGAAATAAAATTTAATTATACAACTCTATCATTATAAAGTGTAATGCTAAAATGAATTAAAATATAATTAACTTTTTACTTATTTACCCATTTATTCACCAACTCGGCTTAATTTTACTTATTATTATTATTATTATTTCAATTGAGCAACTTTTCCTTTAATTTTGATTAAAAAAAAAAAAACTTCTAAATGCTTGAGAAATTAAAGGAAAGTTGTTCATCACGTTTTCCCCTCAAACCATGATTAATTGGTGATTGATAATGTCATATAAAAACACTTACTCCTATATAACACAAAAATGGAATTAATGAAAAATGGCGTGTCACCCTAAATATACACATTTACAACCAATTTGATGGAACACAAGCATGCGTACTAGACTTCGACTTATTGCACAATTCTACGATGTCACTTTTTGTATTTCATTTTATATTTCATCATACATTTAAATTATTAACATAAATCAGCATAATAAATTAAGTCTCTGTAATACGAGAAGATATCATTTCGTTACTTTTAAAATACAACTCCAAGACAAATTACATCGTTTAATTAATGCATATAGAAGTTGTATAATTTTGAATTAATGCACCTATTTTTTTATGAAAATAATTAGATGCACGGTGAAAACGTCATTTTCAATATATTGCTCCATAATTTTTTTAATTCAATAATATATATTGTAATCGAAGACTTTGATTCCAAATTTCCAACTTCGATGGACGAGCATTAATTGCAATTACTTTTCGCCCATTCTTTGACTAATTGCATCATTAGTGGTCAATAAAATATGACTACTACTATAAATAATGTTTTAAAGCAAATATGCTAGTAGTAATAAAATTTTGAAAACTTTTGTGATTTTCAAGTTTGTGAAAGACGTTACCTAGCAATTATTTGCTAGTTATGGAATTAAAAAAAATAAAAATAATTTAATTAATAAAGTTACCTAGCAATTATTTGTATATTGTTTTAAGGGATATAAGGTAAATAGAAAAAAAAAAAAGTGTGTGTGTGTGTGTTACGTTATGTGTTTACAAATGAGTTGATTTTGGGATGTTCACAGTGGTGCTCAAATTCTTTATGTCCAATAATGCCAATTTATTAGGACCACTTTTAATATGAGATTTTTTTTTCGATTTATATATATTGTTGATCACATCTGCTCATTAACAAGTGAGGGCTGCTATAAATCAACATCATTACACAAAATTGACCTAATTTCTTTCCTCAAGGTAATAATTATGAGAAGACAAAATAACATATCCAAGTCGAAAAAGAAAAAAAAGGTTTAGTTGCCTATGTGCAGAAACATATTTGTGGTATATGGTCTATTTTAATTTTGAAAAAATATATTGAATTCAATAATATGTTTTCGGATAATTTTATAATCATGCTTAATACACTATCCTCGTGCAATAGTTTTTATGTGAGTGCAGACAAAAATTAACCTAATCATTTTTTTAAAAGGCAGATAATATATTGCATTAAGAATTAGTCAAATTGACACTAATAGTAGTTTGTACCGTACCAACGAAAAAAGAAAAATAGAAACATTCAAACCAAAACGGCCAAGCTTACGTGTCACCGTTTTATTACAAGAATTGAGATGACATTTCAAATAGGTATTTCTACCGTATACCAAAAAAAATCATGGGTGAGATTGTGAGGCTACAACGTAATTTTCTTTGGGGGAGGGAGTAATGGGAAAAGAGTAGCATGGATCGATTGGAAAAGAGTATGTAATACGAAACAACTAGGTGGGCTAGGGGTTAGAGATATTTGAATTTTTAACAAAACTCTACTGAAAAAGTGGGGATGGAGATATCTACATGAAAAAAACAGTTTGTGGGTTAGGGTTTTGAGATCTAGATATGGGAACGCCTGGGGAGATGGCTTCGGCCTATTCCCAACAGGGGGTTGGGACTTGGGAGGGTATCACAATGGTGGAGGGATATTTTAAAAATGATAGGAGAGGGTAATGGGGGCTGGTTTCATTGAAATCTCTCGAAGGTACTAGGAGATGAGAGAAATACTTTCTTTTGGGAGGAGAACTGGACGGGGGAGGGAACTTTTAAAGATAGATTTAGGAGATTGTACCATATTAGCATAGACAAGGGGAAAACAGTGGGGGAAATGGGGGTTTGGGAGGGAGAGTCATGGAATTGGACATGGAGATGGAGAAGGGCTCTCTTTGATAGAGAACTAACATCTTTTAACGATCTTATATCTGTGATGGACAGGTTCAAACCCAAAGACGGAATAGAGGATTCGTGGAAATGGCGGGCATCAAACACGGGGAAGTTCTCCACAAAAGCAACGTACTCGACCCTTTTCAACCAGAGCCAAGACACTCGACCAGACGACAGGCTGATCCAAGGGTTCAAAAGTATTTGGAAGAGCTTTGCACCCTCAAAAGTCAAAGCTCACGCATGGAGGCTCTTATGGGGAAGACTGCCAACACGATCCAACCTTAGAAGAAGAAACATCCTCAACCAGAACGATGATCTAAGGTGTGTACTATGTGGGGTAAGTGAAGAAACTGAGAAGCATATCTTCTTGGAATGCCCCCGAGCATACCAAGTTTGGATGGACTGTCTGGATTGGCTCAAGATACCGTCAGCACTACCGTCAGAATTACTAGATAATTTCTTTGGTTTTGAAGGCCTCATCAAACGAAGAAACGGGAAGAAGATCGCCACATCTACATGGTTATGTGTGGTATGACTCATACGGAAGTGGAGAAACGCAGTCCTCTTCAGAAACGAGATATTCTCGACCACCAAGGTTAAGGAGGAACTAAGGGCAAGACTTTGGAGCTGGTTCACAGTCAAATATCACACTCGAAACACCTCGCCTTTCAAGGACTGGGTGACAGACCCACTTAAGTGCATGGCCTAAGTCACTATGTATTTTAAATGTTTACTGTTTGTCTCTCTGATGATTAAACTTGTACACTGAATTATTCGGGTATTTCTTGTACCCAGTTTTAATACAATTCCTTTTACCGATAAAAAAAAAAGGTATAACCCCAAAAATTTATACTTATATGTGCATTATTTCAGTTTCGCAGGCCATAGATTTAATTCGTTTAATAAAAAAGAGCAGAGTCCGTCGTTTAATAAAAATATGTAATATTAAATATATATATATAAATATTTTTGGTGGAGCTGTGGGTATATGATTATCCAAGAAATTATATTGATAAAATGAACCAGGTCATTTAACTACATTCATCTCCCCTATAGCCACAATAATTGCCTACATCTACATATTTAGGTAATACTATCAATTAACTACCATCTCTCACGCCTCATTATTCACAACAATACCTACGCATATAGCCACGTTAATTCAAAAGAAATACTCTTCCGATCTCATACAAAAGTTTTGCGAAGACTTTTGAGCACAGAGTTATAAAAAAAATTAAAAAATGTAATAAGTAGAGTTATAAAATAAAATAATTAATTAAATTTAGTGTATGTGTAAATTTAAAAAAATACTGATATTTTTGTGTAAATATTGTGAACATAGTGTTCATAGAAACAATTCTTGTTATAAATATGCAAACTTTTGGGTAAAATGCAAAAAATAATTAAAGTATGATAAACATTACATAAATAGACCCAAAAAGCAGAAAAGTCAGCCAAAAATCAACTACAAGTAGAATTGAACCAAATAAATTATTTGAATAAATCTTCTCATCAATACTTATCCTCATTGCCTTTTCTTGTATAGTATATCTTATCCACTGCGATGTGAACACGTTCATATGTACATATAGCTTTATGCACTTAATTATATTTGACCCACCTTATATGTCCTCTCTTTTCCCTATTTTTGTCTCTATTTAGAATACGTTATAACTTAATTATCACTATATAAATGCACAATTAATTATATTTAATATATTATTCTATATATTTTGTACCATATATAATTTTATTGCCTCAATTTTTTTTTATCTAATTAATGTCATGCATTGTTTAAAGAGACATGTCATACATTGTTTTCTGTTTATGTGTGTTTTTATGAAGAACTTAAAAAATAAATTCATGGTTAGAGCTGAAATTGGTATGTATATAAAACCCTTTTGTATATTAACAGGGAGTTTGCTTATGTGTGTCGATTTTTTGTGCATTAAACGTTACATGTTGATTTTTGAAACATCATATATTATGTTATAGTGAAGTCAAATATTTATGTGTGTATATGTGGTAATATTAAGTATTGAGTTTGTGTATTAAATTATGGTGATGTGTTTGTACCAATGTCATTTAATGATTGAATTAAATTTACATTTAATAACATATTTAGACTATTTCATATTATTGTGAAGTATACAAATATATTATTTGAGTTTAATTTTTTATGCCTCGATATTCGGTCAATGACCGATTAATTTGGGGGACCAATCCCACCGTTCACTTATCGGACAGTTTAAAGTCAGAGTTATTTGAGTATATATAGTTATTATATACTCTTTCCGTTTTTTAATAAGTGTCACTTTGGCTTTTTAACTAATTTTAAAATAAGTGTCATTCTAAGGTTTTTTCTTTAATTTTGACTATTTTATCCTTATTCATTTACCATAAATATTTTTTATTAATAAATTCCACAAAAATTGTTTATACCAAAATTAATTTAGTTTAGGAATACTAGCTACATTCTTAACTACATTCTTTATTAAACAAAAATTCTATATTAAAATTAGTTATAATTAATGAAGGGTGATATCGACCACAATTTATAATCTTAATTTGTTGAAAAAAGCTAAAATGACACTTATTAAAAGATGGAGGGAGTAATAAAATTAAAGTTTAGGAACATCTAAGTAAATTAATAATATCGAGATTTAGAGGGTTGGGGGTGAAAATTAAAACAGTAGTCGTAAGGGCACACAGATGGAATTGATTGTTTTATGAGAAAAATAATACTCCCTCCGTCCCATATTAATCTTCATAGGTATAGGTAGATGGGCACGCAAATTAAGAAAGTGTAATAATGAGTGAAGTTTTGAGGGGTAATTTTGTAAAACTTTATGTATAAAGTAAATAAATGAGTTGACAAGTGTATGTGTGAGATAAAGTAATGACATTTGTGTAAAATTGAGGTTATTGTGAGGGTGGAGTTTATAAAGGATTTTACATTTTAAGGGTGTGAAAGTTATTATGGGACGTCCCGAAAAGGAAAGTGTGAAAGTTATTATGAGAGGGAGGGAGTATATAATACGAATCTAAATTAAAGTAAAACATCACATGGCCGGGGGGACTTGCAAAAAAGAAAAAAGAAAAGCCTTGATCTAAGTCGTGTAAAGAGGGAGCTAGGGTGATAATATGTCAACACTATAGATTATCTGAGATTGAGAATGGATATAATTCTCATTTCAGCTCAGCTGATTTAAAATAAAATTGTTTATATAAAAAAGTGAAAATATAGTAGAAATAAAATAGTAAGTGTGAGTAAAATTTCTTTTTAAAAAAATGAGAATTATAAAATTTAACGTATAAAAAATAGTAAGAATTATAAAAATAGATATTACTCCGTACTAGTTTGCAGCCTCTATTAATTAAAGATATATACTTACCTCCTCTTTTTATATTGTTTGTCTTTTTTTACTTAAGTTTTAATAAATTTTCAAGTTTCTATCTAAATTATTCATATATGAAATTATTATATTCCTAAAATTTCTTCTTTTATACACATTCTTTCACGATAATTGAGACAAGTTATTTCTCATTTCTTTTCATTTTTACTCGTTTTCTTTTAATTTTCCTCATTTTTCATAATAAAGAATGTTAAATTTATAAAATATATGTATTCCTTAATTTTAATTATTGACAAAATTTTGAAAAATTTTAAAACTGAAAAACAGATACTCTCCTTGTCTACACTTAATGTGCATTTTTTTGTGCACGAATTTTAAAGAATTTAGGTAGTTTATGTAAAAAGTAAATATATGAAATAAACAGTGAATTGAAGTGTGTATTAAAGAAATAAATATTTTTATTTATAAAATTGTGTATATTAAGTATGAAAACCTAAAAACGAAAAAGAAAATTGTATATTAAGGGTGGTAAAAATACTAGCAACTTTTTCCCATGTGCAGGTAAGCTTGTTGGGGACTCATGCATTCTTTCAAAAAATGATGCCAAGTAATAGAAAGGAACAAACAAAAGAAGAGCAAATTGAAGAAGTAGTGGAAGAAAAAAGACACGCAAATCAAAGCTGTTTTTTAGAGGGAATAAAAGTCTTATTCCTTCCAACCTAATTATATAAACCAAATGTCTTTAAAATAGAACACGTATACAAAAATGAAACTAGATTAGAATACTCCCACCTCAGCTTTTCATATTTTATAAATTTACCCTTCATCAATATTTTCACTTTCCGAAAGAAAAAGGTGTATGAACATAAAACATACTTCTATTTTTTAAGTATATATAAAGAGAATTTGTAGAGATACATAAAGAAAAATTAGGGCAATTTTCAGATTAATTGTAAGAAGAATGTAATTCATAAACGAGTATATATTGTTATGTTATTCCTGAATAGAAGCTTAATTTGGGTACATATATATAGCAACTCACGTGGAATTATAGTGACCAAGTGTTTGGATGCCTCATTATGTGAGGCAACTTTTATTAACAATAGAATTGTGTGTGTATCTCGTCTTTTGTGGCAGCAGTTAAAAAAGAAGAAAAATCATGTCACTTTTCTTCGTCATACATCGGACCTAGTATAACACATCAGTCGCATCATTATATAATTCAAATTAAAGAGGAAAAAAAAATGTAAGGATAAAAATTTAGAAGATATTAATAATAAAAATATATGAAAAATTTATAAGAGACTAGATAAAATTGAAATAATGAAAAATTTATAGACGGACGGAGAAAGTATATTATATTTACCAGCTTGACCGTTTTCTCATGCACGTCCATTTGCTACTCTCAATCGGTGGAAACACGTACTCACTACATAATTTTTTTTTTATTTTTTTTTGAGAAGTTATCGTTCATTGCAAATTTGTAATCTCATTTTTTCATCATCGGTCAGCCAATTCTTGACGTCCCACATTACAAATTTATATCAATTTGTTTGTCTCCTCAACCTCGTCTATTTGCCACCCTGAATCATCATCAATAGCCATTGTAGCGCTGTGATTTATTCCTTTTTTTTTTTTTGGAGAGATTTACAATTCATATTAATTTTTCCATTTTAATTACTTTCTAAATTCTTAATTTCCTCTCAACTTTTATTGTTGATGTAGTGGTGGTGAAACTTGTGGGTGGTGCTCGTTCCATTGAAGATGATGGAATATTGTTGTTGTTTTTGTCTCACTTGCCATATTTTATCTTTTCAAGCAGATTTGGGCAAAAATTGTTAACTAAGCTTGGGACACAAATTTTGCTACTCACCAATCACCATATATTGTCAATAAGAATATACTCCGTATATACGTATAATTATTATATTACAATTACAGCCTCTTATGTTATAAATTTAAATTACAGAGAGCTAAAAAATAAAATCTAGCTTAAAGAAAAAAAGAAAGTTCCATGTATGTCATTTTCGGATTTCAAAAGAGCGTTATCTTAATCTTCTAAACTAACTCATATTTTAAGTTTCTTAAATGTTTGTATTTCACAATGAGTATTTTTCAGAATCAAATTAGTCATTTTATAAGAACAACTTATTTATCTGGATTTTTTTTTTTTTATGTACTTAGTCAGTTAGTTGCCGACACATAGTGCGTATAAAGTTAGATCATTCCATTACAATTTTTAGATTCCTAATTAATAGCTGTCCAAAATGGCCTGGGCCATATATATCGTGCACAGGGTGCGCAAATATCAGTTTAGACATCTTAATTAAAGTTACTAATACGTTTCAATTAAAATACCCTATCACGTTTTATCCCAGTATCACAACTAGGTATATTGTTGACCGACTATATATATGTGTGTGTGTTGCATTTTTCATTTAGCACGTCTCTAAAATTAAGTCAAAATACTTGACTTAGGTTTGGATGGAATCGACACGTAATGTTGTTGATTGAAGCACTCAAATCAATCAATCAAACAAATGTTGATGAAGCACTTTGTGCGTCTACAAATGAGGGCAAGTTATAAATTAGATTTTTGGACATAATGCACTTACCACTAACAATAATACAAGTCAAACTGGCCGGGTCCATGACCCGATCCTAACCAAGTTAGGCCACGAATACTAGTGGGACGGCGCCTCCTTTATCATATTACAATTCACCCCATACACATATATAAATTCTTGTGTTTATTCATTCATTTACCTACTAATCTAATTTCCTCATTTTTCTTTTTAATTATATGATCTTGGTTTTTATTAATAGTATTCCCTCCCGTCCCCTAGCTACTTAATGACACAAAACTATTGAACACAGGTTTTAACGTGAATTGTTTATTAGTATTATGAAAGATAAAGTGAAGGTAGTAAAAACTTTTCAACTTTATAAATAGTAATAAAATTATTTTTTAGTGTAATAAAGTAGTGGCATTTATTGTAATATTGTGATATTTTAAGGGAATAATTTAAAAGTGTTTTTACTATTTTAGATAATAGGTCAATAAGAAAGAAACACCAAAATGACAAAATGAATCATTAAGTAGGAAGCGAGGGGAGTAAAATAGAACCAAACATGAGAGATTCAATACCCCTATATATATATATTTTGATATTGTTCAGCTCAAATCATTTGACCATCTCATACAAGACTCAAGTCATATAAGAGCCATACTTGTGTACACTCAATTGCAGCATGTAGCTCAATTGTCATACCACCTTTGACGCGAGAAAGGGAGATGTGACTGTGTGCAATTTTCACACACCGGAGGTGGTGCGATTTTCAAGCACTCTAGGTGCGATTCACATACAGTCTTAATTATCTCCACCATCCGTCTTTCCCTTTGTAGATATATCTTTTTGCCATGTAGATCTGTTTGTTTCCTTGTAGATTTGTGAGTTATTGTTCCGATCTGAACAGTCGCTGCATTCCGTCGTCGTCCGCCGCCACCGTGCTTTTCGATTTTCCTCTCTTAGATGTTTTTTCGTGATATGTAGATTTATTCTCTGGTTTTGTTGGGATCAATTAATAGAATATCCTTAACGGAGCCACGGTGACCGTTCGGAAATTTATCCTTAATCCCATTTACTGTTTTTTTGCTCGGTTGTGTTCTTGTCGTTTGTTTTTGTTTTCCCGGTGTGGAGCCTTTTCCCCTGTGTGAGACTTTTTTTGAGTGGATTTTCATGTGGAGCAAATGATACACTCGTTTTTCTATTTCTCACGATTGGATGGGGCAGCGACCATGACATTGGATTGATGAAGATTATTAGTTTTGAGTTTGAAAATTTATATTGACATTATACTTTGATCTTATAAACCTCTCAAAAAATTTTTTTTTGCAACATATAGCTAGAACAATTGAACTACAATTTTAACTTTAAAATTTTAATTAAACAATTAAAAAAATATCTAAAAATTCAGTTGAATGTATTCAATTTGCATACAAGAATTTATTATCATATAATGTTTGGAAATATTGTAAGACATAAATTCCTTATCAAATGATTATTCTAAAATTTGATTCAAAGGGCTCTTAGAATTTCTGGTAAAAAATATTAATTTCAATAAGCGGAAAGAAAGATAAAATATTCTAATAAACCATAAGATAGGGCAAAAGATTATAAAGTGAGAAATGTTGTCTCGCATTATAGCCACAAGGAACAAACATTATTTATTATACTAGTATTTTTATAACTCAAATAGTATTTAGTAATACTTCATACAGACGAAATTATAATAAAGCTAGCACATTCTCACTTTGAGATCATACACCTCAAAGATGTTTTCAAATAAGCTTTTGAGATGTTAATAATTTCCATTTTATAATTAAAATGATCAAATTAATTAAAAACAATAAGAATAATTGAAAGTACAACTAGAATCCTTTCTTTAACAAAAATGATCTGACCATAGGTGATCATATATGCTTACAGTTAATGCATCCCAAGTTGGCATCAGAATTCATAGGAAAAATCATCCTACCCATACCTATCAAAATATCATATTTGAATGTTGAAAGCCGACTCGTCTCACAGGTCGTATCTCACATTCCATCTGCGATTTCCATCTACATTAAACGTCCAATTATTTTCCCGAATCTGCAAATACGCCATCTGGAACAACGTGACAGGGAAGACTTTTCAGATTATTAGAAAACAAGTGACACCCTTTGCCTCTTCTATATATTTTTTGCACAGTGCACATAGTTCTCACTTGAATAAATCAAGATGCCATAAAATAATTTGAGTTGATCTAATAAGTCAAGATCAGTTTCATGCATGTGAGTTATGAAGAAATGCAAGTCAATATGTCATCGGGACAAGATTTTACATACCTTATCAACAACATCATATCCCAACTTGAGGCGCAAATCCTGGTCTTTTTTAACTTCGGAGATGCTCCAAACAAATTCAGTAGCTCCAGTGTAGTCTATCTGTTTTCAGACATAACATTCAACTTCAGTTCAATTTATGAGAAACTTCTAAGGTCAAAGACATTATAACAGTGACATACAATTCTACGAACCAGAAGATCATGACAGCTGGATGAAGGGAAGATAGACTAACCTTTCTAAACTCCTCATCGATATTACATCGACCCTTAACATTAAAGGTCAACGATTCATCAGCAGTTACTGGAAATGTCTTCTTTCCACGTACATTATAGTGAACTTTATTATTTCTACTGTATTGAACTCCCACACCAAGGCTTGCTGATAACTACATAGATAAGGAAGACTCAAAGATTTAGGCATCTAGAATGACATCTCATTATCATTATGAATCTATAAGAAAGCTAAGCTAAACCAGTATCAACTCTTAATGAAAACGCTTCCTTTCTCCCAATTCTTATATTTGTGTAAGATAGATTGCAAATATCAAATATATTTTGGTGTATAGGTACACCTCATAGGTGGCCACAAATGATGCATTTACCATCAAAACAATAAGCAACAAAAACCCGGTAAATTATAAATATCCATAATCCTAATTTTCACTCTATATTCATAAGGAGGTTTTCACTCTATATTCATAAGGAGGGATGGTTACTTAACATCAATTTAATCATTCGGAGAATAGGAAATGCATACCTCAGGATGGAAGTATCTAATCATTGCATTTAGGTAAGTAGGAGTTCCAGCCTTTGTGTCTAGCTCTCCACGAAGCTGCCAATTTGAAGGAAATGCAAATGAGGTAAAAGTTTAAGCAAAGCTATACAAAGATAAACGAGCAAAGAAGAATCTAACCAAACAAGGCAATTCGAAAAACTCCTCCATTAACGAAACTCAAGACAAAGTAAAGAAACATCAAAATATTCAAAACAATTGGAAATGCACATCAGAACAAAACATTGCTCGATTATCCGACATTGGATTAAATTCGTTTCTTTCCAATTAAAACACATTTAGACACCCTTCTCATTAATGAACTTATCCATAAATACTAAGCTACACAATGCACCAAGTAAAGAACACTCTACATTCAAATACGAAATCCACAGTCTTGCAAGAACAACACAAAACCACCAACTAATAACGAAATGAAGCAAGAAATCACAAAACATTTAGCATATTAATCATCGACGCCTTTTATCGAAAATTGGATTTAAACATATATAATTAGTAACCTCGTATGAATAAAGAAGAGCTGAATAAGGGGGAAAAAAAAATCAGAAATTCACCTGGCAGATAGAATTGGAGGAGATGGGGAATTTTTCCTTGGCGTGGATACGGAGAGACTTGGAATCTCCGGCATACCTAAGCGAAGTTTCCATTTTCAATATGCAAAAATTCCTTATCTCTAAACTAATTAGGGTTTAGTTCAATCACGAAACCCCTCAGCCTCAGTACAACAAGTAGATAATGGGATATAGCGGACATCCCACCGTGGCTTTTGGGATTTTCATATATTGCTATCAAATCTTAAGTCGCATTCACAGAAACGCGATTACAGGATATATATATTTTCTTAAATAGCATTGACCGAGAGGATTTTTTTTTTTTTATTTAAATAATTCATACTCCCAATTACCAGGAGTTCTTTTGTCTTCTATCAAACGAAATGATATTTTCTATTAAAAAAATTCAATTACAAGGAATTGGGAAGGTACATTAAATATATATATATATATCCACTCAATTTATCTAGAAAATGCTAGGGTAAAATCAAATAATGTAATGTCAAAATAAAATTCGAGTATTTAGGTACGTATAAGATACTACATCTCATACGTTATGTGTGTCTCAATTTAAAAAGAAAATAAGAATGTAGGATACATCTAGGGCTTGTTTGCATTGTAGGATGAGATAGACAAGTTAGGATATGATTAAGTAGGATTACACTGTTTGGATTGTAATTTTTGAAATTTATTTATGTGTTTGGATTGATGGATTACTTTTTGTTTATACTGTAGCGAAAAGTTATATTTTGTGTTTGGATTCAATGATAAATAAGATTAAAGGGTCAAAAGTCAATTTTGCCCCTAATTCATTTTTCTAATACATCTTCCTTTTTTTCTTCTTAACTTCAGGTAAACAATTTAATCTTTGTTCCTTATATTTGCCGACATATATTTGACTTTATACTTCAAACAAATTTTACCATGGAATTATTATCACTATTGAACAAAATTTTACAGCACACCTAATATTCCATATTATTTCTATATTTTAAAGAACTACACGTAGGAGTGTAAGTGAGTTGAGTCAACTCGCGAACTACTCATGTTCGATTCAAAAAAAGATCGAAAACGACTCGAATTAATTAATCGAGTCAAGTTCATAAACACTCAACTTGAAAAACTCACGAGCCTAATCGACTTTGGATAATATTTAATATTTTTGCATTAATTATATAATTTATATATAAGTAATCGAGTCGTGCTCGAACTTATTTGGTAATTAATTAATTATATTAGAAAAAATATATTTTACATTTAATTTTAAAAATTATACATGTAATTGAGTCTAATCGAATCGAGCTCAAGCATAAAAAATTTAGGCTCAATCGAGTCAAGTTGAGTTTTGAGCTTTGAGTATAACAATCGAATTTCGAGTTCAACACTAGACGGCTCGACTCGACTCATTTACACCCTTAACAACATGTGCATAACAACATAAACAAATAATAATAATAATAATAAAACGTATTGAAACAATAAAATACAATGGCATGTAATTCAATAGAGTTATTGAGTATATCTTTATAAGGACATATTGGTTTTTATATTACAAGAAGTAAGGACATAATTGGAATTTTACATGACTCCCTAATTTCCCATAACAGTTGGACAAATAAACTTAGCCCCCAAGCTTGGATCAATAAACCCTCCAGAATGGGATAATTGACAAAACTAGCTCGGGCCCAATGTAAAACTCGGGCTTTAATCCATTAAACCAAACAATTGATTAAGCTTGAAAAAATAGTCTATCTCAACTAATCAATTGATCCAAACACACCCCTAGTATTTTGCGCATTTGTTGTTCAACTATCTTATGTAGACTTTTTGTATAATGACTATGACTTTGTGATGGACTAATCATTTGCATGTTTTATCGTGATGTTCCTCTTATTTTGACTCTATGTTTATGTGTTATTTTTTTAATTACTGTTGATATGTCACAAGAATCAATTCTAAATCACGATGATAGTGAGAATTGAGAAATACCTTATTGATCCAATAGAGGATTATATCACATGTACAAAACAAGACGATACTAACGGATAAAGAATCACAATTCAAAGGTAAATATATATATATGTTCAGAATCAAAACTTTGTAAACAAAAAAGGGGCTGATAAACAAGATGGTCGTCCTAAATCTTGAATCCAATCTTCATTCTATATACATGATCGGTATAAACATCAGTTTGCTATCAGGCGTTGCCGTTACTTGCAAAAGTTCGATATTCATTTCAAATTCAGAATTGGGCTGCAAATGAAAACACAACAACACTTGTTATATAATCATATTTCCATGATCTATAACTATAAGTAAAAAGGGTTCATTGAGCCCTAAACCGACACAATTCATTAAAGCTTAACGAGCATAGTGGAAGCATTACCGGAATTTCATTCATCCCTCTTGATCCATAGCCAGCCTCTGGAGGAATAATCGCAGTCCTCTGCGTCCCAAAACAATATTACATTATAGACAAAGTCTTGTATGCATTACGCATGCAACTCAAGTGCATTATTAGTTGGTAGTTACAAGATACTTACTAAACATTATAAACAGAAAGAGATACTGAATTACCTTTCCACCCACTCTCATCCCCTCAGTTATTGCATACAAAGCTTTAGGAGGTTTAGGTGCAGCTTGTGCAGAAAACAAACCATTTGGATTGTCTACAAACTCTCGTTTTCGCTCTTTTCCTGGTATAGCTCCAACTTGAAACACGTAAGGCTACTTAAAAGGCGTGAGTATCAGTATTTCGTTTAAATACTACACATTATAGTGTTATGGTGACTAAAATGGTGCTAGTAATAACCTGGGCAATGCTCCGATTGCCAGCCAAGAGTTTAGATTCCCGACTTGATACAGCTGTAATACCACGATATAAACAATCAAAGTGCACCTTCAGAAAAGAAATACAGAGATTTCTTAGACAAATCAAAGGGATGTGGAAGAAAAGATTGAATAGACAACATTTTACTGCAAATGAACCTGCACCGTCGATCCCTTTTCAGCAATCGGGCCCTTTCCTACGACTATGTCATAATACTTGAGCCCATCAGCTGCCTCAGAAATGAAATATTTAATTGTTACATGAATGAAGAATCAAAGTGCCTGAACAAGCTCCCCTTAGTGTTGATTAACTTGTAAATGAATGAACTAACAACTTATATGGTTTATTGCTGGGAAAATATCAATTTTGGTCACTTCTTTTCATATTTGGTCACCCACATTTGATCACTATCAAAATTGGTCACTCACTTATTATATTCTATCAAAATTGATCATTCCGTTAGTCAATCTGTCATTGACTAACGGAGAAAGAGTTTTGAGCTCAAAATTTTCAAAACATTAAAAACTTTTGATGCATCTTCTAGAAACTAATGAAACAAACGCAGTAGTAAGAATGAAACATGTGAAACGCGTTCACATGCGGAATTTTCATTATATTTATCCTTGATTAGAAAGAATTCTCAAACGTGATTCAATCAACTTGCTGGGTAGTCAAAAAAATTTCAATAAATTTTTAATAATTATTTAACTCAATTATGAATTCATTTGTTGTTGGTTTACTTTTTAGAACGTGATTCAATCAACTTTGCTGGTAGTCAAAAAATTTCAGTAAGTTTTTAATAATTATTTAACTCAATTATGAATTCATTTGTTGTTGGTTTACTTTTTATTTTACAGGAAAATGAGAAACTCGGTTTACTTTTTATTTTACAGGAAAATGAGAAACTCAAGATAGAATGAAACTTTGTACTCTTGTTTTTTTTTAACAATTGTACTCTGTTTTTCAATTCTTGGTTTCATATTGAATTTGTATAATAATTGGAGATATAAATTTGGAAAAATATCAATTTTGGTTTGTGACTACCCAGCAAGTTGATTGAATCACGTTCCAGAAGATGCATGAGAATTCTTTCTAATAAAGAATAAATATAATGAAAATTTCAAGATGCATGAGAATTCTTTTGACCTATTACGGATAAATATAATGAGAATTCCTTCTAATCTATAAGATAAAACTAAGATTCTTCAATGGGTATTCACGCTCGGGTAGGTTCCACATGTTTCATTCTTGCTACTGCATTTGTTTCATTAGTTTGTAGAAGATGCATCAGAAGTTTTTAATGTTTTGAAAATTTTGAGCTCAAAACTCTTTCTCCGTTAGTCAATGACAGATTGACTAACGGAATGATCAATTTTGATAGAATATAATAAGTGAGTGACCAATTTTGATAGTGATCAAATGTGGGTGATCAAATATGAAAAGAGGTAAAACTGGATGACCAAAATTGATATTTTCCCTCCATATAACTTCTAAAGCAGTCTTTGGTTATCGAATTAAAGATTTAAGAACCTAACCAATCTATAAAACAAACAATCCTAGTAAAAGTAACAAACAAAGACAACACTTTTGCTAAAGAAAATACATAATCTTATCTTTGAACTATAAAAGAAGCAAGCAATCCTCTGAATTACCAAAACAACAGCAATTCAAGAAAACCCACATCATCAAATTCAGAAAGCCATTATCACCAACAACCAAAAACTCTCCCAAATACAAACACAGCAAAAACTCAAAATCAAACAAATTCAAGAAACTGTTGAGCAGAGAGAGAGAGAGACTGACAGGTAGTTAGATAGTCTTCAATTGGGATAGTCTTCCTGCTGCGCCTTTCTCTAGCAAGCAATGTCTGAGGAATTGCAACAAGGCTTAATGGCACCACAGAGATGAGAATTGCAGTCCTTCTTGAAATGGACAATGGCAAAACGACAACGTTTTTCTCTGCGCGGGTTGTGTGTTCTGAACAAGATTGAAAATTTGTTTGTGTAAATTTCTCAAGGGTTCTTAAGGAAGCCATGGCCGTTGGACAATACCAACTAACGTATATTTTTCGCCTCTTTATCCATTATCATTATGATTTTTTTTTTTTTTTTTTTGTTTTCTCATGTAAAGAAAGGTAGAAAGGATGTGTACATCAAGCGAGGTTTGACTTCTAGCCAAAGGGAATATGGAATAATATAAATTGTTCTTCTGATAATTTGCTCCTAATAAAAGATTTTAAGTGACCATTTTAGATTAAAATCTGAGGAAAATGTATATGTTTATAGCGCTTGTGAGGCACGTTATAGGTTACACTCCAGTAAATTAAAAAAAAGGAAGGGCTGTCATTTGATAAATTATGAAAATTCTAAATTTATTGTTCGATGAAATTCTAATAAAAGAATTTTTTTTTTGTAAGAATAGAAGAACTGAAATTTTTAATATGTCTGGAACCATACAAAAAGATTAGCATAACCTAAACATACAAATCAACGTATAAATCAAGAAATAATCCAAATTTAAAGAACGAACAATCTTCTTCATAGAAGTTAAGTTCGTCTAAACTCTTTATTTAATATAGTGAACATCATTGTTTAATAATTTTGAAAACATGTAATATCAAATATTTTTTAAATAATGATGCTACATATACTAAACATTGATACTTTAAAAAGTTCATTTAAACCCAAATTCACAAAAAAAACTACTTAAGAAAGAATAATGGTTGATGTCCAATCCAAGTCTAATTTTATAGAATTAATGTTCATTTAGAAGCTCTAAATTAAACTACTACATATTCTTAAAGTCGCAACAAAATTTTAATCCCAACATTCGGCCATAAATAATCTCAAAGTTGGGAGAATAAAACGTGGACAACAACATAAGAATTCCGACCTACCCTATATCTCATCAATAACATCAAGAAGATCATCAACTTCCTGCCTCAAGAGTGTAATTTTCTGCTGAACCACAGCTACTCGGTTATCGATATCCCGAGCACCAGATTTCTTCTCATAAGAATCAACCACCATGGAGTGTTTCAGCATCAGCTTTTCTTGTAATTCCCTCTCCTTGGCTACTAATTCTTCAACCTATATATAAACCAAATATGTGAGGATATAATAGTGTGTAATATTACACCCAGGACATTACAATGAAATGGAGTGACACCTTGGGTATTATTTGAACCGCCTGTGGAGACAATTGCAAGAATGACAGCAAGGGCTTCAGCTCCTTTGATAGCTCCTTAAGCAAACTGTCGGCAGCTTTGCGTGCTGCTTTGCAAGCCTGCACATCGCCCGTCCTTGAAAGATCACGCAAAGATGCTTCTAGATTATCATGAACAATCAAACAACGGTTCATGATATTTTGGAACTGCTGGATTGTAGTTTGGACCTGTAAAATTTGATTACATTACCAAAGCCTGTCCTTTTAACAGACATTATAATGAGTGTTTTCCATCAACTAAAAACAAGGGAGAAAGAATACTACAAATATACCTCATCCCACTGAAGTTTTGCTAGACAAGAAGGTGAAGACTTGGAGATTGTGAAGTCTGCATGCGTATACGCTACACATGCAACAAAGAAGAGGAAAAATCCGAAAATCAACATCAATGGCTCCATGAGGAGAGAAAGATTGCTGAATCTGTAATAGACCTGTGTAGAACACATATATTAATTAGATTTATTCAAAAGAAAAATAGATTCAAAATAGAATATGTTGCTGTAAAGTGATGGTGGATAATGAGACAAGAGACAAGAGACAAGAGACAAGAGAATCTACTGTAAAAAAACACGAGAATATACCAATGCATCTATAGTTCATTTAAGCATTTTTAAGAAAATGTGTGAAGACATTTAAGGAGTATAATTGACAAGTCTATGCATCGTAATTACTGGTCTATTTTTCTCATATAATCACAAAATCATAATTTGCCAGATTAAAAGGTTAAAACAAAGTCACCTGAAAATACTGATTATGTTCGGGGACAACATTTATCTTTTCCAATACGATGACTGGTCTTCCAACCATATCCAGATGCGAAAATTTTGTCTGCACCAGCTCACAAGAACAATATATGAGAACAGAGGCACAACTACCAGATGATTGAAAGAATATTATAGATCCAAACTGCAGATTTATTGCACCTCTTGAGTCTGTTCGGCAGAAAATGGAACAGCAACAGAAATATCGTTTGACCCCTCTGGTAAGACAACCTGGAATTACAGAACCACGGGTTATATCAGTAACAAATCTTACCAAAAGAATGAAAGAAAAAAGGGAAGAGTTTAGGTAACAAAATATGAAAAGCAGGTCCTGCAGTTCATTATAGCAGCATCAAGTAGAATATCAATTTAATAGTGATATAGATGTTTCATACCGGAATATTGTAAATATGAAGCTAATTATGACCGTCACCAATAAAAAAAATTGATACAGAAAGTAGATGTGAAAGAAGGCTCAGAAAAGACGAGCTCAGCTGGAAGAACAGTAAAGCAAGCTCTTTAACGCAATATAAATTCCAAGCACCCCATACTCTTGGTTTTTTATGTCTTATACAAAGCTCGTGAATCCAACATAGAAGCATTGTCTATGCTCAGAGCAAACCAAAATGAAGCTAGCTTGTCAAGAAGTATGCATGTGAAAGCAAATCTGGAATTTACTCCTAAATCCTAATAGAGATATATCACTTGCAAGTAAGTTGGCAAGCATTAAGAATGTGCCTATGCAGAGTAATAATCAAAGGTCATATGCATGCAAACTAGTGCAAATAACAATAGATATGTAGTTGCTGATAGTCTGATACAAATTTTACTTTCACAGAGAATACTAAACAATGTTACCTTGACAGTGAGGTTTTCAATGACAATATCATTCATTGGGCAACCAAAGGTGATATTCAGCAAACGTTTTCCCTGTGACTGGAACAAGAAATCACGAAGCGGCAATCCATATCCAATTGTAAAAGCAGTTCTCCATCCACCAAACATCGGATAACGAGGCTCAATTTCCAGAAGTGTCTGCATTTTAACAGAATGATTATCACAGTAGAAAACCAAACGAAGGCATTTCCAAAAGAGAATCAAAGCCCACCTTCGCTGAATCACTATATACATTAGATGTAGAAATATTTCCAATCTCATCTCTGTAATATATAGAATGGGCTCTTGCTGGTAGTTTGGCAACAAGATTTCTCAATGCATATGCCCCTCTAACTTGGGGTCGTGTCTGATAGTCCAGTCTGCAGGTATCAATAGGAAGACAAATATACATAAATGTCCAAAAATAAAATAAAATGATGCTACGGTGTTGAAATAACATATCCCTTAAAGAAGGTACAATTATACCTTGAGAACTCCCCGGTGAGCTCAGCACCGGCATGGATGAGGTTATAGTTTTCTGTGATTTGCACATTTCCCCAATGAGAAATCTCTATCTCACGGACCAACTCTTTAGCAACAGAAAATGGCCTATTGCTCACATAGTGAACAACAATTTGTGGGTATGAGTAGGGAGGAACATTTGCATAAGGCCCATATTTTATTTCTGAACCAGAAAACTTGGTATTCTCTAACTTTGTGTAAGTTTCAACTTTTGGTTCAGGTAATTTAATAGTAAGTGACTGGACCTTGACTTCATAAGGCGAGAGATAATGTGCACCATCTTGAAAGGCAATAAGCTGAACATCAGCCTGAGTTATTTTCTCGGGGAATAGCCTCAGTAGATTAGTAAATACAGCTTTGATCTCCAAAGTCAAGCTTCCTCCCTTACCTAGTTTTGTGGGTAATGAGACAGCGTACCAAATTAATGATGGGGGTGATCCTTCTGGGTTTGTGACATCAACAGGGAGGTTGTCAGAAGAACTTTTTGTCTTCCCTTTCCCTTCACTAGTCTTCACTGACAGAAAAGCCAAGTTTTTTGCTTGAATTTCAAGGAAGGGCAACAAAATATGTGATACTGCATCTACACCATTGTTTTCTACCTGTATGGTGACAATTAAAATAATAACTATCACAAATTTTCACCAATTCAACATTCACTTAAATTAGCCAAAACACTATCAATGTCATGGAAACGGTACAGATATCAACATGGGTAGAATGGGTACCTTCAGTGATATACTGGTCCTTACTATCTGTGATGATAAATCAATCTGCACCAAAGAAAATCACTCAAAGTCAGCAAGCTAACAATGCGAGTTTCAGAAACGCAATGTTGTTCAATGAAACCAACGAAATACATTTTCAGATCTTGATTTTGGGATCAAATCCAACAAGATTGTTCAGCATCGAGGACACGAAGTACTTTAATCGCAAACAGCAAAACCCAAAACCCAAGACACGACAATATATTTAACTTTAAGACTCTTATTTAGCTCATTTAATCAGCCAATCCACAAATTGCTAACAAATAACGCATCCACCAGTTTCTTAAGCCCTAACAATCCTAGACGCAGTTACACAAATGATAAAATCCTCTCAAATGTATACATATAAAAAAGAAACTCAAGACAATCACAGTAATTTTGAAAAGAAATAGATGATAAAGGAACCCGAATTTTACCTGACGATCCAGTTTGGATATAACAAGATCAGAGCTCACATTCGAGAAAAACAAACAAAATCCCAAAATAAATACTACTGAGAGATCTAATCGGATTCGCTTCATTTTCCAGTTCCTCTTCCAAAAGAAAATCCAGGAGACGCAGGAGGGAAGAAACTGATTTCCTATGCTCGCAATTTTCTCATTCCTAGTCAACTGCAAATAGCGGATCGTAATGCGATTTTCACCAAAAATTAACGTTTTTGCCTTTCTTTTTTTGAATAGACGTTTTTGGCGAGAAATTTTTTATTTTAGTACTGTAATTTTAATTTTGATATATTTCAAAATAAATCCTTTAAGTTTCAACTTTACAAAATACGTCTTTTACCTTTCAATTTGTGCTGACTTGGTACCACATTTATTTAAAAAATGCCATGTCATCTACCACATAATTACCTCTCATTTATATATACTTAAAAATATCATGCCACATCATTAATTCACTATCTATCAATTAAAAAATAAAATCTCTGCATCTACGTAATTAATTAAAAAACAAAATTGAAATATGTACCATTGATAAAACAATTCTATAATTAAAAATAATTTTATTTTTTTGACAGGATAATTAAAAATAAAATTGACAACAACTAAATTAAAACATAACAATTTAAAATATATGAACCTGTTCATATCAATTGATGCTTACAATATAATAAAGTTGTATTCCAATCTTTTTAAAAACTAACATTCCACCTAAAAGATTGAGAATACAATTTTCATTTTTGCAAAAAAAAAAACACCAAAATCTAGCCAAAGTTATCCACCAAAACAACCAAAGTACCTCGAACAAGTAAAATATACGACAAAAGGCAAAAACCACCCATGTTTAAAAGGCAAAAACAAAGTTCACAATTTTTTCGTTTCTCTTCTTTGTGATATTACTCTCTCTGTTGAGATAAGTCCATGAAATTATTTCCTCCATCAACCAATATTCTCTTCATACTGCTTTCCACTCTTGTTTGTGTCGTGAACTGTAGCCTCAAACCTCCATGTACAAACAGTGGTGGAGAGGCTCTAATGCTTGGTCCAAAGAGCATAGTTGGAACATAGGGAGCTGTATAATCTTCTTGTAGAAGTTGTTGATGTGGAGTAGGTCCAACCATACAAGGAACAAGGTTGAAATTGACTTTCACAGCTAGCTTGACTGAGTAAAGCTTGGCTGAGAGCAGCCTCAAAAGCTTCATTATCTTCATCCATTAGACCCATGGAAGGTTCTGGGGGCAAGATAGTACCCCCTCTCTGAACATCAACCTGCAAGAATCAAATTGTTCAGGGCGTAACAAATTTCACTTAAACTAGTAAAATAAACTTCTATTGCAAATAGATATATAACACTTACATTATGAGAAATCTCAGTAATTGTTTTACTTTTGGGAGGTCTCCCTATTTTTTTCCCTATGGTGGGTGGTTCACTCACCTAAAAAACCATAACAATTTGTCAAAATATATTCAAAACATAATAGTTGCTAACACAAAAAAAATGGTAATTAAACTCGAATATTGGTCAGAATTGTATTATTTATACACATTCTTAAAATAAAATTATATGTAAATTTTATTGAGAATTTTTTAGAACTTTTTAAAATATACCGCTAGTCAATTGATTTAAATAGACATGAAAAAATATATATCACAATAAAACTATATATATTCCCCATGCATGCGGTGGACAGTGGCCATATTATTAACAAAAGAAAAAATTAAATAGACATGAGAAAAGTATATAGACATGAAAAAAGTTTATGATCAAATAAAATGGACATGAAAAATTAAATAGACATGAAATAGACAAAGTATACATGACTTACATTAGCCATATTATTAACAAAAGAAAAAATTAAATAGACATGAGAAAAGTATATAGACATGAAAAAAGTTTATGATCAAACAAAATGGACATGAAAAATTAAATAGACATGAAATAGACAAAGTATACATGACTTACATTAAAGTGAGGGCATGATCTTGCACTTGCTGCCTCTTACAAAACAACTGCAAAACCCAACAACAGCAAAACCCAAGACACGAATGATAAAATCCTAACAATCCTAGACACGAATGATAAAATCCTAACAATCCTAGACACAGTCACACAAATGATAAAATCCTCTCAAATGTATACATATAAAAAAAAAATCAACACAATCACAGTAATTTTGAAAAGAAATAGATGATAAAGGGAACCCGAATTTTAACCAGATCCCAAAATAAGAGAGATCTAATTTCCAAAAACAATGGTCGGAATGCTAATTATGGTCGGAATGCTAATTTCCTATGCTCGCAATTTTCTCATTCCTAGTCAACGCAAATACTCATTCCTAGTCAACGCAAATAGTTGATCGTTATCGTAATAAAATAAAAACACCACACGGTATGCCAGCATTTGTGTATTTTTGTTATAACGTAATGCATTATTCATATTCATTTTTATTTTATCATAAAAGCAAAATTACATAAAAAATGAAAATAATAATGTGTTCTGTTTAAAAGCAATCAACAATTACCTATATAGTGGAATATATAACGAAATGAAAAAATAAAACATAAGATATTTTCTACAATAACGAATGAGGAGACTTCCCAACTAATAACCGGTATCTAACAATATCCCAACTTAAAAGCTCGTGCAGACAAAGATAGTTGTTGCAAACTTCAACTATAAATAAATGAGGAAAATAGAACTTTGAAAACAAGGGGGCCCTGCCTGCCTGAAATAGAAATACAAATTTGTAGAAAGATGTTCCTAGTCGGAAGAGATTTTGGTTTTACATCAACATGAAGATAGTCTCAAATAATTTTGTTTCTGATTTCTTCTAATTTCTTCAAAATCTCCCCGGGTGTTCTATCCAGCTCATCCGCAATTTTGCGTTGCATATCCATAGGCAACGTTGGGAACTGTTCGCACAAATCTCCATCAATCACATCCTGCAATAAGTTCAAATCATCAACCATATACATGCAAGAGAGTAGACACAAAGGAGTGAACCAAATACCATCTAGCTTGACAAATGTGTCGGGTGCTTAAATTCAAATGCATTTTTAAATGTCATTAGTTGTTTTACAAAACGTATTAGTTGTTTTCACTGAAAAATATTACTCAATTACTATACTATATTACAAGTTCTCTGTGCAAGTGAAACCTAGTCGTTCAAGTTCACATGCATAATTGGACACGCATTTGTTATCCTACAAAGATGAAATCATGTTTTGAGACTGGTGAGGGTTCACCAAGAAAAGGTAGAAAACGTCTGATTAACTGACTAGGTTGGTAGTTGCAAGTTTTGAACGACTTGGGTTTTCTTTATAGTTAAGCTAAACCTAGGGGTAGTTTTTGCAATCAGCCCATGAAAATATCCCGGACCCAACAACTTGAAATAGTGGAGCTCTGAGATAGGCAAAGACTTGAACATGGATGAATAGTTAGGTAAAATAGTTTTTTCGTCAGGTAAGTAGATCCCTATTTTGGTTTCAGTCTTGTTGATTTTCACGAATTGAAAATAGGGTCTTGTAACTTTCAATTTTGACATTTTGGTCCAGTAATCAGCTGTAGCAAGTGAAAAGTCTGGTTGATGCTGGCATGGCACAGTCTGATTTGTCCACATGACAGTCTGATTAGTCAACCGGATGTTTCACCTCTTATAACCTCGGACCAAAATGTCAGAAAATCAAAAGTTACAGGATCATTTTCACTTCCATGAAAGTCGACATGACTAAAATCATAATATGGGGTAGCTTACAAGACCAAAAAACCTTACCGAATAATTAATGAATAGCAACTAACCTTGACAGGAAAGTAAGCAGATCTATAAGCCATGTGATCTCGGCCACACAAAGGTGGGTACTCCTGTCTTAAGTGCATCTCCAAATGCGAGAAGAAGTCAACATCATCACGTGATGTGAATGGAAGGAATGCTCCCAAACTCCCCATAACAGTCCCGTAAATTAGGCATTCTCCACCTCCTGGAATCAAAGACGCCTTTTGCAAGCAAGATACCACATCACCAACATGGAATTGGACTATTTCCTCTACTTTATTGGGTGCCCCATTCAGCTTCCCCTGCTCCCACTTTATCTTACCACCAGTTGGATCTTCTTCAATCTCATCTGACACATCCTGTGGCAATCGCACAAAGTAAACATTTCCAAATTTGTCTGCCCCTGCCATTGTGTCGAAATCTATATGCTGCGACACAGTTAGCCATCTTGGAACTGTGTCATCAGCAAATATGTACAGCTGGTTTTCATCACGTCGATACTTGCAATAGTGGAATGACTGGAAAAAAAATTATTTATTAGATAAAACTGAAATAACAATGCATGGAATATAGACTGGGATTATATTCATTCAAAATACTTATCCAACTGAATGGCCGATGAGCTAATTTGCCCATAAGTTCCTCACTAGTTTAACAGCTCTAAAGATAAATTTATACAAGTTTCATTAAAAAGGATGTACTGAGCAAAAGCCCGGTGTTAATAGCCATGCCCCAAGTCATATTAAGTACAACAATACACAACAGCTGGATTGCTCAGAGAACATACCTCTTGCATGTCGCCAACATAAATTCGATCACGGTAGGTTTGAATAGATGAGATTGAATTAGGGAACAACTTATTCTCACACTTCCTAAGCAATCTTCTTTTACCCAAATCGTATAACCTAAGCACAGGTCCTATCCCGGCCAGCAGTCTCCCTTGAAATTGGGCCAGTGCAAGAGGGACGCCTTCCACTTGTGTTTTGTGCAAAAGTTCAAGGACCTTTCCATCTTCCTTGAACCTATATATGTGAATGTATGCAGCTTCAAAGGATCTTTTCGGCCAAAATTGTAGGCCCTTTGCAGTTCCTACAGCTAAGAGAGCCCCATATTCCTTATCATGGAAATTCACAATGCACATGCTGAATGCTGCTTCGTTATCCTGAAGCTCGAGTAAGCATGTTGTTTGTGTTGTCCTTGGATCGAGAACTCTGATGCAAGAAACCCACTTTCCAGACTCTGCCTTAGGATAACCGTATTGCTCATCAGAAAGTGGATCGCTATTTTCCTCATCATCGCCATTCTCCATCTGCTCCGTGTTCCCGTTTTCCCCCAAACCAGCAGCTTCAAACGACTCCTTTTTAGCAGCTTCACGCTCTTCTGCAGTGAAAGCTCCCTGATCACTCTCAATCATAACCAAAAGCTTCCTTTTGGGTTGAACTACAAACTTCCTTGGTGTATACCTCAGAGGTATAGCAGTTTCATTAAATGCTTCTCCCAGTCTCTCAATAGTGAAAACCCTCAATGCATCCCCAGCGACAGAAACAACACCTTCCGCACACTGATCTGATGCAAACGAAGCAGCATATTCAAGAGTCTCGTATGACAGTGGGGTCAGGAGGAAATGTCCTTGATGTATATAACCAAGCCAAGGTCTACTCGACAAGCAAAGCATAGCTTGTCGTCCTCTCACAGAAATAGAAAAGAGCTTAGGTGCTCTAAGTCCTAAGAACCGAGAGCGAGCATCCGAGAGTTGGCCAGTCACCATATCCACAACTGTCCTGAACAAAACTCCATTTTGCAGACCAGCATTTAAAAAGAGGTTAGCGGGGTGGTCAGCTCCATCCTCGCCTCCTAAAGAAGCCTGAACTTCAAGAAAGAGGAGTGACTCAGGGGGAGATGAAACACTTTGTAGACTTAGAATCTGCATACAGTCATCGGGGTCCAAAGACAAAATACGAATGGTATTGTCAAAAGATCCAACAGCTAGAAAGCGTGATCTCTGTCGTCCTTCTGGGACAGGTGCAATATCCAAACAGGCAATATCTCCAGACATTTCATGCTTCTCAACCTCCATCAGCTGCCCAGTCATATCGACTTCAAAATATATAAGCTCACCTCCACTTAGAGCAATAACAACTTGAAGTCTATTAGACCCAACCTTGACAATTGTTCTCTTTCCCGGTGTTCTCCACTCATTAATACGCCCATCTTCTCGGATATGCCTAATACCACTTGGATGAACTTGCATCAGGGAGTCATCTCCAATCAAAGAAACAGCAAGAGAAGGTGTTGTGTCAAGAAATCCACTGTCACTAACTTCTTCAACAGTCTCACCAATGGAAAGTACAAGAGTGGCATTTGCAAAAGAAACAACAATATAGGCATCAAATTCGTCATTCACATTCTTTTTGACAGTCCACACAGCACTTGGAACACCGGGTAATTGTGACACTGCCATTTCACTAATAGCCAAACCTGGTCTCAGTATTCGGAGAGACGAACGAGGTCCACGCCCACAAAGTGTAAATATCTGAGGGGTTTCTTCCTCAAATAGATTCGTAACTTTCATATCCATAATACACATCAAGCTCTCAACTTGATCAATCCGGACTAGATTTTTCAGCTTTCTAGGTTGGAAGAACACCGGCTGAAAACCTTCCTCTGTTTCCATTAGAGTGGCTGATGAAGCCTCCACATCTGGATCATCGCCTATAGCTTGAAATTGATATAAAGCATGGTTCCCAAACTCTGAAGCAGCAAACAGAAACCCAGACTTCAACACACACAATGATGATGTTACAGGAATAGTATCGAAGTATTTGATCTTCAACTCACTTACTCGATCATTATCATGGTCCAGCGTCACTTTAAAAATATCCCCATATTCAGTTTGCAAAAGGAAGAAAAACATGGACTTCTGCTTGTGCATAGTTGCTGAGACGATCAAAACCCCACGCTCAGCAGGCAAGTCCTCACGCCTTGGTATAACTGCCCTAACATCTGGGTGATTCTGGTTCTTATATATAACAAAATTTTCTGCACACACAAGCACACCACTAGGTCCATCCCCACCCCCAGGTACAGTCACAAGCATATTAGCACCATTATCTACTTGTTCAGACCATTTCCTCGAAACATGGTTAAGCCCTAAATCCAATTCATAAAAGGTCAAATGTTTCTGTGCCTCGTTAGCAGCTTGACCAGTGGGATCTTGATCCGCCTCAGAATAATCCAACTCTATAGCTGCAAATATTGGATTATCAAACCCGCAATCCACCCCACAAATCGAATAAACTATAGTGTGGCTCTTATGCGCCTCTAGAGGTGACGAAATAGTCAACCTTGCTGCAGTATCCCTATTCAAAACATAAACAAGCTTTTGTTTCTCACAAGCACCAACCATCACAGCTCTTCCCTTAGGGTCAATAGCCAAATACTGACCCGGAACTATCCTACGACACCCTGATTTCCCGAACGTTTCCTGATGAACTTTTTCAAAAACGTTATGTTCTTTATTGTACTCAAGGATTACAATCCGGCCAGAATCCGAGCCTACAACTATGTAATCTTTCTGTGCACCGGTGAGGCGAAATTGAGCTAAAGAGCGAATAGCGCCGAATATTTCAACAGAAAGAAGGGATTGAAGCTTACCATTGTCGTCGGGGCGGAG
The DNA here is from genome assembly GCA_963675135.1 of Galeopsis tetrahit. NCBI lineage: Eukaryota > Viridiplantae > Streptophyta > Magnoliopsida > Lamiales > Lamiaceae > Galeopsis > Galeopsis tetrahit. Next base: position 61,359,931 of record OY776131.1, read on the forward strand.
AAGGTCGAGGACTTTGCCACGCGCCACCACGATTTCTTGTGATTTGCCGCCGGAAAAGTTCCCATTGATGGCGCAAATGATTCCGGTGGGTTGCTGGAGGGTTAAACTGTAAAGATACATGATGATTGCAGAAGTTGAAGAGTGTGGGTTTGTGAGTAGTGAAGAGGAAATCAGGGTTTTGAGAAACCCTAGGATTTGGGAGCTACAGCGGGGAGGGGTTTCTTATTGACTGGCCTGCGCTTATAATTATAAGACCACGTTTGGCTGATTGATCCGTTGAAACAAAAGTAGTATAAATATTCCAAAGGAAATTTCATTATCTAAATTTTCAAACTAATTCTCTGTACTAAATTTAAGCTTGAATTTTATATAATTTTGTTTAGTTACTGTTATTTTATAAAAAAAATTTGACTTCGAATTATAAAGAGATAAAGATCTTTATTTCAAATATTTATACTTGTTATCAATTCAAGTACTCAGCATGTTATTCACATGTTATTCAACTTGATTTACAAATTTCAAAAGTCAAATAATAATGATAATTAAGTAAAGATATTGCCTTGTTGTAGCTTGATTAAAGCTGCTTTTTTTTTTTTTTACATATGAACTTTTAAAGAGATTTATATTTATAAATGTAAAACAAGTATATGGAATCAATTTTGGTATTAAAAAATAATAGCCTCAAACACATATCTAATTTTTAAAGCTTCTTTTCTCTAACATTGACCTTTTTTCAAACATTATCTAACTTTTTTGCTCCAATTTTAACTGGTATATATTGCATAGGTTTTAATGGTGATATTTAACAAGAAAATCAATTTCAAGTCATTCCTTTCAATTTGAATCGATTGATTCTTTGTTTTAATTTTAAAATACCTATTGTGACATATGCAAACCAAAATCGAAATCGAACGAATCAATCGGTTCGGAACCGCCGATTTTTATTTTTTTTTAAATCGAATCGTAACCTTAAAATTAAGGTTCAGTTTTAATTTTGACAATTCAAAACTGCCACTTACAGTTAAACCGACGGTTTTGACTTTTTTTTTTTTTTTTTAATATTAATATTTTTCTACAAACACCTCAATTTCAACTCATTTTTTCACACCAACACCTCTCATCTTTTATGTAGGAGTTTATTGAATGAAAACGAACAAAAAAACAAGCGAAAAAAAAAAATGGTCGTTGAACCGATGGTTCAAAACCGATTTCAATTCATAAAATGGTCAAATCGTAACCGTCGATTTCTAACCGAAACTAGCATTTTTAATCGTATAAGACCATGTTTATCCATGCCCGGTCATGACCGGATCATCAAATATAAAATTCATTTCTCACTCCTCCACCTACACATTTTACACCACAACCCAAACTAATCTTTTTTCACACTTTATCCATAACCACCACAACCACAATCAACATTTAATAAATTATTTCTTTTATAATATAATAATTATATCTATTATTAATTCTTTATAATATTTTCACAATATTTAAAAAATATATACCGTTATTTAATATTAAAAAAATCATAACTATAATAAAAAATTACCATAGACTTAAATAACATCACACAAATTTAAAATACAACAAAAGCATAAGGTAAAAGTACTTGAAAATAAATGACATTGATTACTTGAACAACCCCAATAGATATTGTTTCATCTCTTCTTCTTCTGGTGTTAAGTGAGTTTTCGTCATCAATGTTTGTAAAAGAGTCAGTTGACACTCCATTTTCTTCTCCGCTTTCTTCCTTTCTTCTCTTTCTTTTTATATTTCGAGACGACGATTAACAGATGCAAGTTCATTTTCTCTAGTAATTCTCATTGCACGAATTTCTTCAACAACTGCATTTGAGACCACCTTCCCTTTTCCTTTTTTCGCCTTATCTCTACCTATAGGACGTTGAATAGTTGAACTCCCACTTATTGGTGTTTCTGGATTAGTGGGGTTGAAATACTGCACTTCTTCACTGGTCCTTGATCTCTTTGAGCTGCCACCACTTTCTTCAGTTTCCTCTTCATTTTCAGGACGGGGACGTGTTGGAGCATGATGTATTTGCCACTTGGGGTGTTTACTCAAAACTTCATTAAAAACAACTTTTTCAGTAAATTGTTGTTTGTTTCCGGAGGCACGACAATAAATTTCATGAGCTTCTTTCTCAATGTCACTTTGGCTCATTCCGCTACTTTACATCGCATTTGCATCCTTCAATGCTTCCAACCACCTGCTGCAATTTTCATTAATGCGTTTATAGTGACTTCGCATCATCTCTATATTTATTTCATTTAGCTCCTCTGAATTTTCCCTCTGAACTTGCTTGTACATATCATGTACTCATCCACATAGCCTTGACGATTTTTTATTGGTCCCAACCGCGCCATCTTCACAGATGAAATAATAAGATGACATTAATGCAACATCTTCCTTAACAGACCACCCTATTTTTTGCACTTTTTTCTTTTGTTTTCCAAACAAATTGCGAGGAAGACTTTCCAAAATTTGAACTAGTTTAGAGATAGGAACTTGGTTCAGATTCGGAGAAAATTGAGAATTTTGATAATATTGAGAAAATTGGGAATTATCAATATTAAAAAACGATTGAAAATTTTGTGAACTTGACTGGTTTTGAAAGTCATGATGATAATTGGGATTATTTGTGTTGCGTCAAAAAGTAACGAGTAGGGATATCAAATCTCCCTATCTGGATTACGGCGGTTGTGGGCTTTGATCGTCACCTTCACGCAAGCTTATCCACGGATAATCCTCCTTCAAGCTCCTTAAAGACCTGCAAAAACACGCCGGAGGGGATTCCGGCGTGGAATCTCCGACGTTCAAGTCAGAATCTTTCTTAGGAGAATCAAAGAGGAATTTCCCTGTAATTCAAGAGAAATTCTCGCAAGTATCGTGTGGTTTTCTGTGTTTTTAGTATGTATTTCGTATAATTCTTATCAAGAATGTCAATAGTGTGTCCTCTGAATAAAAAACGTCCTTAACAAGATAAAAACAAACCTGCCTTTATATCTGGGCCCTTTTCGTGGAAGAGTGGGAGAATTCTTCTCCCTCTTCTTTCTCAACCATCCCGTAAGACTCGGTCTTTTGGTGGACTCCTCCCACTTTCTCTGATTGACTTCTTTCGGGCCTCATCTATCAAGAACAGATCCTAGAGCTTTCCCTTATGGGCTGGAAATACTTAGCCCAAGAACAATTGAACCACGAATATGGGTTCCCTCTTTGGGCTTAGGGGTGTATTAATCACCTTTACCAAACCATTATTCATAACAAAACAGGTTTAATTCATTCTATATCCACGTGTCGTTATCTCCGAGAGCGACATATTTTGGCCGCATCAATTTGGATCCATGTTATAAGAGAAAAAAGATAATTAAAACAATTTAGAAGAGAAAAAAGATAATTAAAACAATTTAGAAGAGAAAAGGGAGTGTATGAAATTGTGATCCAAAATATATCATCTCTATTTACAGAGAATTTAATTTTATGAATTTTAGAATTTTGTTTTTATTAAGTAGATAAGTGAAAATTAGAAATTATCTAAATAAAATATAACCGACGAGTAAAAATTTGACATGTGGCATATTTGAATTTTTTTGGGATAAAACATTACCCCCACAGGGTCCACACTTGCTTGGTTGTTTTTGGTTGTCCATCAATCATGGTCGTCTAAAATTTTTCAATTTTCCTTCTTTTTTTTGTCCTCTAGCTGACGACCTTGGCGTATCCCAGGCGGTAAACATGGTCTAAGCATGTCTAATGGTAAATACAATATAAATTTATATTTCATGTACAATATAAATTTATATTTCATGTGTAAGATAATAACAATCACATCTCAGAGACAGATTTGGTCAACTAACAACAACGTAAGTAAATCAAGATTTTGTAGATTGATGAGCAAGACACTAGTGTTAAAAGAATTATTTCATAAATAAAGTGTAAAACACATGAGTCATCTAATTGAAAGAAATGAAGCACAAGAAATGAGCTCATGCTGAGATAGTTTTTGTTAATTAAACGAACGATCCACTGTTTCAAAAATAAAAATATATAATAAAGCAAATATATACTCCATTAATCTAAATTCAAACCAAACTAATCACAATCCTAGTAAAAAAGTGTTGAGCATAGACAAGAATCTTCAGAATGAAAATACTCACAAATGCAACTTAGCCTTTGATTAACATATAAAAGAAAACCAACAACTCAATATATATCATCAGAATGAGTTAAATATATCTACTTATACATACAATCTATACAAGGGATATGGCCCTCTAGAAGTTAACAAAAAACTCATAACTAAACATGTAATGTCATTCCTTAAACCTAAATATTTGGACATACACACATGTACAAAACACGCCATTCCCATGTCTGATCAAGGCCCCGTTAGCAAATCTATGTCTTGCATCTCCTTGGGTGACTCTCCTTCGGTCATTTCAATGCTCGCTTCAGGAACAATATTTCTGTCGACCATAGGCGGCCCTGTCGGGTCATGATCCGGTGAATCACCAGGGCTCCCCCCTAAAACTCTCGTCCGCGGTGGAAGAGGGACGCCTTTCTTCTTTATCTTGTTGTGCCAACTCATCAATGCCTTGGAAGTTTGATCATCAAATATGGACTTTTTCATGTGTGATCCCATCTAAAAATAATTTCAAACAAAACATATAAGATTAATTATTGGGATTTAAAAATATGATTCTTGATAAACTTGTGAAGAAAGAATCACCTGGGTAACAAGTGCATAGAGGGGAAGTGTGATGTAGCTGCACAAAAATTGCACTCCAACTCTGTAAAATTCACGTTTCATTTAGCACGTGTAACAGAAGATATTACACCATTGTGTAATAGGAAATTTCACATCAAGACTTACCCGATGCAGACTCTTATAATAGCAAGCTCGAAATGGCTATGGAAGCACGAATGCAACCCGAATTCATACTGCATCAAAATACAAAAAAATAAAAAAAATTCAACCATTTGTACTAGTTCAAATACAACAATACAAAGAGAGAGAGACACTAGTACCGTAATCCATATGAAGTATGTTATCTCAAACGCGTTCTGTATAAAAATCATAACAAAAAACAGAAAGGCTAATGAAGATACAAAAAATTTGAAGATCAAAGATATAAGTTTAAGGTAACAACTGAACCTGAAAAAGTACAAGATGGATAAGTGTAAGAACTAGTGTAGGCTTGCCAAACCAAAAATGTCGATCAGAGACTTGAACGAGAGGAATCCCTTGAACAACGGCGTGTTTTTCTTGAATCTCGATAGCCATCTGAGTTATGATCGACTGTAGCTTCGTTCCAACTGCTAAGATTAACTTAACCAATCAAGTAGTCAGTTTTTTTATTACGAAGATTTTGTAGTAAGACGAAGATGCATTTTACTGAGGCTCGTCGTTACCATAAGGGGAAGTACTGTCAACACAAACATAACTCGCCCTTCTGTAATAACACAAATGAACATGTTATAACCACAGTTAATTAGTCTTATAATTAACACAACAGCGTAAGTTAAAGCAAGACGAACCGTCGACATTTAGAAGTAGATAGACCACAGACGTCATCCATAACAACGGACTGAGAGCAGCATAAGACAATATTCATGTTAGAAAGAAGATGATACGCGTAAATTTTGGGACATAACTAGAGCAAAGAAGGACAAGAACCATACGAGATTCCCACAATCACTTTAAAATCGTCTTCCAACGACCTTTTGATGTACTTCTGAAAATCGAACTTAGTTCCAGGAGACAAATGTACCTATGCACATGCTTCATTAAAGAACAATCCTAAATTTTTTATCAACTGAAGTTAAAGAAACTTACTGAGACGAATCCATGGCGTAGAGTAGAGTAGTCGGGCCTCTGAACTGAATACAGAATGTGCCGGAAGAAACATCCCTGAAACAGCCAAAACATGAATCAGGTAATGCAATAAAAATTAAAAAGTGTGTGTTCTTACAATATAAAATAGGATAGGATTTTGCATCCAAGGTTTGGTGTGACTTTTAACGAAAGAATCCTCGTGTGTAAGCCTGAATCTTGAAGGATCTGCGCGAAAAACACGAAGATAAACACAATTTAAGCAATTGAAGAGTGTAAAAACACAATCAAAATAGATGAGAATGTCATTACTTCCTTCAGTTTGTTCTGCAATCTGCCTTTCCCAGTCCTTCCATCCTCGAATCTAGACAACATTAATGTCATAATTTGATCACGTTCCTTAAAAGCAAGACAAATTCACAATATTTACGAACCTTCAACCTTCCGAGCATCATAGTGCACGCACTGTAGAAGACGTGAAAAACGGCTAAAAAAAAGATGAAAATGTGGAGCTGATGAAGTCCATTTGCAGATATAAGTGGTGCATATCCCTGTTACATTAAATGTTAGGACAAAAATAACAATAAAACGTAGGGACAAAAATGATGATGTACCTTTTCGCAACCTTTTCCTGGACTATCAGCTGCTAGAATCCTACGCTGGTCCCACAGAAGCCTGCGATGAGCGCCTTCGGAGCTTCCCTTGTCGTCCTTTGGATGTGGTTCATCATGATGAGCCTCTTTAAAGTTACATGGCAACATGGTTCTTGAAAGGTGTTCTGGAATGCAAATTTGGGTTATGTAGTTCTGCCCAAATGTAAGAAGCAGAGAAATGAAGCCCAGAATCATAAGCTCTGTAACAAAACATCACAACCAACAAATAAGACTATTGATAAGCACCTCGGAATTATGTAACAAAACATTTCGAATAATCTCTTTTTACCTGCTTTTATTTTCTCAAGAGCTTCAACCAATGAGAATTTTTTTCTCTTGATAAAAGTCTACAAAATACAAGAAAACGGATGTATTAATAAACATAATTCCGAGGAGGATCCGAATCAAGAACATTACCAAAAATTCAATCTACAACATGCATATACATATCCTAAATTAATCAAGAATTAAATCTACATTAATTAACAAAAATGAAAAATACCTCTCCAACTTTATGAAGAGTTTTCTCCAATAGGATAGAAATAACGATGATGACTAAACAAACCAGCGCAACTGCCCATGTCGGAGTGTTGTCGAGCTCCCTCCCGGCTCTGGCTCCTCCTCCTCCGCCCATGTCTTTCAATAATCAATTAATAAAATAAAATGAGAATGAGAATGAATATGTTTCATTTCTTCTCAAGCGGGAATGAAGAAATTTTGATGCAGGTTTCCCATAATAGTATAGTGAAAATGACTTCGGTTCAAGGGAGTTGTAACGGAATTGAACCGGAATGTGAGGAGGATTAGTCATGGGATTGTGTTTATTTACATGGATGCCATTGTGAGAATTATGTTGACATGAGTGTTGCTAGGGATTTTGTTTTGGATAAGGTAACTTTTTCAAATTGCGAAAAATAGAACTTTTCTCACTTCTTTAAATCTAATTACTGGAGTAATATAATATCAAAAATATGCGGTACTCATTAATTTGATTTGATTCAAACATAATTTATTTTCTCAATTTTCATGTGATTTTAATTTCATTATCTACAAGAATATTGAGATAGAAATTTACAGCAGCAATATCAGAGGAAGGAAGGATAGAAAATACTACAGTATTTTAGAGCAAGTAGAATGAATCTAAAAGGAAATTGGTTAGCTGGACTAGAGCCCGATCCACCTATGTTCAGCCCGAATCAAACTGGCTCAGAGCTATCACTATCATGGAAAGAAAGAAAGAAAAACAGATTATGAGAAATGAACATTGTAATCAGCTAATCCTATCCTCAATTAACAACCAACAATACTAATCCAATCGCCCCGAAAATTGATTTTGCTGCTGAGAATCACTTGGGACGAAAACCGGAAGCTGGCATCCACGCTGCGATCTACCCTGCTGATAGTAACTGGAAGTCGAGCTTCGTTGCCCACCACCCGATCTTACACTCCTGTTTAGCTGTTCGTTCACAAGCGGGCCTCCAAAGAAAATCGACTGGCCCGTGTAAGTGAGCTCTGTTGCAGAAGCCTGAGAAGAAGCACCAACACTCCTGGATGCAGAAGAGACAAACCGCCCCGCTTCCGGATCCCAATAGACTGAGGATTTTGTGCTTTCAGGAGGGCCCGAATTGTTTTTCCTCAATGGAACTCGTGCCACGTTATCGCCAACGGGGCCTGCTGTTAGGGGAGAGTGCATGGCTGACGATTGATACATCGGGTTGAAATGGTCTCTGCTTGAAGACTGCGGGCCCAATGGAGCTGGGCTGAGGTTCGCATCAATTGGGCTGCTCATGTTACTGTGACCACACGTATCAGTATCGTCCCGACTAGCTTGGCTGGGTGGATACGAGCTCTTGGTTGGCGATAATCTTGATGTGCCGGCTCTAGTAGACTCGTAATATCCGCGCCTTGTACTAGTCGGGCTGCTCATAGTCGTGCTAGATAGATGGTCAGCGTCGTAGTTATGAGGCCTCGAACCAACGGGCCGTAAAACAGACGATGAAGCTCGGGCCTTTACACCCGCTTTGATTGCCTCGTTAGAGTCCAGTTTTGCGAGCTTCCATGCACTGATTCTAACGGGCCGGTTAGGTACTCGTTTTCCCTTGTCGGATACAGTGTCTGGATCGACTGTTGACGGCAGTCGTCCTGGTTCAAGGTGTGGAACGATTTCATCCTGGAAAACACCAAAAAGGCAATAAGACATTTCGAGTTCAACGAGGTTTCAAAATCAGATGTAACCAACTAGTTCAACTAGAGCTATCAAAATGGGCTGACGGGCGGGGCAGCCCACAACATTCCATTAGGGGGCTTGTGCGGGCCGGCCCATGGGGAATGTGGGCTGAAAACTACCAGGCCCAACCCACCTTACAGGCTTTTTTCTTTAAAACATGATAAATGTACTATTTCAATTAATTATCGAAAAGGATTTGGAATAAACAATCTGAATACCTGATGATCCATAAATATCCGAGGTGGAGTACACCAAGCACCTTTATATTGGAGCCCCATTCCAACGGAGCTTCTTCCACTCATCGCAGTAACAGCAGAACTAGTTGGAGACGAAGGCATACTTTGTTGATCGCCCCCATCTACAGACGGGCCAGGAGGTTCTGTTTGGGTTCTCATTGCAACAACATATTCATATGTAGTAATACCCTGTCAAAAAGCCAAAATTAATAATGATAATAATTATAATTAATTATAATATGGAGTCCACGTAAGAATAAAGCCTTAATGGGTGAACCTTTCGGATTAGAATGATATGGAAAAAGAACAATTCCCCCAAAGGAACAGTTGCGATTAAGGAAACCACTGTGCACAGGGCCTGAAAGAGAAGCAAACACAGATAATTAATTGAAACTTAGCTGCACAATTTCCAATTGCCGTGAACTACAGTTTCAGTACGAAAGCAATTCTAGTACATGTAAACGTTTGAACTAGACTACAATGCTAAAACATGCATACATTTAAAGCACAAATTAAAAGAAAGGGTTAATTGCATAAAAAGTCACTAACCTTTTCACGTTTTTGCAATTGTGACACATGTTTTTAAATTTTTGCAATTTGATACACAGACTTTTTAAATTTAGCAATTATATCATGTGACTACATAGCAGCCGGATTTTTTTTGTAAAAATTGCAAATAAATTCACAATCTTTTGTTATTATTTCAATTTAATCACAACCCTTTAATTTTTTTTGCAATTTCACACACTGCCTCGTCAGCAGGACTTCTCGGAAAATAGTCATGTGATAGAATTGCAACAATTTGAAAGGTGGTGTATCAAATTGCAATTTTAAAAATAAATATGTGGTCATTGAAAAAATGTCATGATTTATTTTGCAATTAACCCTTAAAGAAAGCAGTACACAGTCGAAGAAACATTATATGTTCCAACAAGTACTACATTTCGTAAAAGGACATGAGTGTTATTTCTACTACCACGATGAGTCGATGATAAGCAAAAAGTTTAATAATATACCACCACCGTAGCAAATGGAGGGCGAGAAAATCCATCTCCAAGCCTGTCAATTATTGCATTTTCGGTAGCTTTTCTATCAACAAAACAACGAACAAGGACAGCAATGCCCACTGCACATTCGAATACAAGCTGAAACAAAAGCACGTGTTCATTAGAAGACCAATAAAGGCTGAGATTTCAAAGATAGAAGAATACGAGCACGGATCTTACCCAAACAAGGCTTGCAGCCATTAAGCATACAAATGTGACGTAGTTTTTTCTCCCCACGCAATTATTCAACCACTGCAAGTATCAAATCATCAGTCATAAGTCATTAGCCTTTTTTCTTGGCAAGGTTAACCCCATGATCATATGTCCTATCAATTTAAAAGCTCGTTCAAGCCGATAAACTCACCCGGCAATGATGATCAAATCCGTCAACACATTTGTCACAACTTCTGCAGTGTTTGCTGAACTTCCGCACCTAAGAAAAAGAAAACTAGTATATATAAGATCTACAATTAATTAATGAGCATAAGAGTCTGAAAGCATTAGCATCACAGTATCACACTCTTTCTTTACACTTTTCTCCTTAGCTTATTGTGTTTTTTACTAAGAAAAATCAAATGATTCAACAAGATTGAATGGAAAGGGAGTCAAAATTGTGGTAAAACAATCCTGGATGTTAAATTACGAAATGTGGTTTCCCAGTCCTAAATTGTTATCAGCTACCTCCTTGAAAAATGAATAGACCTTCAACAGTTCAACTGCCTATACCTCAGTATTGCACAATGTGCAAAACAAAGCTTCTTCCTCCCCATTTTCTTCCTGCAGATAATCATCATCCTTACGGCAATCTTCCATCACAAGACAACAGCAAAGGCAACCACAAAGTTTTGAACAGCAGCCTGTAGCATTCTTGTAAGGTTTTCGTCCATTGTCCAATCCTACTTTACTTCGATCTTCGTTTGGCGATAAAGTACCTAATCAAGGCCATCAACTTATCACAAGAGAGTTGGGATATAGTTATAATGCAGATAAATATATTTGATCATAGTTTATGATGATTAACATCAGCTCTTTCATGTTTTAATCAAATGGTGATTGAATTAATATGCTTTACTTAGTATCTTCTTTGTAATTAAGTTGCTTACCAGGCAACTCAGTCCCAACATGTGATGTGTAAACTGATATCTTGTCAGCTTCGATGAGAATTCCAGGATCAGCAGGATCAATAGCCGTACATCGCACGTATAGTATAAATACACTAAGCGCCTGATATTAACAATGAAGCATGGAGCATGGTATAAGCAAAACTAATTTCAAAATTGCAAAAAGTAACAACAACAAAAAAAACGTCAATTTTACTTACCAGGAACGAATAAATCCCTGTTGCGAGGTACTCATAGATGTCTTTTCCAAGAAAAGGAGCAAAAAATGCATAAAAAGCAACAGATAATAGGAAAAAAACTGTTATAGCCACAACCTGCAAAAGGAAGAAGTCGAGAAGAAGGATACCATTAGATGCAACACCCTCTCTATAAAACAAACATAAGATGACTATAAATTACCCCATGTAGGAGAATAAAAGCAAGGGTACTCGTGTAATAGTGTCATTTTAATTAATAATTTAATATTATCTCAATTTTGAGTACTTCAACGCTATAAGGGCATTATTGAGATAGAGCAATACAGATTGAAGGCCCAAAATTTTGAAGATCTTGAATTTCTACACCGAATACTATACGTGCATAAAAATGAAAAAACACCCATTAAGATTATGTTGATCAGATTCCACTGAACTTTCCTGAAATACGGGCAGAATTACCATCCCAAATTACGCAAACACAAACTTATCCCAAAAAAAAAATGGTTTCCATACTCTGAGATTCAACCGTCCATAATTTGGTAACTACACCCAAAAAAAACCACTAAAATCTACAGCAATAATCACAAAATGCAAGCATTATAGATTAGCAACAAAGTAAACAAGTAAGCACCGATTTCAGATTCCCAAGCAAAAGTCAAGTACACATTTCAAGATCAAAACCGCCCCCGAAATACCCACATTCAGAAATTTAAAACCAATCAAAGAGAGAAAAACCGAACCTGAAAGGAGTGAGCAGGAAGTTGCCATCCATGACGCCTAGCCATAGATTCAAAAAAAATGTAAAAAATTACACCATTCACACTCCAAAGAAGTAAATTCGAACAATGCCAGAGTACACAACAGAGGAATAACCATAAGCATCAGCCACTGGGTAAAAACAATTTGTTTCAGTTAATATTTCTCGAGAAATTTGAGCAAATTACTGAACCCACAAACTACAATATCCCTCCCAATGTATTAATGCTGACCCAGATGCCAAATCCCATTTTTTAACAACCCATTTACTGGTTTTTCCAAAATCTAGGGCTATGCATTTCGATTTATCGATCAGTGAGCCACTAAAAGAGGAAGAAATAAGGAACGGAAAAAGAAAATGGGGTCTTGTATTCTGGACTTCTAGTTTTTACTGAGTCTGCTGACATCAGTCATGGGTAAATCTATTTTCCTCAAATTTATATTTTTCACCCGCCCCTAATTTTATCCATTGTTTTTTGGTTCATAGGTAGTTTTTTATTTTGCAATTTTAATAGTATTAAAAAATTTGCAAATTCGAACTCTATTTTTTTAATATCGCTATTATAAATATAAAGTGTCACGGTAAAAAAAAAATCAAATTTTTAAACAACTATACATTATATACAATAATTATTAAAACATTCTCATCCCATTAGCAAAATTAGATCATGTTGTGCATTTTTAACATAAATTAATTATATTTTTCCATAAATTACCTTTAAAATTATTAAAATATTTAGTTAAATGTATTATTTTCATAAAAAAAATATAAATCCGATTAAGTGTGTTGAATGAAGTTGAACTGAAATGTTTATATTAGTACTCTTTTAAAAGAATATGGTTTATAAGATAAAAATCCATTTAATTAACCACCATATAAAGTCTATATTACTATTTTTTTTAATATGGCTTATAAGATAAAATTCCATTTAATTATCACCATAGTCCATATAGTATGAAAGGAAAGAGAAAAGGGAGAAGCTTATTTATTTAGTATAGTTTGTTGTGGAACTTGAGAATGTAGCAATTAAACATAGCCCCAAAAAGGAAATTATGCCAACTCATAAGATATTTATGTGACAACAAAACATTCCCTTTTTATTGAATCTTAACAAATCAATTAAAACTATCATAAATTACTTATTAGTTATGTACTGTATTTTGTTTGGTGAATGATCCCAATCACACATGTAGGTAGAAACAAAAAATTCCACTTTTTAACAAAAATAGCCACCCAAAAGCAAAAGCCTCACTTTGCATATTATTAAGGTCAATAAATTCAATCATTATTGCACACACTAACACCTAACAAGTGTAAAACACTATCAACTGTATATATATAAACTAGTTTGGGTGAACTACTAATTATTTCATTAAAACTAGTTTTGGTGAACTAGGAATACTGCGATGTTTTTTATTTATTTGGGTCACCTTAGCCAAAAAAAAATAAAAAAATCCTTGGTTTTATAACTTTGTATAAATAGAAAGCAATAATTCTAAGCATGTGTGGTGCAGCAACATGCATGAACAATTGTATTTTTTTTTTCTATAAAAAAACTTTGACCTGATTAGCCTAATGAGTTGCCTCTTGGATAAATAATTTACTAATAATTGTTGAAGATGGACTTAGATTCTTGATCAAAACACTATGTTGCTTTATTGGAACTATTTCTAGGTAATAATATTTTAATCTCCTTTTGTATTCTTGTGTTAACATGGATACTTTTTATTTAATATTCAAAATAATCAGTTGGAATCTTTTCTTTTTGGATTATATATAGCTCTTAATTTAAATTTGTGTAGCTCTTAACTCTTTTCTCACTTAGCCCATTCATGTTTTTTATTGTTTTTAGTCATTTGTTTGTTGAGCATGATATTCTTGTCTATAATAACTTTGGTGAACAATTTACAATTAAGTTTATCCGTTCATAATAATTTTTACACATTTTTTTTTAGACATTTTACAATAATTTTTACATCTTTAAAATGAAAAACATTTTATAAACTACATCCCCACAATATCTACAATTTACACAAAAATGTCATTACTTTTGATTCTACACATATACAAAGTTAATTCATTTATTTATTTTATACATAAAAATTTATAAAATTACCTCTCAAAACTCGATCTATCATTATTCATTACACTCTCTTAATATTTGTGTTCATCTATCTATAAAAATTATTGTGGGACGGAGCCACGGAGGGATTACGATTTATTATAAATTAAGTTGTGGGTTTATGGTTGAATTGAAGTTTCATTTTTTTTTTAGTTAAAAAAATCTCTAGAATGTGTATAAAGATGATAATACTAATTGGAATAAAAACATCGTTAAATGTTTTTTTAATTTATTTACAACCTAGTATTACCAAAATAAAGAAAATGCACCGAGTTTAACAATAAGGGGTGGGGGAATATACCTAATTTTCGGTACAATATGATATCTTACCATTAATTTGGTATGAAAATGATAGTTCAATATTTTCAATATTATACTGTATATCGTATCGAAAATTCGGTATACTGAATTTATGGTACGGTATTAATATGAATTTTTTCATAATGAAATTACGGTATATATCGAAATTTTCGATACAATATCGATATAAAAATTTTCAATATCGAAAATTTCGATATGATCGATATACCGTACTGAACCCCTTTGGTTCTTAATGTAAGTTCTTACTGCCTTACATGCCTAAATGGCAAATATTAAGCTATTTTTTTTTTCCTTTCAAATCACTGGACCTCGTATCTGCTCGTTGAACCATGTTAATAATGGTCTAAGCCCAACTAATTAATGTTTGAAATATTGGGCTACTTTGTACCGTTATTTGCACCTCCATCTTTGTTTGATATACTTCCCCTCTTTATTTTAATAATATTGTAAAATACTTGCAATGCTATTTTAGTTAAAAAAATCACTAGTAGATGCACCTCGTTAATAGATACAAACCCTAATTTTTTTAGTAGATACACCACCTACGTTCAACAAATAGATTGCAACAACAACCACCGTGTCGAAATCTCAAAACAAATATTTTTAAAAAAGGACATATTTCGACATTGATTTGTCGAAAAACATCCTTTTTTATATATAAATATTCATAAATTTTGACATAATGTAATCGAAAATTGTGAGATTTTTCGATAATAATTGATCGAAAAGCTTCATCATTTTTTACGGTGGGAGGTGGATTTCTCTGTAGAAAAAATTGCAGAAGAAAAAAAAGAGGAAAAAGGAGGGAGAGGAGGCGTGTGCGGCAGGGTGGAACGGGGGCTGGCTAAGTGGCAGGGGTGGGGTGGCGGCAGCTTGAGGTAGGACGGGACAAGGAGGGGGTTGGCTGCAGCGGGAGGTGGGGTGGCGGCGGCTTGGGATGGATGGAAAAAATTGCAGGGAAAATGAGAAAGAGAAAGGAAGAAGGTAGAAAATAGTACATTATTTTTTGGGTGGTGTATCTACTAAATGAATTTTGGAGAAAATGATGGTAGTTTGGACAATTTATCGGGAGCTAATCGGGGGAGTGTATCAACCAAAGACGGAGGTGCAAATAACCATACCCAAAAGGTTTGTAGTGTTGTGTTTATGGCCCAACCAAAATACCCCAATACAATCAACCCAATACACATCTGTTAAATTCCACCATATCGATTTAATCTTGGATGAACCGATTTTACCATGTACATATTTAACTTTTCTTTTTGCACCGATGTACATATTTAACTAACATCTCTTTTTTTGGTAATCTTCTATTTTTTCTTAAAGAATTAAGACTTACAAACACTTCTTTTTTTCTCATAATATTCTATTATCTCTTAGTTGCTGTTTGGTTAGGAATTGTGGTGGATGAGATGGGAATGAGAATTGGAAAAATATGGATGAGGGTAATCCATGAATAGTAATTGAATAATAATTGTGTTTGGATAGAAATTGAAAAAATAGATGTGGATCGAGAACTTTATGTCAAATCAAGTAGGAGAGGGAATAAATGTGTGTAAGAAAGTAGGAGAGAGAATAAATGTGTGGAAGAAAAGTATGAGAGAAAATAGTTGTGTGGAAGAAAAGTAGGAGAGAATTTTTTTTTTTTTTTTTTTTTTTTTTACAGAAGGAGAGAGAATAGATGTGTGAAAGAAAAGTAGGAGAGATGTGATTGTATAAAAATAGGTTTGTAGATGTATTATAGGAATGAATGTGTATTTGGATGAGTATTTGGATGGAGAGGGATGGGATGGAGGATGACCCATCCAAATCCGGATGGACCAATCCCAAACCAAACACAACCTTAATGTTTCAAGGTTTACAAACACCTTCATTTTTTGTTATCTCCTGAGACCCCATTTGGTATATATGTTGAGATATGTATATCCAGTTATGTTAACTGATTCAAATTGAATCGTAAATAACGTTTTTTTAATTATTTGATATATATATATACATAATTGAGTTTATTTTTACATGTTGAATAGAAAATAATTTTTTTTTAGATCTAATTAAACATTTATATTCAATTTGATTACCCATCTACTTTAATTCTAAAGTTTCAAGACTTACAAAGACCTTCGTTTTTGGTAAAACCTTCCTATTTGTTAATCTTTTATTAACTCCTAAAATTTCAAAACTTGCAAGTTGCAAACACCTTAAGTTTTGCTAATCTTCTTCTATTATTTCTTATAGTTTAAGAGTTGCAAACACCTTTATTTTTGTTAATATTCTATTTCACTAACTTATTCTTCTTCCAATATAATGTGTCAATATAGTTGAGTTAGACTGTTAGTTAAGTAACCAACCAAGATTAATAGAAAATTATGACAGTGAAAGTAACTAATTTTTCATAAGAATTTTTGTTGTATAGTTCTTATCCGTATTTTTAAATAATTACTTTTGTATTAGTGTTTTTTTTTTTTTGTACGAACTATTGTATTAGTGTTATTCGAACCAGTTCGTAATATATATTTGCCTTTCAAATTAGAACCCTCTTTGTTTAAATTGTGTTCAAACCTGCTCTGTGATACTTTCTAAATATCTTGATGTTGCAATGCATCCCCGTAGTCACAATCATGATTTAGATAGTAAATAAAATTGCATAAGAATGAAGTACCTGACTTAAAATAAGATAATATACTGTACAAGATAATGTAATTTTATTCACTTTATTATTCACGGAGTTTTTACGAAGAGATCTATAATTAATACTCCATTCATTTATAAAAGTGAATTTTAACATCATATGTTTGTACGCAACCGAGTCACTGTCCTCCTTTCTTTCTTTTTGTAATTTTTTTTTCGGAAATATGTATGTGGAAAAGTGTAAATCATTATAACTAGAAAGTGCAATATAATATTGCTAAAAAGTGTTAACACATTTTTTTATTAAAAAGTGTAAGTCACTATAATTAAAAAGTACAACATAGTTTTTACTGAAAAGTGTAGTCATTATAACTAAAAAGTGCAACACAATATTATTAAAAAATGCAAGTCAATATAATTAAAAATGCAACATAATATCTAATGAAAAGTGTAAGTTATTATAACTGAAAAAGTGGACGTCTATATAACTAAAATGTGCAATATAACATTATCAATACCCAAAAAAAAAAAAAAGTGACTTGATCAACCAAATTTCTTATATAAAATTGATTTTATAGCATACCAACCCTTTTTTTTTTTTTCAAATTTACTTTCTTCTACCTTTAAAAAATACTCATAATTTCTAACTTACCTTTAATCACATCTCATTGTCAACACACACATATATATATTTCTTTTACTTATTTGCTTTTTTTTTTTTTAAAGTATTTCATTTTTCCGTGTCTATATATATTGAATAAGCTGGATTTAAAAAATATAGCAATTCACTTAATTATTGAGAGGCACAGAGCTAGGATGAGCAACTCTACTCTTCGACTTGTTGTTGTTCTCCTAATCTTGGTTTCACTTTGTAATGGTGAGAGCCTTTCTTTAATTAATTCTTTGTCAATATAGAGTATTATTAAAGAATATATATCCTTTGATGAATTTACGTACACTAGAAAAATATACTAATTGTTGAAAAACATGAATTAGTTGACGCAAACTCGTGCAAGATGACGATCGAATTTCGAAGTCCTGGATTACTTTGTGAAAGGATACTATGCATTGACGCGTGTATGGAAATTAAAGGAAAACTAAATGTTTCCTATGCTCGTTGTATCATGAGCGATGAATGTGAATGCACATATCGTTGTCCATAATCCTCATGTAATCACATTTTTATTATAACCTCTAATAAATAAATTCAATAATTTAATCAAGTGGCCTTACTGTTTTCTCTCTTTCGGTTCTTCCCTCAAAGTTTATTTTTAATTAATTTTTTTATTTTTTCGATTTAATAAAAAATCTGTTCATTCCAAATTTTATGTTGCGTATCTGTTGTGATTTAGTGTCTCAGGTTTTTGGCGTTTGGAAGTAGATGAATTATGTACGGAGTATAAGTTTTAGGGTTGGGGTATATACGCCTCCAGCTTTGTTTAATACACTCCCCCTTCCATTTATTAATTCAAAAATATATATGAAATACCATATTTGCCCCTTTAATAAATGTTATAGATACATACACCCCCTAACCCTAATTTCATCTTCTTCACCCAACTTCTTTTCTGCCGTCTCTCTCTTCTCCTTTTTTTTTTCCCGTTTTCTGGACTGCCCCCTCCCCCTCGCCGTCGCGGTCGCTCTCCCCCTCCACCCCCCTCGCCATCGCACTTCCCCCTAACTCTCCCCTCGCCGTCGCACTCCCTCTCCACCCCCCTTGCCTCCGCCACCGTCCATCTTCTTCCTCATTTTTTTTTTAATTCTCCTTTCGCTTCGCTCGCCGCCGCCCTCGCCGCCGCTCCGACTCTCCGTCGATCGTCGCGGCCCACCCCAGGTTTTTTTTTTTGGTCGCTCAAAATTGGTCTCGTCGATAACCTATTGTCGACGAGAGTGTTTTTGGGCGATCAATAATGGTCGAAATTTTCAAAAGTGTCGTCCGGAGTATTTTTGGACGACAAACCAGTGTCGATCGGAGTATTTTTGGTCGACAAATCAGTGTCGATCGGAGTATTTTTTGTCGACAAACCAGTGTCGACCGGAGTATTTTTGATCGACAAACCAGCGTCGACCGGAGTGTTTATTAAAAAAACTGAGATTTTTTTTTCTGAATTCTAGAACACCCTCCAATTCAATCAAGGTGGCTGATTCAGGCTTTGTTCAGGCTATGTTCTGTTATGTGGCAGAGTTGGAAAAGTATGAAGTTTTGAACTCTTCCAAATAGCTAGGGCGGCGAGGGCAGGCAATAGTGTCTAATTCTAGGGTTAGGGTTAGGGTTAGTGTTAGGATTGTATTTTAAATTGTAGGAGAAGTGTATGTATCTAACATATTTAATAAAAGGGTAAAATTGGTATTTCATATATATATTGAATTAAAAAAAATGAAGAGGGAGTGTATTAAACAAAGCCGGAGGGGTATATACCCCAACCCTAAGTTTTAAATTACTTAATTTAAATAATTTTTCGTTTTTTTAATTATTAAAAAAGCGTTGGCCTGATAGCCCGTCCAGGGCCAGAGATTCTTAGGTCCAGTATCATTCGGTGCGGGTCATTCCGGCCCAACATAATGTATTAGCCCAATGGACCGGTGTCGGGCTGGTTCGATCTCACCCATGACCATTTGATAGCTCTAGTTGTGGATCGTCCCATCTTGTTGACCGTTCTATTATTGAACTTTGATTATTTTTCCAGAATTTTTTTTAGGGTTAATTGCAAATTAAATCACCACATTTCACTGAATTGCAATTTAATCTAAACTTTTGAATAATTGCAAATAAAATCACCACCTTTCAATATTGTTGCAATTTAAACTTCTAGACAATACCATTTGTGTTTGAATTTAACGTTTCGAGATTAGATCGAAATAAAAAACAATGTTGTATCATTAAGGAGGTGTCACATAACCTAGATACATTAGATTAGGACACAAATGAAACTATCAATAAGTTTAAATTGCAACAATATTGAAAGGTGGTGATTTTATTTACAATTATTCAAAAGTTTAGATTAAATTGCAAATCACTGAAAGGTGGTGATTTAATTTCCAATTAACCCTTTTTTTTATCAGGCAACCAAAGAACTTTTATTAATATGTTGGCCATAAAATTTAATAATAATTCAAATAGTAAAATATTAGATAAAATAAAAAAAGTACTATTGATAGACAATTTTACCACATATAGATAAGTCGGGGCTGTATTTAGCCGTTCCCTTGTAATTTTTATTTTGTGGGTGAGTAATTATTAATTCAACTATTACTAACAAGTAACAAGTAGTGATTGATGAGTAAAATAATGGATGAATATTTTTAATGATTTGATTAGATATAAAATAAAATGTATGTAAAAAATGAGTGACAATTTTAAAAATAAAATAACGTTGAGAGAATAATAATTTTGTAAGGGTATTTCTATATTAAAGATGTGCAAATAATTTCGGAACATTCTACTAAAAATGTGTGCAAATAATCGCGGGACGAATAAAATAGTACTCCCTCCGTTCCGGAAGTGTTTGCACCACTTTGTGGGCATACTTATTAAGAAAAAAGTGTAATGAGTGAAGTATTGCGGGGTAATTTTGTAAACTTATATGAATAAAGTAAAGAGAGTGGTTGAAATAAGTGTAAAAGTAATCACATTTTGTGTAAATATATGAATTTTGTGAGAGTGGAGTTTATGAAAAAAAATTCTTTTTAGAAAGTACAAACAATTGTGGAATGGACGAAAAAAAGAGTGCAAACAATTGTGGAATAGAGGTAACAAGTACACCCATCATGCACAATAATCAGTTACATTTAAAGTTGACACATTTAAAAAAAAAATGTAGTGCTACTATTTTATGTTAAAAGTAAATATGATTAAAGTCAACCGATGGTATAATTGAATTTTTTACTTTATTCTAATAAATTATGAAAGTCATTCAATAACTTTTCATATAATATGCGACATATTTTAAAGGGTAATGTATAAATTAAGTGATATGGATAAGTGTATTTAAAAAAAATATGAAACAAAATTTTTCCTTTTTTTTTTTTGAACGGAGAATATAACATTATGTGTACAACAAGTAAAATACACTATAATCATCTAATTTGAGGGTGGGGCTAATAACACCCCAATATATATTATACACACCCCAAATATTTTAATACAAAAATAGACATAAGTAAATTTACTAAGTAGTCCTTTTAAATATATCAAAAAAATTATAAACACCACATATATTATTCACACCCCAATAACTCATTCTTACATTGGTGCGGGCCCCCCACTAATTTTGTAAATTTGCCAGGGGTATTTTGGTAATTTCACACATATTAAAATTAATACTCTATTTTATAATTATTTACACACTTCTGATATAAAAATAATTTATAAAATTAATATATATCCGAATATCATTTTATTTTAAAATCGTCACTCATTTTGGGTCTACATTTTATCCTAAATTTCACTAAATCTATTTTACATTCTACTAAATTCTCCTCGCACTTTATCCAATCACTCAAAATACGCTTTCTTATTTGACTCTACACCACTAAATTCAATTGTTTTTTAAAGTGAATCGGTTAAAATGTGCAAGTTATCACGGGACGGAGGGAGTATTAACTTGTACCAAAACATAGCAAAAGTCAACTTATCCGATCAATTTAATTTAATGAAATGTGATGCAGTGATAATTTTATAATGTGAAATTTTAATAAAAATAATGAATACATATTTTTTTATTTTTACAATAATGTTAATCGGACCCCCTACCTAAAATTCCTGGGTCCGTCACTGCTTCCTCCATCATTTAACCATCCATCAATATTTTCTTACACGGTAAAAGCATAAAACCAACTTTAATATAATAATAACAAACTACACACATACCATTAATCCGAATAGCATGTCATCACTTACTCAAACATTAGTAATATAAAATTACATTACAAACTACATATATTCATCAAACGTAATTCTATTTGCGCGGTCGTGCACCTTCTTGTGCGTGCGGCCGTTTCAGCCGTACACCTTCTTGTGTGTACAGTTGTTTCGGCCGTACACCCTATTGTGTGTGCATTTGTTTCAGCTGTACACAGTGTACGCTGCACAACTGCGTTTTTGGCCGAACGATCATGACAGAAACATAAAAAAAAAAAAAATAGACACAAAAATTACAGACGAAACAACAAATTCAAAATCAAACTGAATGTATTTTATGCAATTATACCCATGTGTACAATATAATTCAAAAAATCACTACACATTATATAAACCCTAGAAATTGGGGTGTGTTTAGTAATAGATTAGAAAAAAGGTAAAGTCTAGTATGCACTCGAGTGCATGTTGTGCACTCTAATCTAAAGAAAAGTGTATGTTATTAAACTGAAAAGTACAACACAATATTACTAAAAAGTGTAAGTAACTATGACTAAAAATATTATTATACAGTTTAATAATTGAAAAGTGCAACACCATTTACCAAAAAGTGTAAGTCAGTAAAAACTGAAAAGTGCAACATGGACTAGGGTGCACAACATGCACTCGAGTTCATAGCAGACCAACCCTAGGAAAAAAAAGATCTTAGCCTTTTAATGAAAAAATGGTATGAAAGGAATAAATTGGGGTGTGTTTAGTAAAATAAATTGATTTTTAAATTTTAATGAGATGTGTTTAACATTTGGAGCATGTTTGCTTGATGGGTTTAGGGGGGTTTAGTGATGGGTTTGATATGTAGACCCATCTTCTCCCATGTTTGGTTTCTCATAACTTTAAACACCTTGACCCGGGTTTATAATTTGACCCGGTTTTTTTAAACTAGATTCCATAGGTTTAGACAACCTAGCCTCCCCTTGGGTTTATCTAGCCTCTCCCCCTAGGTTTATCTAGCCTCCCCACATCTTAGCCCATCTTATCCCAACCCATGAAGCAAACATGCCCTTGGGGTGTGTATAACATATTTTGGGGTGTTAATAGCCCCACCCCTAATTTAATTACTTTTGTTAATGATATGCAACAGCCACGTTGCAGTTGGCATCTTCGATATCATCGTTTGGAAAATTAAGTTATACTTTTTCACCATTTTCACTCTGCATTTCTTCTAACACACACGATACACACTCTTCTTCTGAAATCTTTGCACAATGACAGCTATTTCAAATTCTTGTGTGATTTCTAAACGCAATCTTCTCCATTTCTCACCTGGTAAATCTTCTGATCCTTTTCGTAAATTGATTATTTTATGCTTTTCTGTCTCATTATATCTTCTCGCTGTTTCAATGTCGACGATTCCTTCTAATGCAGGAATTAATGTATGATAATTTTGGAAATCAATCTTCAATTTCATGTTTCCTGTGTCTGTATGTGTTTTTTGTTTTTCGAGATAACTGTTTGATGCAATGTGGGTGGATTCATTGAAGACATTATGAATTTCTGCTTAATTAAAGAAATAGCCCTTCTCTCTTTGGTTAGATTTATGAAGTTGCGCTCCAATTTCACTAGTTAGTTTCTGTTCCTATTGTATCGTTATCTTAGGTCACTGTATCATATTGATAGGCTTATTTCCCTTTTAATCTATTTTCGATTATTTAGGACTGTTGTTTGATGGGGATGGATAATTGTTGGTCTCCTTGAGCTCATCTGGAAAACTCAAAACTCGATATCATTTCCAATTTGGGAGTGGGACTAAGATTGGGTGGACATATCATATCAATGCATACATTTATTTATTCTTACTTATAAACCATAGCACAAATTAATGATTAGCGATGGAAAATGTGAATATAAAGGATCTTGATGATCTTGACAGAATCTTGATTAATCATTAGCTAAATAACTATTCTTGCCATTTCCTCCGACTCTTTATCAAGTATAGGTTCTTGAAAAGGACGAGAGTTATTCACATTTATATGTTTATACGTGTATCTTTTTTTTTAAAAATAAAAATAAAAGTGGTCTCACCATAGCATGGCGCAGCTTCTTGTCTTGTATCACACATTATAATTTAACAAGAATGTTGATTTTGTTCACCGTGTCAGGTTCTTCTGTGAATTCAGGAGATGGTTTAGGGCCCACCAACTTGCCCTTCAATTTTAAGGGCACAAGGAAATCATCCTTACAAAGAGGGACACTCGTTGTTCAAGCAAGTTTTAGGTATTTATGCCATTTTCAATTTTATGTTTCATGAGGCTTCAGATTCCAGGATGTTGTTCCCGTTCCACTATTTCATCATTTTGAGTTGGATGTGCATATTATATCGTTTCCTGTCCAGAGAATTCTCTTTACTACATTTTCTTATCAAAACAAATAAAGTGGGACATATCATATTTAGTGCATATAGCTAATACTAATCCTGATATATGATCTTGTTCTCTGCTTTGTTACAATATTATTGCCCTGGAACGTCAGCGATACAGTGGTTTTAAGTATGAAGATTTCACAATTTTTTATGTGGTCTTCAACAGTGAATTATGAGATGCTGCTTTAATTTACTATAAATAATTGAAGTGGTACCGAGACTAATCCACTATTGAGTAAATCAATGAGTAAAGAGTTAAGCCTTATATATTTTCATTTTAATGCCTATCAAAAGAAGTTATCTAAAGAATGTCAGGGGATTTTGTACGTGATGCAGTGATGGTGGAAAGTCAAGCGGTACAAATGCCTTTGTTAGCGGCTTTGTTCTCGGGGGATTGATTGTCGGGACACTTGGTTGTGTATATGCACCTCAGGTACTTACTATATGTTCAACCCTTATTGAATAGTTGTTATATTTTAATGCATTAATATTTTTCTTCGTGCAAGATGCCCTTATGTGCTCTCCATATGATAGGAGCTAAAATATTGTCTTATAAAGTGACATTTGATTGGTCTTTCTTGTCTCACAGATCAGCAAGGCTGTAACGGGTACTGACAAAAAGGATTTGATGAAAAAGCTGCCCAAATTTATCTATGATGAAGACAAAGCTTTGGAGGTAAGTGGTTTTCTCATTTTCAAGGAGAGCAAATCTTTATGCTTGTGTTCTAATTAAATTACTTCCTATGGATTATAAAATGTCCAGAGCAGCTTTGTGACCAAGTATGATGGATAAATAAGTCGATAAATTGTTATATAACTCATCCATAAATCAGCCAAATTAAGACCTTCATGGCTGCAGAAGAACCTCTACCTTATCTAATTCGATCCATCGTAAATTAGAAATTAGTAGCTACTTCTCTTTGTTCTTTGCATAGAAGTAACCTGTAATACAGAGAGTTATTTTTACATCAACATCTTCATCTCAAAATCAACATAGTAAGAATCCTTCCCAGTGCCTTTTACAACATTGCTAAAAAGTGTTATTTGAGTCGAACTTCTCCGTGTGATTGTAAAATTATCATAACGTTAAGTATCAAGAAGACCATAGAAAGATTGCTACCCAATTCTTCCCAGCTTTATGTGGATAAACGGGCGTTGACATAAGTACTTCATCAGAATTGTTAAATCAATTGGTAGATATTTCTGTGTATTTAGACATATAAAATCTCGTATGTGTGCTACTCTATCTACAGAAGAAACGCAAGAAACTATCTGAGAAGATTAACCAACTCGACTCAGCTATAGACAATGTGTCCACCCAACTGCTAATAGAAGAACCCATAATCGAAGAAGCTGTCGATGTAGAGGACATTGAAGCTGCTGCATGAACCATTCCGCTTTCTCCCTCTCAAGCAATTTCTCACAAGTATGATGAGTATCATCATCTGGGGTCTCAATTTTGTTACCTAGTCTTTGTTACTTCAAGCATTAGTTTTTAATCTATGGAATTATAGTTCAAATTGCCTTCATTAATTTATTTTCTTTCGATATAATTATCTGTCAAATTGTCAATGCTAGAAGGCATAATAATTACTTCTATTGGTCTTATTTTTTACAAATTAAAGCCTGTAAGTCCTCTACGTTTTTTTCTCCTGTAAGTCCTCTACGTTTTTTTCTTTCTCATTTCTGTTCAGGACAATTTCACAGTGATGATTTCTTATCCGCCAGAAGAAATAATCGACAAAAAAATCAAATGGCTTAGGCTTTTCTTGATATGATGACTTGTTTTTGGGACGAATATTGACACCACAAATGAATTCCACTTTTTTTTTTTGGATCTTAGTGTTTTGTACTCATTTTGGTTCAATCGTATCTTACAAATTTAACTTCGACAGCATGTATTATCAATTTGACTCCACAATGAGCCCAACTTAAGTTTCTTATCCTAATGATGTATTCTTCCCGACTCTTTTTTCCCCCTAGAAATACACATTTTTCTTATTTACGGGTGATTGCAATCAATTGAAAATAGTGAGAATTATTTTCTTTTTAATCAGAAGTTGTGAAAGTGGCTTTTGAATTAAAAAAAATTCACCTTTTATACATATTTTGATTTTGTTTCCTCTTAAAATTATAATGAAGTCCAATTAAAAATGAAATGCCCTTAAGTGCAAGGATAATGTATGCAACCTTGACAAACTCGTTCTTGTCAACTATGGTGTGACTAGAAACTAAAGAATAGTGGATGAACAATCTTGTGGTTCATATATATTCTAATGGCGCAAAAAGAAACATGATCTTATCTGATGATATCAAGCTTCACACACCTTCACCACTCATTTATAGCCATAATTTCTTCAAAAATTTAACCCCAAAAATATAATATAACTTTCTCACACAAATCAAAACTGCATATATACAAGTGAAGTTCATCCCTAGAGCTTCAATTGCAGCCATGGCTTCCCATGCAGCTTTGGCATCTTCAAGAATCCCAACAAGCACTAGGCTCCCCTCAAAGGCCACTCATTCTTTCTCTGCTCAATGCTTCTCCAAGGTCATTCTCCCTCTGTTCATCTTCTGTTTGATCATAAAATCATGGTTCTGTTTGATTTTGATTTTCAATTTATTTTGTTAAAATAGAAGCTGGAAGTAGCAGAATTTTCTGGGCTTAGATCAAGTGGATGTGCAACTTTTGCCAAGAATGGTAGCCAGGATTCTTTCTTTGATGTAGTTGCTGCTCAGATCACTCCAAAGGTACACAAACATTTCATATTTTTCAATGATTTATACGAAAAATTCGGAGGAAAAGTATATATGGATCTTCACAGTATATGAACTAGAAGAATCATGAATTTGTGATATTGTTCAATCTAGCCTTTTATGTCTGTGATCTAACTTAAGACATACTATATCTGTTTTACATATACCTAATTCATCAACAAAATTGACATTATGAATACATTTAATTCATTAAGGCATAAAATTTATGGATATGAGATCAACATACTTGCTGTCCAAATTCAGACCACAGGATCAGCACCCGTTAAGGGAGAAACCGTTGCCAAATTGAAGGTGGCCATAAATGGTTTCGGACGCATTGGCAGGAACTTCCTCCGCTGCTGGCACGGCCGCAAGGACTCACCACTCGAGGTCATTGTTGTCAACGACAGTGGTGGTGTTAAAAACGTACGTTAGTTAAAACGAACAATATTGTATTGTTTCTAAGCATATTTAGTTGGTCACAATAGTTTAACTCTCTTGTGCTTCAATGGTAGGCTGCTCACTTGCTCAAATACGACTCCATGCTTGGTACCTTCAAAGCAGTTGTTAAGATAGTCGATAATGAGACGATCAGCGTAGATGGGAAGCCTATTAAGGTCGTCTCGAATAGGGACCCTCTTAAACTACCTTGGGCAGAGATGGGAATCGACATTGTCATTGAGGTAACTTTATAACTATAATGCAGTAGAATTTGTCTAATGTAAAACTATTTCACATAAGAATTTGCATATGAAACTCATATTTGCAAAGATGTTAAATCTCAATTTTATATAATTTGTATACAGGGGACTGGTGTTTTTGTGGATGGTCCGGGGGCTGGGAAGCACATCCAAGCCGGGGCTAAAAAGGTCATTATTACAGCCCCGGCGAAAGGTGCTGACATACCAACCTACGTCGTTGGTGTGAATGAACAGGACTACTCTCACGAGGTCGCTAACATCATAAGGTCCAATATGATCTTGTTAATTATTTCTAAATAAATATGATGAATGAATCTTGTGCATATAAATTGACAGACATGTTTGTGTGAATTATTACAGCAATGCTTCTTGTACCACCAACTGTTTGGCTCCTTTCGTTAAGGTCTTGGATGAAGAATTTGGTAAACACAAAAAATTCAAGAGGTTTTTTTTTTTTGTTCTGTAGTTTGTTGTTGGTTGGTTTTAATTAGTGAATACTTTGGTGCAGGGATTGTGAAGGGGACTATGACAACGACGCACTCGTACACGGGTGATCAGAGGCTTCTAGATGCTTCTCACCGGGATTTGAGGCGAGCGAGAGCAGCAGCACTCAACATTGTGCCAACAAGCACGGGTGCAGCGAAGGCAGTGTCACTAGTCCTACCTCAGCTGAAAGGGAAGCTTAACGGGATTGCTCTGCGTGTTCCAACGCCAAATGTGTCAGTCGTGGACCTCGTTATCAACGTGGCGAAGAAGGGAATCAGTGCTGAAGATGTGAATGCTGCATTCAGAAAGGCGGCTGATGGGCCGTTGGCAGGTATTTTGGCTGTCTGTGACCTTCCCCTCGTCTCCGTTGATTTCAGGTGCAGCGACGTCTCTTCCACCATCGATTCCTCGTTGACCATGGTCATGGGAGACGACATGGTCAAGGTCGTCGCTTGGTATGATAACGAGTGGGGATACAGGTATGTTATAACTTGTATCTTGAAAATGTTACATCTTAGTATATATTATATGTATGACTAATTAAATGGGTCGATATACGAATGGTTTTTGCAGCCAACGCGTGGTCGATTTGGCGCATCTGGTGGCGGATTTGTGGCCGGGAGCGGCTGCAGAAGGGAGTGGAGATGCATTGGAGGACTACTGCAAGACTAGCCCTGCTGATAAGGAGTGCAAAGTTTATGAAGCTTAATTAAATTAGTTTGTTGATGACTTTTTTCCTTGTGTTAAGAGGTTTTTGTTATCATTTGTGATTGTGACATAGAAACGTTGATTAAATATTAGCGATCACAGATAAAGTGATCAGTTCTGCTAAGAATAACGGATATTCTGTAAGAGTTGATGATTGTGATTATACTATTATTTATAATAAGTGTTTCTACAATTCTACTTCAATTCCCCTCAAGGTGTTTATTTATTTAAGGGAATTAATATATGACTATATGTTGTGATAAAATATATTGGAATGTTGGTTTAATTCATCTGTTTCATTTTTCGTATTTCATTTGATGTTTCATCATGTTGGATCATTAACGCGTGTTGCCTCCATTATTATGAAACGTTAATTAATTTTTTAAACGATATATGTCAACAATCGCATTGTGAAACATCAAAATTGGAATGAGTGATTTCATGGAGTTGAATCTTCCTTTACTAAATCTTTCTAACTCCTACTTGTCTCAACTCTCAATACCAATAATCTATTTTAATTTTCTATTTTTTTTTTACAAATAACTACAATTTTATTTAGTACTCATTTTTAATTAAAATTTTTATTTACCCCCGCTAATAAGCGGGTTTTATTATACCCCTATAAATGTAACCGTTTATTCTTTATCATTGTCCTTAAACAAATACAGTGTTTTTATTTTGAAAACAATACAAAGGTGGTTATACCATGTTTCCTTGTTTCTTGGCCTAAAAAAAACTAATGGAAAGGTGGTTATTCTTTTCGAAATACAAAGGCGGTCTGAAAAAACACGACGGTTTTGTCAGTTTAAAATTTGATTTTTTATTCACCCGTTTTTAAATACTAGGTAGGGGCTCACCTCACCTTTTGAGGTGTTAACCCGGATTTGTTGGTTTGCATTTTAGTATATTTGTATTTTTATATTTAATTATATTAAAAATAAATAAAGAAGTTTTGATTACACGAAATTACAATATGTGCATATATATTTAATTACTTGTATTATATACAATTACACATATTTAAACTACGCCTTTTTTATATTGCAAAGTACGGATTGTAGTATTGTGTTAATCCGTTGTGCGATTTTGATGTGAAAAATTGACATTTATTTTTACTTTGATATTTGATGCGTAATCAATCAACAGAGTAAGCCTCCAATCCATGTTTAACACTTTTTGTAAAATGATAGTCCATACTGAATTAGAAAGGAACCTTCTTATTAACGCTTCAACTTTTATTTGAAATGTATAATTGTAGTGACATTGTTCAAAGTCGATGCAATTACAATACGTATTACTCCCTCCATCCACCAAATGTAGTCCCATTAGGGTGGGACACAAATTTAAAAAAAAATGTAGATAAAGTAAGGATATTATAGGATATTGTGAGGTCCATTGTGAATAAAGTAATTGTTTGTAAATAAAGTTGATGGAAAATTGAGTAATTAAGTGATGGGTTGAAAGGTGATAGTTTTCATAAAGTGTATAAGACTACATTTAGTGGACAAAGAATATGAGACAAATGAGACTACATTTCATAGACGGGAGAGTAATATTCATGGTATTTGTAAAAGCGACTGTGAAGAACTTATGGTTTTATTAAGTTGTGGTAGGAGTATATATTTTTCCACATGTCAAATAACATGTATATGATAATGTTATTGTTCCATTTATACTTGTGTGTTATGCAATGTGTGAAATAATTTTTATTTTGTATCTATGTAAAAATAAGGGAAAGAAGATAATGGACAATTGCTGAAATTGACAATAACTAATATGATAATATATAGTTTTATGGATATAGTGAACATGTTATTATAACTACTAACACAATTGCAAAATTCTTTAGCATTTTCATCGGTCCCAACATACAATTTAACTAACTCTAAAGGCATTTCAGTTTGTAGTAGGCTAATTTCCCTATTGAACAACAAAATGTAGGCGGTTTTGAGTAAACAGTTTCACATTGCAAAACTCATAATTTGGTACAATAGGCAATAAGTCAGAAGTATGTACTATATAATCAAGTGGATCAATGTGAACATTTGGTGTATTAGTCATACTTACGGTTACTGACTTTCTTCGTCGCTGATTTTTTGCCTCTCTCTGGTCTTCTGAAGAAGCATATTTTATTTTATAAGATTTTGGCATTTTAGCTATGATACTACTATGCAAAAATTTATAACAATATTTTCAGAATTTTAAGTATTGAATAGTATAGAAGTAAGAAGTAGAAACTAAAAGGAGGAAAAAATTAGAAATACTAAATAAATCCTATCAAGGTTCTCCTAATCCAGTCTCACAACTAATACCACACATTATCATACAGAACAAGCACATCCACTTTCAACATTAGTATAAACTTTTTTATTTGATTGAAGAGACAAAACCTAAGTATAAACACAATCTCCAACTATTACCAGAGTAATTCAACCTAGCACCCAAAGCATCACCTATCAACATAACCCACAACGAGAGAAAACATGAGAGATGCTGGAGAACTTACTTGCAATGTCCTTGACGAAATTTGAAAAGGCAATGGAGAGGCAAAAGGTGTGGTGTCATTTGAATTGAAATGAGCAATTTTTATCGAGGTAGATAGAGAAGAGAAAGGGAGCTAAAAACATACCCATTTGGTGCTTTGCCGGGGAAACAAACATTTTTTGTAGTGTAGTTGACATCAGTAGCAAGAGCTTGAAATTAACAAACATTAACCATTAAAATTAATTAACCCTTAACATGTGAGGTAGTAAATGAGACTAAAATTGTAATCTCGTTCGTAAAGATGATAATGAGGTGCATTTTTTCCTTTTTTCATTAATAAAAGATGGTGTATGATACTTGCACATATAAAATCCAATTTTAAAGAATTTTGATTTATAAATTGTTAATACAAAACAGAACGAGAAAAAAATAGACTTCTATGAATTATCATTTCTTATTGCTAAAATATATAAATAAATAATTAAGTAATATTCTATTATATGACTATATTATCTGCACTTTAGTGACAACTATATAATTCAAATCTTTGTAAAAGCAAGAGCATCTATACAAAAACGCCAGAAGCAAGAAGATATATTTGTTGTATCTCTCTAATCAAACATCTACAACTATGTTGTCTAAAAGAATTTGGTCTTCTTGTATATTGAATTATCACCTCTTACCATTTGGGAAGAAGGCCCATCGAGTGGACAATTTAAACGGGTGGAGTTGCTTTCAGCAGGAATCGAACCCAGGACGTGTGGGCGTGTGAGCCTTATGGCTCTGATACCATGAAAGAATTTCGTCTCATCTAAAAGTCCGAAAAAAAATTACAAACTATAGAAAGTTTTATTTGCATGTTATTTATTATCAAGGTATAAGTATCATTTTCTAACTAAACTAACAAAAGCATAAAAAGTGTAGTATGATTGAATCTTTATTAACGAAAATTCATATCTGCTTAAGCATTTTCATCCTCTGTTCAGCATGTGATAGGAAATGAATTGTGTGATAAAAAGGTTATGATTACCAATTAAAATGTCAAATTATAATTAAGATTTATTTATGTATTTGCAACTAATGTTCTAATATTTATATATATATATATATATATTTTTTTTTTATCAGTAAAGTTGATGTATATTAATAGCAGAAATTGTTGGGTATAAGAAAAGCTCTCCTACACAATTACAAGAAAAGCTCGGGAGCTAAATGATTGGGAAAGCTCTCCTACACCAAGCTATTTCCTATTGCAAAATACAAGCTATAAGTCCATTACTCCCCAGCAGTTTTTTAGAATAAAACAAGTTCCAAAATTATACTTTCATCTCCTCTAGCACTCTGTCCATTTCAGCCACGATGTACACTCCAAATGCAAGTTGCTATTGCTTTTCCATTTTTACCTTTCAATAATCCAGGAAACTGCAGCCGGTTTGTCGATGGGTCGGGCCCATCCATTTGACTATCATCATCCACACTCAGTGCGAATCGGGGCACTCAAACATAGCATGGCATGGCGTTTCAAGCTCTTGATTGCAGATGCAGCCGTTGATAAATGCTCCAGCAGGTAGGATTCCACGCCTTTGCAGGTTCGTCGTCGTCGGGATTCTGCCCCACATTAATCTCGAAACACGGATTCGCACTTTCAGTGGTGCAGCACTCTTCCATATCAGTCTGCAGTCTTCTCTCTTGTCATCCGCTTTGTCCATCATCTATTTGATGCTACTAATGTTAAAGCAGTCATACAAAGTGCTGTCAAAGATAAGGAATGAAATACTACTTAAGAGATTGTAAAATTTACATAAAGCTATATATGAATTACCAAATGAATAGGTGAGAAAATAGAATTGCACCCACAAATAAAACAAGTAAACATACCGTTATGTTGGGGAAAACAAATGGTAGTTTCTATAGGGGCAGTACCACAATAAACAACTTAATGGTTTTTTTTTTTTTTTTTAAATCGGTAAAATGGTATTTCACTTGAGTACATGGGGTACTCAACCCGTAATATTTTTACATCATTTCCCTACGTATCATGTAAATGTAAGGTGTCTATACAATTATAAGGATTGCTACACCATTTCCCTATTGTAATATTATATCTTTCCAACCATGACCATATTGAGATCTTGATTTTTTCTAAAGCTTTTTTCGTGTCCTGTTCTATTCCAGAAAAGAATTTCTCGTTTCTGCCTCTCCACAGCTCCCAAACTACCGCTGTCCAAATAGTTGCAGCAATCTTCCTTTTCCTTTTCTCAAATCCAAGAATTGTGCTGTGTTGTAGAAGGTGAATAGGTATTGTATTGTGTAAAGCCATACATACCTTGAGCCAATTGTGACATTCCACCCAAATCTTTCTTGCATAGATGCACTCCAACAGCAGGTGAGTATTTGTTTCCTCTACCTCTCCGCATAACTTGCACGTCGCCTCCAAGTCAGAGATTGAGATACCTCTCTTCTTTAGGTTGTCTGTTTGTTGCCAGCCTACTCTTGAGAGCTTTCCAGACGATGGTTTAAGTTCTTCTTGGGGCATAACTCTGCCACAGCACCTTGAACTCCTCTCCTTCTTCCACACCTCCATTGCTTGGCCTTGATTTATGTTTCAACATGTAATATGCAGCCCTTGTTGAATATCGTCCGTGTGGCGCCAAGTTCCATCTCCATACATCGTTCCACCCTTGTTTGAGCTTATACCTGCCAATGTTAGATAATAGTTCATCAAAAGATAGTTTATCCCTAATGCTAAGTTCCCTCTTCCAACTCCACGCCCATTCCCACCCCTCACTTCCCCAGTTTCCCATCTCACTTATTAGTGCTTTTCTTTTTTGTTACTGCAATTGAACAACCTAGGATACTTATCTTTTAAAACTCCTTCCTCTCCTACCCACCTATCACTCCAAAATTTAGTGTTTTCCCCATTTCCCACTTCCTTTAAGATCCCCAATTTTAACCCGAATAAAATCGAATAGTAAGATTGCATTGCACCCTATGCTCAAAACCTTGTTTACTGTTAATGACCACAAGAGCTTTGACCTGTTATCCTATTTTAAGAAAATTTATGTCCATTATTGATTGTTTATAGCTTCCATTTTAGGTGTTTTAAAGATTAGTGTGTACAATGCCTGAGGTAATAGAATCAATCAGAGGGCTTATTTGCAGCATTTGAGAGTTAACAAAAAATTTATCAAGCAGTTGGTGTGCATATAAATACCCAAACTACAACTACTGTAGCCTAACCCCTTCCCTTCATCAATAAGAATTAGAGACATAAAAATAAGTTTTTTTTTTTCGTCTTTTCAAGAACACAACAAAGAAATTACTATATCAGAGGAACCACAAATATTATGAACTTAAATTTTAGTGTCAAAAATGAATATGTGAGCCACAGAAAATTCTAAACACATAAGAAACAAGGAGTGACCCAGAGCTAAACAGAGAAGAAAGCGGCAACTCTACACAAATTAAAAAACCCAAAAACATGAGAGATGATGGAGAACTAAGGTGGAGAGTAGGAATTCAGGAAGGCAGTGGAGATAAATGTTAACAAACCTGCGCGTATGGTGAAATGAAAAGGATGAGGGGAGAAAGGGCAACGTTGCTTCAGAAGGGTCAAAAACCCAAAAAAACAAAATTAGAGAAAAACATGAGAGATAATGGAGAACTAACCTGCCAAAGTGGAGAGTGGGAATTCCGAGGTCGATAGGGTTTACAAAACTGCGTTATGGTGAAATGAAGAATGAAGGAAGAGAAAAAAAAATGAAGGGAGAAAGGACAGATGGCTGTAGTTTGGTGAGAGAAATGACCAGAGAGATTGACACATTATCCAATTCATAACCTTCTACTTGAAGAATACCGGACGGTTTTTACATATTCATGCTTTATAGATAGTGTAAGATAAGATATACCCGCCACTTTTTTTTAATGATAATTTTAATTATTTGAAATATATATTTTATCGTAAGAAAAAAAATCAGATGCCAATTAAATCCCATTCAAAAAACCAGATTTAATTATTGAAAATACTGTAAAAAATGATTTGATGCAGAGTTTCACTTAATAAATATTCAGAAAAAAAATGGACTATTTAAATTAGGTTATTTTGTTATATAACATTCCGTGTAAAATACATTTATCTTGATACTCCACAAACAATTAAAGTAATTGACAGTCTTCAATTCATACCCTCTTGATAAAAAGTTAGTAGTAAATCCCATTTTTGATTATTTTCAAAAGACGCGACTATATAAAACCATGCTTCCGAAAATGAAATCTATATAAGCACATAAAATCGCATTCAGTTCTTCAAAATATTTTTTTCATTTACATCTTGCAATTAATATCTAGTTCATCAATATATAATTAATAATCAAACAATGGCAAGAAATGGATTGGTGAGGTCTCTAATGGTGGCCGTTGTGATGGCGACAGTGGTGATGCCGGTGTTGAAAGCGGCCGAGAGAAACAGAAATACGCATTGTAGGACGGAGTGTTACTTTGATTGCAAACAAATTAAGATTTTCAGTGAAAACTTAAACAAGTGTAAAAAGTAGTACATACTTGCTTGCGCTAGGCACATGCTATTGAGAAGGATGATAATACATTTATCCCATTGTGGATTTAGATTCATTATGTAATTTATGTTTAGCTATTACTTTTGTTAAAAGTAGTGATCAATTTCATAAAGTAATTTGCTTACTCAATTTTTATTTTGGCTAGACATTATTACCATTTGCAGTCTTTTCTTCGCTTTGTCTTGCAATTTATTTTGCAACTAAACTCAACTAAATTGATCAAAGACAACAGACAATTGAAGGAGTCTTAAATGAAACTATTCATATATAAAATGATGCTCAATTTTAGTATAGTCATTTTTCTCTTAAAATATGATTTGGCTGGGTATTTTCAAGGAAATGAGATCGATTTTATGTATGAGGTGTTGGAATTAACGTGGACTAAATGGATTTTGATACTCTTATGGACTAAACGTTAATTATTAAATAATTAAATGTGACATGGTCGATCTACTCGCGGAGTAGATGAACGCGGTGTATTATATATTTCAAAATCAAGTTTAGGTGAGTGAAAAATTAATTAAGGAAATTGAAGGGTTTCAACTTTTATGAGTTTGAGAGTGGGAATGTGAAAGGATCACATGTCCCACATAAAAGTCCTACAAAACTTTTTGAGGCTTTATTAACATTGAAGTATAAAGAGAGTTTAATTATGGACTAAGGGTACACTCCCTAAAAGGTCACATGCGTGCGCCGCCCATCCGGCCGACTCGGCTTTGAATTTGGTCTTTTGTGGCCCACTTTACTCTGCACGAAGTAGTCCACATTTTCTTCAACTTTCCGCGTTATTTATAACATGAGGTTGTTTCATACAAATTTATATTAGTTTGTTTAAGGCGAACTAAAATTAATGTTAACACACAAGTGCATGTACAAAATTTATGTGATGTGAACAAGTTCCGTTCGCGGCTGAAAGACGGACCTCGGACCTTTTGATCTTCGCACTGGTTGACCTGCATAAGAATCGGACTGGAGGGGGCTCCGGCGACGGCCCTTCGACGCTCAAGTCAGTTCGATTCTTGTGAAGAATAGAAAGATAAAATATGAAGAGTGAAATTTGAGAGTGTGTGTAAATGTATTAAAATGACTTAACCTTAAAAAAATTGAGACTGGGGGCTTATATACCTCGTTTACCTGGGGTAAAATGGTCAATTCGAGAGCTAGGGTTTGTTATCAGCTAGGAGCCACATCATTGTATGAATCTGACACGCCATAAATGCTCTGGTAGTGTGCCCTCAGATATCTGAGGATACTCTAACATTAAAAGATTATGTATGTACCTCTCCTCTGACAATTTAGAGGAGGAGTTTAGGTTTCTTCTCTACAAATTCTTCATATGAGATCTGGTCATCCAAGGAGGTGACATAATGTAATCTGCTATGGTCTACCCTTAAGGACTCTATGTTAATTTCTACTCTAGACGATTATCTCAAGTCGAAGAGGTCCCTCAGTATTCTATCATTTTGATCGAAGGTGATTAAATGATGTGTCTCTAAAATTTATTTTGAATGATGTCATATCACTATGTAAGAAAATTTATTATTAATTGAATCCAACTGCTCCGCATATGAGATTTTTTTTGGCCGGTGGTACCGGTGTTGTCGGCGGCGGAAGCAGGGGCGAACCCACGTTTAACCTCGAACCCACGTTTAACCTCAGCCCCCCAACCCATCCCATCCCACCCCACCCCCCTATATATATGTATTAAATTTTAGTTTTTCTAGTTTTTTTTTTTTTTAAATTAAATAGAATTAGTGATAAAATTAGTAATAAATTTCAATAAATTATTTTCATAGTAAGTTTATTGTAAAAGTAGGCTAAAAAATTCTTATTTACTTTTAGTACTAATATATAAAAATGATTATTTTGTTCATATTATAATTATATAATTATATTTTTTATATTTGAGACTATTTTTGATAAAAAAAAATTCTACTTATGTTATTGCTTTAGTGTTTTTAAAACATATTTGCAATTAACTCATTTTTTTTAGTATTATATAAATAAAAAATACTTAACCCTTAAAAAATGGATTAATAGTTTAATTTTAAATAACATTTAACAAAATAAATAAGTAATATATTCATTATTAATTCCATAATTTGAGTGTTCATTTTTTTCAATTAATACTAGATAATCCAATGTAATAAAAATATATTTTTTATAAAGTTAGTTAGTCTAATAAATTAAAAACATAATAATAAATTTTAAAAAAATTCGGCCCCCCTAACAATGGATCCTGGGTCCACCCCTGGGCGGAAGTGACTGAGAGGAATAAGAATACACATTGTATGACAGAGTGCTATTCTAACTGAACACGATAATACAGACGCATACTTACTCGTGCGAGACATGCTATTAGAAAAGTGTTGTTGAAGGATGATAATTTAAAAAGGCGTTTTTCCATCAAAATTCCTAGTCTCGGATCTAATAACTATACGTGATTTTTTCTACTATCAAAATTATACTCTTTCTGTTCAATTTTATATTTTTTTAGACACAAATTTTAAAGAATGTTGATAGTATATGTATAAATTTGGTAAATTGTTAAAATGAAGATAAAGAGTATGGGGTACTATCATAGAAAATGAAATTAAATAAAAAAATTTGAACAATTTAAAAAGAAAAATGTAAATAATAAAATTGAACAAAAAGAGTATTAATTAACACGTTTTATTTATAAATATAACGACCTGTTTTTTTATGTGATATGAAATTATTTGATGCATAAGCTTTTGACTTAATAAACATTCTGAAATAACGGTAAACTACTCCGTTAATTATTTTGAATTCCGTGAAAAATTCACTCCCTTTAAAAAAATCTGCCTCCGTTAATTATTTTGAATTCCGAGAAAAATGCCATCCCTTAAAAAAAAAAAAAAAAAAAAACTGCATAATTTGTATGTATGGTTATTACAATAGAATTTTGCCCTTTTAATTTCTTCTCCAACATTTTTCTTAATAATTAATAATAATATCCAATATTCCAAATCTCACACCCTTCCACTTGCAACGATTGAAAAAAAAATCTCACACCCCTTCACAAAAGCTTACAAGTACAAATAAATTCCACAATTCCCAAAGGACGCAACCTAAAAAATAACAGGCCTCCTAAATCTATATATATTGTTCACAATTTTATTCATTAGCATCTTGCAATTATAGAATATTTTTATAGTTCATCATATATATATTATTATCTTTCAATATTAATTCACATAATGGCAAGGACTGCAGGTTTGATAATGGCTGCTCTATTGGTGGCTCTTGTGGTGGTGCCGACGACAATGGAGGCAGCAACAGAGAATACACATTGTATGACACAATGTTACTTTGACTGCATACAAATCAAGCTTTTCAGCGAAGAACAATGCAAAGATGAGTGCATATTTGCTTGTGCAAGACATGCTATTAGAAAGGAATTGTTGGAAGATGATAATAAATTTTTCCCCTTGTGGATCTAGATTTAATTAATAAATTTTACATATATATTAATTTTGTACTACTTTTGTTGTTAAAACTAATTATTAAGTATCAAATGATCGACTTTGTTTCTGAATTTCTTTTATTTTGTGTGCAAGTATATATTATACTCCAGTACACAGTCTTTTTCATTATTACACAAGTCTACCCTCACCCCCACGGATTTTTTTTTTATATATTATACAACAAAAAGTTTAAAATTCAATGACTTTTAAAGAGTATATAAATATGAGTCAACTCAAGACATAATTAAGCCCGTTTAATAACATGGAATCCAGTAATTTATACGTTTTAAATTGCAAATTGGGGTGTAGTTTGGGACTCATATTTCATTCTCTCTAGATCATTTAACACACGAATCAGAATGATAATACAATTTTTTTTTTAAAAATTCTGGTTAGAAAAATTTGTTCTGTGTTACGATAGTTGGTTGATGAAAGTAGATATTGCAATTTATAGTGGAGTGAAAAAATAAAACACGAAATTCATGAAAATGCAAGGAAATAAAAATCTTATTTGATTTAAACCCCATCAATATGGTGTTTTCATGGGTTAATCGGGGTTTTCTTTCCCCTCGTGGTCTAGTGTTTTTCTTCTAGTACTTGGATTTTAATTTCTTTTCCTGGTTTACTTTTGTTATTTGTTCATTTATAAACATGCAGTTCCATTACACTAAACAACACATTATTATATATATATATATATATATATATATTATAATGTGCGATCGAACATAGCTAAAAAGCCTAAAAAGTGAGTTTATTGAACAAATGAAAGTGTGGCATCCAACCAAGGAGTTGACCTAGTGGTATAAGTTTGAGACTGAAGGTGCAAACAATTTATAGAGGACTATGTCCATACAGAGCACACAACTCTGACTTTAAACGAAACCCCCGCAAGTAGACGATAAAATTGTTAATCCCCAAATTAGTCGGTCTTTTCATGTGTTTTGTTGTCATCGTTGGTATGATAATTGTTTGATGAACTAGTTGTTGTGATGAGTCCAAATTAATAAAATGAAATTACAAATCTAACTTCGATCAACCATTAATAAAACAACACTACATTAAATTGTCTTGTTTTTAGAACACTCGACCTTCTGAAATTTTCGTTAGGATCCGTTCCGATTCCGGTTCACGTTTAGTAACTCAAGTTAAGGCTAAATTCAAAAGTAAGGAGCCAATCAAGTAAGCGACTGTATCCGTCGCAGGTGATCCAAGTCTTATCTTATCATTCAATTCCAACTTTCAAGGGACTTGGCAGGGACCTTTCTTGAATTTTGATAGACTCTTCCCTAATTTTATAGGCTTTGATACGATTCTTGACAAACTTGTATAATCATTAAAATAGGTTTCCAAGCATTTTTATGGACTTGAGTAAGTTGAGTTCCATGAGCTCCAAGACCTGTTTATACAAAGGGCGCGGCTAAAGGCACCCGACGATCCTATGAGTACACCTAGGAGATGAGGACACACGCCAATCGGATGAGTACACCCACCTGAAAAAACCAAAAATGCCCTCGCTTCCTTTAACCAAAAATTCGCTCCCTCCCTTCACTCGATTGGGTACACCCACCCTCCATCTTCCCAAACCTCTCATCTCCCCCAACCAAAATTCGCACTCCCACTCTCCCACTCCATTTTCGCACACTCCCTGCATACCTGCGACGTCGAAGAAGAGAAAAGAGAGAGGACGCGATTTTTTGTTAGTTTTTGCAAAAATGGGTAAAGGTTAATTTTTCTTGCTTTTATTTGATAAGAAGAGTAGGACGCATGTTTAATTTCGATTTTTGTTGGTTGAAACATTGATTTTATTGTTGTAGGGTTTAGAATTTGTTTTTTGAATTTGGTGTTAATTTCATGTGTTGATTAAGGTTGGTTAATGTTGGTTTTTTGTGTTATAATCATGTTTATGTGTAGAATGTATCAATTTTTGATGGGTTAGGATGAAAATAAACCAATAGGCATCTAATTTTTGATGGGTTAGTACGATTGCAGTGTTTCTTACTGGTTTTTCGCACATTTGATGCTTGTCCGGAAGTAAATTTTGGACATGGGTTGTTTGTTTTGGTTTAGGTTTCGAACATGGCTTTTTTGTTTTGGTATGATTTTCGAACATTAGTTTATTGTTTTGGTATAATTTTCGAACATTGCTTATTTGTTTTGGGTTTAGTTTCGAACATGTAGTAATTTTCGAACATGGCTTGTTTGTGTTGATATAATTTTCGAACATGGCTTGTTTGTGTTGATATAATTTTCGAACATGGCTTGTTTGTTTGTGTTTTAATTTCGAACATGGTTTGGTTGTTTTGGTTTTAATTTCGAACATAGCTTTTTTTGTTGTGGTTTTAATTTCGAACATGGCTTCTTTGTGTTGGTTTTTGTAGAGGGTGTTAGTAGGGCTCGACCGACTGCTTCCAACAGAAAAAAGAAGCAACATATTAGCGATGAGGCCGCTCCTCAAGAGCCCAATCCACAAGAGGCCATTCCACAAGATGTCATTGCTCAAGAGCCCACTCCACAAGAACCCAATCCTCAAGAGCCCAATCCTCAAGAGCCTACTCCACAAGAACCGGTGCCCACTCTACAAGAACCAGAAGTAGATGAGGGAAACGATGACGGAGATGGACAGGACGAGGAAGAGGAAGAGGAAGAGGAAGAGGAAGAGGGAGAGGAAGAAAGAAGAGTTGTGACGGTTGATCGACCATTGGTAACCGCACCTCCCCTTCTCAAAAGCTTCCAAGAGCATGTAGTCAAATACATATGGTTGGGTGAGGAGCGAGATGTGTTGAAGTGTCACTGTCATGTGATGAAACTATTGCATTGGGAGTTCGATGATGATGAAGATTGGCGTCATTGGCGGAGGTTTTTGAGAGGATCTAGATTGATTCATGTTAGACGTGGGGCTTACAAGTATTCAAACAATAATCTTATCACAGCCTTCGTTGAGAGATGGCACGAAGAGACCAACTCATTCCACTTGCCCTTCGGGGAAATGACAATCACCCTCGATGATGTCCGTTGCATCACGAATCTGAAAGTTAATGGTCTCCCGGTGCAGTCTACGTCCGAAGAACATATCTTGGCTTCAGATTATTTGATGAAATATTTGGGTTTATCATTAGTACAAGCCAAGGAAGCATTAAGTGGGCAACGAGGGGGGTTTCGTGAAGCTATCGTGGCTAAGGGAGACTTTTATGCCCATGATGTCCTCGGACAACGAGGACGAGGTGTTGTATTCAACACGAGCGTTTGTGTTGTACATGTTTGGGACCACCTTGTTTCCGGACAAAAGTGGTACTCGTGTTCACGTACAGTGGTTGCAGTGTATGGACGACATGGCATAATTTTCGAACTATGCTTGGGGTACCGCAGCGCTTGCCTATTTGTATAGACAATTGGGGATGGCGTTAAAGTTCAAGTGTAGGCAGATTGGTGGTTACCTTCCGTTATTCGAGGTATTAAGTATTTTAAATAAGTTTATTAATATTTCATGTTTTTCATTTGATATTGACCTAATAATATTGTACTTGTAGGCTTGGATTTATGAGCACTTCCCTACTTTGATCTTGCCGCCTCATAATCCAGACTTGGGCCGTTCGGATCCACTGTCGATGCGTTATGCACCCGAAGCTCATACAGGCCCCTGTGTCGACCGAGTAAGAGGCTTTAGAGAACGATTAGATACCCTGCTAGCAAGCGAGGTACGTTATTAACCAAATGAATATATTTGTCTGTTGTTTATTTGTTTTTAAGATAAGTAAGCATTTTTTTAATTTAATGGTGTGTTGTAGGTTAACTGGAATCCATATCGTCCCGAACGAGAAAGACATCCATTTGATGAGGTTTCTTACTTTCATGGGTGCATTGTGTGCGAAGATATTGTTGAGCCGTACATGCCGGATAGAGTGCTCAGACAGTTCGGGTACGTGCAAACCGTTCCTGAGAAGCCGCTTGCTGCCCGTGTTAAGAGGACCGGTTCCACATCCAAGAAAACAAAGCTAGTGTGGGGTGCTATGGCGGAGTAATTTTCTACGTGGGACGCATACATGCTTACGGATGATAGACTTGGTGAGCGTTGTATCCAAGATTCGGATTGCAGCGATGGTTATATTGATTGGTACCTCGCCAACGGCCGTCCTTACGTTTCAAATCCAGAAAATAGGAGACTTCCTCCTCGTGAGCCTCCACGTAGGGCTGAGTTAGGGCACTTGGTAGATTTTGCAAAGGTTGAGTTGACCTTGTTGTTGCAAAAGTGGAGGAACGACGAGCCATTAACAATCGATGGGGTAATGCAAAAAATTGAAGAAGTTGTGAGGCAGATTGGTGGACAAACATCCGATGACGTTGGAGAAGATGCACCGTCATCATCAAGTGCACGTCGTGGACGTGGAAGAGGTCGGGGACGTGGAAGGGCTAGGCGTTCTTGACTAAAACTTATTTTATATAATTTTCGAACATTTGTCACATGTTGTGTTTTATTAATCGTAGTTTGATCGATCAGAATGATACTTTAGTGTTTTAACATGTATTGTAACATGTATGTTAACTTAAATGCTTTATGAATGTATGGTTTTTATATGGTTTTGTATATGATTTTTATATGGTTTTTATAAGGTTATAGTTTGGATGAGAACACCCACATGATTACTGTTTTGGATGAGGACACCCACCTTTGTACGAGACATTTTTTCGAACAAATGATATATGCCCGATATTTATTGCCGAACACGAACACATTTTCGAACAAATATTATTTGCGTGGAACTAATTTTCAAACATTTGTCACATGTTTGGTACTTTTTTTTGAACATGGACCATATGTTCGAAAAAAAGTCCGTAACATAGACTTTGGGGTTAAAAAATCGACCAAGTAAAACTCGCGTAAATAATTTTCGAACATTTGTCACATGTTGGGTACTTTTTTTCGAACATGGACCATATGTTCGAAAAAAAGTCTGTAACATAGACTTTGGGGTTAAAATCGACCAAGTAAAACTCGCATAAATAATTTTCGAACATTTGTCACATGTTGGGGACTTTTTTTCGAACATGGACCAT
This sequence comes from Galeopsis tetrahit, assembly GCA_963675135.1. Lineage (NCBI taxonomy): Eukaryota > Viridiplantae > Streptophyta > Magnoliopsida > Lamiales > Lamiaceae > Galeopsis > Galeopsis tetrahit. The sequence continues at coordinate 61,404,623 of OY776131.1, forward strand.
ATGTTCGAAAAAAAGTCTGTAACATAGACTTTGGGGTTAAAAAATCGACCAAGTAAAACTCGCGTAAATAATTTTCGAACATTGGGCATATGTTGGGTACTTATTTTCGAACATGGACCATATGTTCGAAAAAAAGTCCGTAACAGAGACTTTGGGGTTAAAAAATCGACCAAGTAAAACTCGCGTAAATAATTTTCGAACATTGGGCATATGTTGGGTACTTATTTTCGAACATGGACCATATGTTCGAAAAAAAGTCCGTAACAGAGAATTTGGGGTTAAAAAATCGACCAAGTAAAACTCGCGTAAATAATTTTCGAACATTGGGCATATGTTGGGTACTCTTTTTCGAACATGGACCAATTGTTGGGAACATTTTTTCGAACATGGCCCAAATATTCGAACATGGCCTTATTGTTGGGAACATATTTTCGAACATGGACCAATTGTTGGGAACTTATTTTCGAACAAAAGTCAATTTTTTGAAAAAAATGATCCCAACTATAGGTTTTATACACCATATTATACTTTTAACACAATTGTAGTGGCTCATTCAAGCACGATAAACCATTCAAAAAATAGAGCAATTAAATTACACAAGTCATCCATTGTAACGTTGAAACCGTATACATGTTCCAAAAATATTACACATCAAGAATTTGTACACAAATTATCTATAAATGTTGTTTGTTGACAATTTGTACACAAATTACACCAAAAAGACAAAAGTATTCCAAAGTTTCTAACCACAAAAGTATTCCAAAGTTTCTAACCAAAAAGTTTCTAACCACTATCATCTAATTAATTCCTCCGGACGCATATGCATTTTTCGATCCGTCCGAAATGTGTTGACCCTCATGCTTCCACGAAGTAATGACCGGGGACAAAGTGCGCCCAGCACCCATCATAACCTACACGCATTCGAGATTTATGTGTTATATATAAAATATGCAACATATACATGTAAATAAATTCATTAAAGCAATGCAATCAAATACCTGGATGAAATAGTTCTCATTAATTAATCCCAACCAAATACTCCTCGGTTCTTGAGGAGGGTCCTTGTTGAACGGCAGATACGTAAGGCATAGACGGGTATCAAGAACCACCACCGCCACATTATAGTGTGACGCCACTAGATATCCCATGTACGGCAACCCGAACCAATGTTTTTTATGTGCAAACTCCGTAAAGCAATTCAATTTGCCAAGCACAACATGGATGTAATCCTTCAACAAGAACACGTTGTTGTACAACGTTAGATTGCGGGACAGTTCGCTCATCAAGTCCATCCGAACCCTCGCCCACTCATCTTCACCGAATCCCATAAGCCCAGCCACTGCTCGAAAACCGCAGTGTCCGTCACCCTTAACGTTCTTGATGTCGATAATGTACGGTTGATGCTCGATCGGTAAATATCCGATGAAGTCCATTCCTTGGGAGGCTCGGGTACGCCGACGGGGTACCTACGTATATTACAACCAAAATCACCAAAATATTACCCATCGTCCTTCTCATCACCCAAAATATTACCCATCGACAACCAAATCACCAAAATATTACCCATCTACAACCAAATCACCAAAATATTACCCATCGACAACCAAATCACCAAAATATTACCCATCTACAACCAAATCACCAAAATATTACCCATCGACAACCAAATCACCAAAATATTACCCATCTACAACCAAAACACCAAAAATATTGCACATCTACAACCAAATCACCAAAAAATATTACACATCTACAACAAAATCACCAAAAATATTACACATCTACAACAAAAAATCACCAAAAATATTACACATCACCAAAACACAAAAATAAACATGCAAGGGCTGAGAATTACCGGTTGTTTTTTTGTAATCCCTTTCTTTTGGAAGGACGGGGATGAGAGCGAGTTATCTACATTGATGACCGTCTGCTCCTTTTGTACCACCGAGCAACTTGCAACTTGACTCTCTACAAGCTCAAATAGGCTAGGCTCACGTTTGGTGGACGCATCGGCCTTCTTCTTCTTCTTTCCTTTTTTGGGTCGACCACGAGTGTCTTCCTTAGGAGGTGGCTCAATAAGAGTCGTAGTCTCGGGGTTTGCAAGCTCCCTCATACGCTTTAAGAAGATGAGTTGCTCCTCCTGAGAGAAGCTCTTATAAACCTCAGCCATGTCGTCTACGTCATCTTTAAAGCGATTTTTGTTGTGGGTGGGAACGGGGTCAACCGATGTGGTGGTTGGGGCAGGCTCCATATCCAATTTCCTCCAAAAGGGATCAATGGCATTCACGGGTATCAGTTTGTCACAGTAAACATACTCTTCGATCTCATGACCACATGGAAAACCGTATACCTTCCTCAAGATGTGTTGGCACTCTTTAGGATCGAATCCGGGTCGTTTGATCACCTTGATTTCATCAAATATCTTTTCTAGAGCCACAAACGACACCACCCCTCGTAAGTAATTGAAAACGTTTGAGGAGAACCTATGTTGAGCTACGTTCAAACTCTTTTCGAAGGAGGCTTTAATTGAAACATGGCATGCCTCGAATAGAGTGTGACATTTCTCCCAACATGTCTCAAAATTTCCTAATGAATTGCCTAGCATTCTTTTCAACGCGGCGTGATGGCTTTCGACCCTGATCAGAGAAAATTTAAAACGTTAGGCAACTTATAAATTAAAGTAATAATTTACGTGTAAAGACTAAAGTATAAACATACCTGTTGGTTGTGGTGTTGCCAAAGTGCATAAATTCATTCGTCCAAGCCCTTACAAACCTCTCTTTATAAGGGTTAATCCAACTATTCAACACGTAATTCACTGGCTTCTTGGGAAATTTGGACTTGAACTTAGCAAGAGCTTCTTCAAAGTCGGACTGGGTATCGGACCTCCACACATAGTTGAAATGAGATAAAAATACCTCCCATTTTTTGACATCTTTAAATGCACCCTTGCAGTTGGCTAGTACATTCCGGTCAATGTGGAATGTACAAAGAAAATGACGGGCTTCAGGAAATTTCTTGGCCACAGCATTCATCAATGCAAGCTCACGGTCCGTGATAATAACATCGGGAAGAGAAGATGAGCCCAACACGTCTCGAAGCACCTCCAATGCCCATTGATAATTTTCTTCTTTCTCATCCATTAGGTACACCGACGCAACACAAAATGTGATCCCAGTCGATGTAACCCCCACAATCTCCAAATAAGGTAGCCGGTACCTATTCGTCTTGTATGTGCAATCTATCATGAGTACCTTCGAAAAAACACGCACCAGTTGGAGTGAGACGGGATGTGCAAAAAACAACTCGTTAAGAGTGTTTGTCTTCTCACATCTTCGTGTGGCGTGAAAGTAATTTTGCTCGACAAGTTGACTCATCAAATATTGCAACTGACTACGTCCATTGTATTGATGGATTTTGTGCTTCAACCTTACATTGTAGATCGTTCGAAGAGTCGAGTGATTGTTCTCATTGTTCCTCTTCAACTTCATCAATACAGATTTAGGAGGAGCGTGTAATTTGGACATTTCGACAACGAAGTCCTCTTCCTCGGTAGTTAGGCGGCCGGCATAAGAATGTCCCTCAAGGTAACGGGATATTGGATGGTTATGTGTACCGCATTTCACCTCTAATCTCCACTGCATCTCACCTTCTTCTGTACCCTTCAACATAAACGGACACCCACATTTCTTGGTGCCCGTAACCTTTCCACTCTTTTCTTGTACCACCTCGTTCTTCTTAGCCTTCTTCTTCATAGGAGTTGTAGGCTTCTTCTTTTCACGGTACACACCGCCACGCTCACACGTCAAGAATATACGACCTTTTTTAGTACCTTGGCCGTTATCCGACCGCTTCACAACAATAATTATGTTGTGTTGTTTCCCCGTACTACGCACCCAAGACAAGAGTGCGTCACGAGACTCGAACAAAGCCATATTCGTGAAGACGTCCGTGTAGTCCATAATAATTTCATGACCCTGGACATCATCATTCTCCGGTTCAACAACAGAGTCATTCGCCCACTCGTCATCATAATTGTACTCCTTATACTCCTCTTCAAGACAATATTCGTCCACCCAAACATCGTCCTTCTCATCACCCGAATTCTGAAATTCAAAAAAACAAAAATTAAGTAATGTTCGAAACTTTGTTCAAAACAAAAGCTTCATGTTCGAAAAAAAGTTCAAAACAACAGCTTCATGTTCGAAAAAAAGTTCAAAACAACAGCTTCATGTTCGAAAATTTATTCAAAACAAAAGACCTATGTTCGAAAATAAGTTCAAAACAAAAGATATTTGTTTTGAACTTTTTTTCGGACAACACGACCATGTCCGAAAAAAAAACACGAACATGGTCTTCTTCTTCGCAGAACCAGTCGCGAAAAGGGGTTTTTTTGAAAAACGAAAAATGCAATACATAATGTCAAAATGTATGTCCTAAATGTATATTATTTCAACTACATACCACTATAAAGTCATAAGATGCAAAAAAAACAAACATAAACACCAACACAAACACTAAAAAACCCTAAACATAAAAACTCTTTCACTTTCGAAAAAAAAACTTTCAAAACATGATAAATAACTTACAAATGAGTCATTGGCACCACCACTCGTAGTTATTACATCATAATCGACCATTTTCGACCCCATGTTAGCTTTAGAAATGGAAATTGCAGAAATGGAAACTTTGGAATTGAGAGTTGTGATGACTCTCTGAATTCTCCCGCGATTTAGAAGGAGGTGGGTGTACTCATCCGTGGATTTTTTTTAAAATATACAAGAGGGGTGCAAAAGTAATTTCGCTGCACCCTTTTCACAAATTTTTTTTTTACCTGGGTGTACTCATAGGAATCCTGAGTGCCTTTAGCCGCGCCCTTATACAAATCCGGGCCTAGTAAGTCAACCCAAATCACGGAAGGGTTTGACTATTTGCACCTCCATTTCGGAGAGATGCACTCTCCCTTCCAGTATATTAATAAAGTAATAGGGCATAAAATTAAAAATACCTTTCATTAAAATACAGTATACTAGATGCACCCCTCTACCGAACGCACCCCCTACTGTCATTTCTTTCACCTTCCACCTAAACCACTACTTCCGACCGCCGCCGACACCATTTTCGGCGACTATCAAACCAAAAAAAATCCATAAATTCCAAAATATACTTTAAAAAAATCACATTTTTTTTTATAAATTTCGACCAACCAATGTCGACACATTGTTGTCGACGGAAGTGTACATGGTCGAAAACCCTAAAATTAAAATTTGGGACGTACAAACTTGGGGTGGGGTGGGCAGGCGGCGAATCAGGGTGGGGGCCGTGCTGTTAAGAGGGGGAGAGAAGAGAGAGGGGGTGGCCACTGCAATTTTTTTTTTTTTTAACAGAATCGGGGTGGTGGGGCGGGGTTGCTATGGCAGAGGGTGGAGGAAAAATGGAGGGGAGAGAACAGAGGGAGAGGGCGGCCACTGTAATTTTTTTTTTTAACAAAATCGGGGTGGGGGAAAAATGAAGTGGAGAGGGAGGGGAGGCTGCCGGCGAAGGGGGTCGCGTCGATAGGAGGCGACTTCCGGCGAGTGGTGGTGTGCTTGGCGGCAGGTGTAATGGTGAGGAGGAAGAAGGGTATGAGAGATGAATTAGGATTTGGGGAGGGCGTGTGTAGAAAATGTGTATTTTATAGATAAAAGGAAGAAAATAGTATTTTGGACAATTCGAGGAAAGGGTTCATTTATCTTGATAAATTTTGGAGGTGCATCTATGGGGGGCGTGCATCTCTCCGAAATGGAGTTGCATACAGTCAAATCCATCACGGAAAACTAAGGCATGGGCTCCTCCTACTCTCCTAGGGCCGTGTCTAGGTGCTCAATTGAGCTCATCAACCCACTTCAAATATATGTCTCGATTCAAATTATTTTGCTCGTGAACTATTATCATCACACTAATAAATTAATCAAGATAAATAAAAGATAGTAATAAAAGATAAATATATGCTCTCGTACGTGTCAAATGATATAATGTTTTCTACATGTCATTTTCCTACGCAACAAAATAATTTTTCCCTCATCATTCTGCAATAATCATATGAAAACAAAATACAATTTTTTTTAAAAAAGTGAAAATTAATCTTCCAAGCATACAAAAGGTTCTATTCCAACTCCATCAATATATATAATTTTCTTAAAACTTAAAAGCGAATCAGTTTATGTAGTTGTAAACGAGGTTGAACATTGTTCCCAAAAAAATATATATATTCTCCAAATAATAAAAGGAAGAGAAAACAGCGGTTTATGAAGGCGGTTAATTTATTACTATTATTTTTTTTTAAAGGAAGAGAAAACAGCGGTTTGTTCAGTTTGAATTCAATATTATTATTCACCCGTTTTTCCTACCCACCATTTTTCTATCGGCCGTAATTTAAATTGAAATACATTTTCATTTTAGTGTAAAGGAAACAAACATCAGATGCCAAATATGCCGTGTTGAAATATTTTGAAAACCAGATTTTATTAATTGAAAATATATTTGGAAATAATTTGATGCATAAGTTTGACTTAATAAATATTCTGAAAAAACAGTTGACTAATAAATAATGATACGCTATTCTGAAATTTCGTGATATAATCCAGCATTTAATTTAATATTCAAAATCACACATCCCTCCACTAGTTCACTTGCAACGATTCACGAACAAATAAATTAAATTCTCACACCCCTTCACAAAGTAAAAACAGTTTACATAATTCCCTAAAGACGCAACCCTTTAAAAGGCTACCATTCCTTAATCTTTATAAATACACATAATAGCATTCAATTTTTCACAATTCTTAATTCATAATTCTTATTCATATCAATATATATTTAATCACACACAATGGCAAGGAATGGGTTGATGATCATAACTGCTCTAATGGTGGCGCTTGTGGTGGTGGCGGCAACGGAAGCGACAGAGAGAAACGGGAAAATGCATTGTATGACGGAGTGTTATTTTGACTGCACACAAATCAAGATTTTTAGCAATGACGAATGCAAAAGAGAGTGCATACTTGCCTGCGCGAGGCATGTTATTACGAGGCCATCGTTGGGGGAAGATGATAATAAATTTTTTCCATTGTGGATTTAGACTAAATGATTATGTTGTATTGTTGTGTCAAAATTAGTTATTATTAATCGACTTTGACATTACAGTTTTGTTCACTTTTGTCGTGTTTTACTCCATTTATAAAATCATAGGGGGTAATAAATTTCAGAGATCTTGATACATAACATACATATCTTCAATTACCAGCGACATGAAAAGGAGATGGTCGAGTATTTTTTGAAAATAAAATATGAAATTTCTAATTTTATCTAATAAAAATGCCTGATTTTTTTTTTCCATGCATATCAAATCAAATAATTTCCAAATAGATATATGGGCCGGCTTTAAGTGGGCTGCAATATCGCTATAGCTCAAATAATTTCGACACACCAGGTTCGACCATATACACTCTCGTTGACAACAATTTATCGCGAGAATATACACAGTCGACCGTGTGCTGAAATAATTTTTTTTTTTAAAAATGACATACCTTTACTCTTTACTACTCCAAAACTTAGCGTAAAAAGAGGGGGAGGGAGGGCTTGGGTTTAGGAATAACATAGAAAAAAGGGGGAAAAAAAAAAGAAGAGGGAGGGGAAAGGGTGGTGCCCGGTGCGTGCAGGGGGCTGGAGGGATTTGAGTTGGTTTTTTTTTTTTTTTTTTCTTCTGCTGCAGCAGCGAAGGAGGTGAGGGGGAGATGAAAAAGAAATTAGGTTTTGATTTTAGGGGTGTGCATAGTAATAAGGATTTTATAGGGAGAAGGGTATTTATGAGGGGTGTGATCTAATTTTGGGGGGAGTGCATCTCTCCGAAATGGAGGTGTAAATAGTCAAACCCTTTAGGCCACCGTTATACACACATACGGATCTATTGAGGATACCCAACAGACATTTTTTTCATCTTGCATAGCATGCAAAATGTCTCATATATCCTTCGTGTAATTTTTTAAAAAAAAAATGAAGATGAGTACACCCATCCATTCCATTTCATGCCAAAATCATATACCCACCAAAACAATCACCACACTTCAATAAAAAATCTCTTAATTTGTCCGAAAACAAAGTTACGATATACGAAATTTTTTAATGAACAAACTCAATGTTTTCGAAAAAAATTCCTAAACATCCTTAATTTGTCCGAAAAAAAAGATTGAACATCTTGTTCGAAATTTTTTCCAAAACAAACTCAAAATGTTCGAAATTTTTTCCTGAACAAAAAATTATTCGAAATTTATTCCTGAATAAACATGAGTTGTTCGAAAATAATTACTGAACTTCCAAAAACCCTAATTTTTTTAGAAACACTAAACCCAAAATTTCCAAAAATTTCAAAAAGCTAAACTTACCTGAGGTGGACGGTGGCGAACGAGGGAGGAAGGGTGCGAGCCTCCCTCGTCCGCCACCGCCCACGTTTCTGGGAGGAGGGCGATGAGTGGGTGTGTACCAAAATAAAAGAAAAATTAGAATTAAAAAGAAGAAGGAGGGTATTTTGGAGTTTTCCACGTGTGTGTCCTCAACTTATGGTGTGTATACTCGTCTAGTGGGTATCCTCTATTAGGCATATACAAATATATTAAGAGATATTATATATATCTTGTATAATATATTTTATATATCTTTATTTTACTTAATTAGAGATTTAGGATAGATACGTTATGTATCTATAAATACTTCATTCATGTACTCTTTACATTCATTCAATGAAATCATAATTTTCTTATTCATTGTTTCTCTATATGGTATCAACGAGTCGTCTGGCTAACGCCTCGATCCGACATTCTTCCTTGTAGTCGTTGTTCGACGTCCGACGTCGTTCAAAAATCCCGACTACCACCACCCTCGTCACTTTGGTTTCTTCAAAACCGCTCCTCCCTCTGTTTCTTTAATCAAGATTCAGTTATTAAAACAAATAAACCTCCTATTTGTTAGGCACTTCCAACAAACTCCCTCAATTCTCTAAACTGCGATCCTTACTCTCCCAAATTAATCGCCTGATTCAGCGACATCAACCCAGCCATCGCAGCCGTGAATTCCTTGAATATTTGCTGTTCAGACCAGATCCACTACTACCATGCTGCATACACCTCCAACTCTGGTAAATACACCCCCAACATCTTTGCACTCCCTCCGACACTACATACTCCCTTACTGCCCAGATGGGCCAGGCCCACTAATCCACTGTAGCATGCACCCCAAACTCTGGTAAATACACCCCCAGCATCTTTGCACTCCCTCCGACACTGCATACTCCCATACTGCCCAGATGGGCCAGACCCACTACTCCACTGTAGCATGCACCCCAAACTCTGGTAAAAACACCCTCCGCATCTATTCACCCACTTCACTACTACATACACCCCACCCAGTATACACACCCACCCATCTGGTACATACACCACATCCGCCCACTCTGCTATTTCACAGATCCCCTCCCGCCCCTGGATCTTGGACTCCGAGGCCTCTCATCATATCACAACTCACCCTCATAATTTATCTGTTTCCTCTCCATATTCCGGCTCGAATGATGTTGTCATCGGTGATGGTAACGGTTTACAAATTTCGCATATTGGTTCCTTGTCGTTACCTCATGTTAATATGCTTAAATTCTCAAACGTCCTTGTGGTCCCATAAATGGCCAAAAACCTTATCTCCGTTTCAACCTTGTGTCGAGATAATGATGTTAACATTATTTTTGGTTCTACTTATTTTGAGGTGCTGGATGGCAAAACGGGGACCATTCTCCTCACGGGGAGTCGCGTGGATAATCTCTACGTATGGCCGACTCAAGCGTCTCTTAACCCCACAACCTCCATCTCGGAAAAACAACCATCACCCATATGGCATGCTCGTCTAGGTCATCCGTCCTCCAAAATCCTTTCTCATACCTTATCCAAGTATAGCTTACCTATCACGAACTCAAAAATGCATTATTGTGATTCTTGCAAGTGTATTAAAAGTCATAAACTTCCTTTTTACAATTCAAGCATTATATCCAGTTCCCCTCTTGAGGTTCTTTATTCTGATGTGTGGTCGTCCCCTGTCCTGTCAACTGAAGGCTTCAAATACTATGTCATTTTTGTTGATCACTTTAGCAAATACATATGGCTCTACCCTCTAAAACGTAAGTCCGATGTACTTCCCACATTTATCTCCTTTAAAAATATAGTGGAAAACTTTTATAACACCAAAATCAAAACCCTTTATTCTGACAATGGAGGAGAGTTCATTGCTCTTCGTTCTCTCCTTCAAACTCATGGCATATCTCATCTCACAACTCCTCCCCACACCCCTGAACACAATGACATGTCTGAACGTCGTCACAGACATGTTGTTGATATTGCCTTAGCCCTTTTACATCATGCCTCCATGCCCCTTACATATTGGCCTCATGCAGTTTGTGCTGCTACCTATATTATAAACCGTCTACCAAAACCCAATCTTAACATGTTGTCCTCATATCAATACCTCCTAAAACAAACTCCCAACCTAGCCAAACTTAGAGTTTTTGGTTGCTTATGTTATCCTTGGCTCCGCCCCTACACTTCCCATAAATTAGACCCTAGATCCACTCCCTGTGTCTTCATTGGATACTCTTCTACTCAAGCTGCTTATCTTTGTCTTGACTTAAAAACCAACAAAATATATACCTCTCGTCATGTTCAATATATTGAAAATGTCTTTCCTCTAGCCACTCCTAAAACTGCTCCTGATACACCCCCCTGATTTAGTATATACACCCCAATTTAGTAAATACACCCCCAATTTAGTAAATACACCCACCGTTTTAGTAAATACACCCCCTGCCCACCAGAAAACCCTACTGGTATGCTCTTTCCACCACCCACTCTGATAAGTACACCCCCTCCCTTACCTATTGATCTTGCCCCACCCCCAACATTTATAAATACACCCCCTCCCCAAAATATACCTCCACCCACCACAGTCGCACCATGCACCTCCTATTTCACTCAATACACCCACCTGCCCCCTACCAAGCCCCGCTGCATCCACTGTTCAGATTAATACACCCCCAACCCACCTTGAAGCCTTGCTGCACCCTCCACCTCACTAAGTACACCCTCCTCACCTCTTCGCCTCGAGTCGCCAGATGCTCCCCTATCGCCATTCCCACCGGCCTCCCAAGGCACTCGAATGGTTACTCGAGCTCAAAACAGAATCTTCAAACCCAATCCGAGGTATGGTCTTACCAATACTTTATCTTCTGATACTGAACCTAGCTGCGTCTCTCAGGCATTAAAAGATGAACGATGGAGGGAGGCCACGTCATCTGAATTTAATGCCCTTCTCAAAAACGTACTTGGGATTTGGTACCACCTGATGATTCTACCAACGTTGTTGGCTCCAAGTGGGTCTTCCGCATCAAACGGAAATTGGACGGGTCCTTAGATAAATTCAAAGCTCGACTTGTGGCCAAAGGCTTTCACCAACGCCCCGGAGTTGATTTTTCAGAAACGTTTAGTCCTGTGGTCAAACCAGCAACCGTTCGAGCAGTCCTGAGTATTGCAGTCACTCAAAATTGGCCACTTCGACAGTTTGATGTGAACAATGCCTTTCTTCATGGTTCACTCTTTGATACAGTTTACATGGCTCAACCTCCTGGTTTCATTGATAAGGCTTTTCCATCCTATGTTTGAAAATTACACAAATCCATTTACGGTTTGAAACAGTCTCCCCGTACTTGGTATTATGCACTTAGGACGTTTTTGGAAGAAATTGGGGTCATTCACACAAAATCCGATGAATTCCTTTTTGTGTACAATAAATCTGGCATTATTGCATACTTTCTTGTGTATGTTGATGATTTGATTCTCACAGGAAATTCCATTCCCTTCCTTACCTGTGTGGCAACAGATCTTGTTTCGAAATTTTCAGTTAAAGACTTGGGCCCTCTTTCCTACTTCTTAGGTGTTGAGGTACTTCGTACCAACAACTCCTGCTTTCTCTCTCAGCGAAAATATGTAGTTGATCTACTCACTCGATACAATATGGTGGCCTCAAAACCTGTTCAGACGCCACTAGCCACCTCAGCTCGCCTTACACTTCTTGATGGGACTCCTCCTGCGGATGCCACTCAATATCGAAAAATACTTGGCAGTCTTCAATATCTTCAACTCACGAGACCCGACATTGCTTTTGTTGTTCACAGGTTGTGTCAATTTATGCATGCTCCAACTGTCACTCATTGGGGAGCTGCCAAACGCCTACTTAGGTACTTAAATGGAACAAGAGATGTTGGAATCACACTACGACCTACCACCTCCTCCTCTCTACATTGTTTTACAGATGTTGATTGGGCTGGCAACATTGATGACCGTTCCTCCACAAATGCTTATGTTATTTTTCTTGGTGTTAATCCTATCTCTTGGTCCTCCAAGAAACAAAAATCGATTGTTCGTTCCTCAACAGAAGCTGAGTACCGTGCTATTGCCTCCGCTGCCTCTAAAGTTTAATGGTTAAAATCTCTGTTTCATGAGCTATGCTTCACAATCTCAGACTTGCCTGCTGTCTATTGTGACAACATTGGAGCCACTTATCTCTCCTCAAATCCTGTCTTTCACTCTCGAATGAAGCACATTGCAATCGATTTCCATTTTGTTAGAGACTTGATCAAGACATCTCAACTAAGGGTCTCACATGTCTCCTCTGCGGATCAACTTGCTGATGCACTTACAAAGCCCCTTTCTCGCCTCCGTCTCCAACTTCTTATGACCAAGATTGGACTCTCCTACGACGCTCCCACTTGAGAGGGCGTATTAGGCATATACAAATATATTAAGAGATATTATATAGAGATTATATACAATATAAGACAATATCTAAGTGTATTAAACAAAGAAAGACAAAAATTTATACTAAAACAATCAAGGACAAAATTAATTAGCTTGAGACCACTATGCCCCTGATTTCAAATTAAGTAGTATTTTTGAATTCAATTAATTAAGTTAAGCAAAATTAGGAAAGTCAACCAATTTAAAATTCAATTAAGCTATGAGTTATATTCAACGTCATTTCTCATTTCTCACAAAGCCCTAATGGCCGCCCCCCTTATTTTGAATCTGGGTGAGTCTCAGAGAACCGAGACGACGGACTGCTGAGCGAGCTCATCAATGGCGGATTTCGCTTTCTTAATTAACCAATCGGCGGCCTTACTGTCCGCTATTTTTTCTCGCAATTTAGCATTTTCGAGGGAGGGTTCCAGCGATGAGGGGAAGCACGTTTCTTGGTCGGCGGCGGTGGGGGAAACTGGTGGTGGGATTCTAATCTAGTATTTCCATAAAGTTAGTGATTCTGATTATGCTGAAAAGTTTATTCTTCTTCCCTCCTCCTCTGTTGGTGGTCTCTATTTCGGTCAAACGGTTGATCTTGATTGGGGTGATAAAGATGAAGATGGTGGAATTAATGTTTTTTCACTATACTCTGTTTCTAATTCTAAGATTTTGATGTTCGCCGTGAGTTTGATTGCGGATGAGGATAATGGAGAATCGTTGAAGCTCGTAAAGTGTGTGGTTAGGGGTGTAAACGAGCCGAGTCGAGACGAGTAGTGCTGAGCTCGAAACTCGACTCGATTGTTATACTCGAACCTCGAAACTCGACTCGACTCGACTCAGTCGAGCCTAAAATTTTAAAGATCGAGCTCGACTCGATAAGAAACTCGATAAACTCGAGCTCGGCTCGACTCGATTACCTATATAATTTTCAAAATTAATTTTAAAACATATATTTTTCTAAAATAAACTCGAGCTCGACTCGATTACTCGTATATAAATATAAATTATATAATAATGGAAAAATAGTAAATATTGTTCAAGCTCGATTAGGCTCGTGAGCCTTCCGAGCCGAGTATTTATGAGCTCGAACTCGAACTCGGTAACTACTCGAGTAGCTCGAAACTCGACTCGACTCGATTAACTTCGAGTCGATTTCGATCTTTTTTCGAGTCGAGCATGAGTAGCTCGCGAGTAGGCTCGACTCACTTACACCCCTATGTGTGGTGATTTATTGTTCTTTGCTTGTATTTACGATTAGGGTTTGTTTTGTTTTTTTGATAATTGGGGAAGAGAATGACGTTAGTGTTTTTTTTTTTCTTCAGAGATTTCTATTGTGAATAACAATTTCTTATTTAAATATTTCAGATGCTTGCTTCGTTAAGGAATGAAAATAAAATCTTGTTATGTGTGGGTCCTTTCAACAGTAAGCATGAGGTATCATTTTTTTACTTGTTTCCCTTATAATATCTTTATTTTCATTAATAAACTTTTTGTTTTTCGTTGATTTGCCTAAATTTTATAGTTTATTGTTGTTGTGTATTCAGTTTAGTCGCACAGGTGTTTTGATGCATGTTGATGATAATCACAATTAATTATTCGCAGAGATTTAAGCAACCATAAATATATCCTTCCTGTTTTTTTTTGTTTTTGTTTTTTCTTTATCTGTTTCCCCCTTTTCTTTCAACTTCTTTATGTGATAATGACTATTGAATAGATTCAATTTAATTGAGCAGATTGGTTTTTAGATATGTGTATTTTGCTTTTCAGTGCTTCAAAATTGTAGAGAAAAACAGAGTTGAGATTTCAGAACTCCGGTTTTGGTGTCAATATTGGGTAAAGATTCCTCCGGGGTTCAATCGAAATGCACCAGGCATTCACCAAGAGCAACGATATTCTCAATCTCTTGCAGTGACTGCACATGATTCATCCGTCTATAATACTATTGATGAATTAAATCAAGGAGTTTGTGGTATACAAGCTATTGGAGTTTGCACTAATTTGTAAACATATTTCAGAATTCTAATGTAAATTTTAGATTCAATAGTTTATTTACTCCAAGAACTAAGAAAATCATCATTATTATAACATGTATGATAGAGTGTTATATTATTCTTATGTAATGCACATATTAGATATATGCATCTCCTATTGATAAGCAATGCACATATTAGATATATGCATCTCCTATTGATAAGCAATGCACATATTATATATATGCACCAAACTATGAATATATGCACATTAGTTTCGCATTACGTAAAAGCCTATAGGCCAATCCGACCTTTGTGTTAAATTTTTTAATGAAATTCGAAATAATTTATTCTAATTTTTCAGGGCATCACATGCAGAAAACACACCTTGAGAATTGAGCGAGTAATCAAGTGTGTGAAACGAATGTGCACAAAATTAATGATCTGCATATTTGAAAGTATATGCAATTATCGATTGCATATATAAAAAATGCATGCATATTTGAAATTATATGCACTTGTCGGTTACTAAAATTATGACTGCAGACTCTCAAAATGCAGTTACTAACACTGTTTCAACCAAATACCCAAATTCAATTGAAACCAAAAATGCAGAAACTCAAAGAAATTCATGAAATGCAGAAAAGCAGAAACTCAAAGTTTTTGGTTGTAATTTTGGAAAGTTAGAATTTCATCCATGGAAGTTGATCAAATTTTTGGAAAATCTTTGACTGCATGAGAGAGGAGACAATTCGATTTGAATTCATTTGAATTCAAATTGATTGAATTCAAATATGGAAACTGAGGCGAGATCTTGGGATATCCTTGAACAACTATGACTTTTCGAATTATATGAAATTAAGGGCAGAATGGGGAATTTGAAGGCTGTTTTGTCCTTAATTGTTTTACCAAAAAAAATTGTCTTTAATCTTAAAGTCTTAGAGTGGATTGTCCTATTCTGTTTTTTCCCCTATTATATATATCTTGTATAATATATTTTATATATCTGATGCGAACAAAATATGTCGCCCTCGGAGATGATGACGTGTGGATATAAGATGAATTAAATCCGCCTTATTATGAATAAAGGTTCGGTAAGGAGGATTAATACACCCCTGAACCCAAGAAGGAAGATAAGCATAAGTGATTCGGGTGGAATTTACACGATTTAGATGCATATTTGAAGCTCATTTGATGTTGATTTCATTGAATTATTGATTGATTATCATTGTTTTGGTCAAAATAAGAGAAAGGTAGTGTTTTGTCGATTTTGTAGGAAAAACGATGTATTTGGGAAGCAAAACACCAACTATACTTCACTGGATCAAGAAGAGAAGCTGACCATTGGATTCGTCTCGAAAAACGGAGTGGAATGAAAAAAAGAATTGAGTCAATCGGAGGTCGGAAGCTCGAGATACAACAGAACAAAAAATGACGAGGCCGGACCACATTTCTACCCGGCCGGGTTACTTCCACCCGGCCACAGTGCTGTACACCCACATTTTGGATTAGTTCACCCATTTCGTGTTTTGCCAGGGTGAAACCCACCCGACCGGGTGGATTCTACCCGGGCAAGGCCAATTTTCCAAGACTTTCGTATTTAGCCCGGGTGAAACCCACCCGGGCAAGGCCACACTTCCATGAGATTCGTATTTCGGCCGGGTGGGGTGCCCGGGTGGGATCCACCCGGCCGGATGACATACATTTCGGGAGTTTTTGGCAATTTTCTCCAATTTCGAAGGGCTAAAGTGCAAAAACTCATTTTTGGAATCCTTACAACATATAAAAGGAGCCCTATTTCAGTTTTGGAGAACAACATACTACCTTGGAGAGGAATTCACACACACAATCACACATAGTCATAGGTGTTCTTCATATTTTGCAATTTCCTTTGATAGATAGCTTAGATTCTTGTTTAGTTTGAAATTTCAAGTAAAGATTTCCATTGGGCTTTGTAAGTAATTGAAGTTTGTAGCTACATTTCAAGTTTTAAGGTGATATCTCTTTAATTCTCAATTCAATTTAGTAATTCTCTTATTTCTTGCCATTGATTTCTTAATTGTTATGGGTTTTGTGATTTCTTGCATTGTAGCCATAGATTTCTCTCATAAAACCATGGGCTAAGTTCTAATTGCCTAGGGTGTTGAAGTTTTGGTGGTTAAGTGGTGTAATTATGGATTAATTGCATGATTAGCTTAGGAATTGGGTGTATATGTTTCTAGTGTGGTAATTTGCATGATTCAATTGGTTAATTCACCCTATTAGCTAGCATTCTTAGTTTTGTCGATTTCAACGACCGTATTGGGTTGCATGATTAAGAATGTGTGTATGAGCTTGGATTAATCGATTAGAATTAACATAGTAATTAGCTACACCGACCGGGGGTTAATTGCTTAGATAGACGACACTAGACACTAGTCGATTAGAGGTCGTCTATTAGATTAGTGAAAGGGCGTCTCATAAACATTAGTAACCGTGTTGAACGTGTTTGTGAGACACTATCCTAAGATCTTATGGCATTGATTAAACGATATAATTGCTAGTTGATGCACGTGTTCACCTAGGCCTCACAAGGGATTGGTCGACACACACGAGTGATAGCCTTTAGCTTTACCCAATACATTAGGTTTAATTTGTGTATTTTGGCCCAATAATTCACCACACAACCTACAAAATGGATACACCCGAGGCAATACTCTCTCACTTTGCACTTTCGAAAGGAAGTTAGATATCTTGTTATTGCTTTTGTTCATTTCTTCTTGTTTAGTTCAACTAGTTTCGTACTTGTGTTTTTAATTTCCAAAAATCCAACAAACACATTTAGTTACTACAATAGCATGATAACTTGCAACCTTAGGGATTCATTGATACTCAATTAAGTCCTTGGAACGAAAATATACTTGGGAAAACTTATCCAAAAATACGAACAAGTCAATGGTGCCGCTGCCGGGGACTTAAGCGAGTGTTATTAGTGAAACTTAGAGTTTGTTGAGTGTTATTGATAGTAGCATTTCTTTTTGTTATTTTGTTTTTGTTCATCTTTGTGGGCTTTAACATTTTTCTTTTGTAGGTGCATGATCACAAGATTACGTGGAGGAAACCTTGAACCGTTGGATCTTGAGATTGAGGCACACGCAAGGAGAAGGAATCGAAGTAGAAACCGTCAAAGAGTTATAGAAGAACAATTGAGATGGAGAACAATGAAGAAATGAATCCTCCACTAATGGAAAATGAGGAGAATCCCCAAATTGGGAATCAACAAGGAGGTAATCCACCTCAAAACCCTCCACAAAATCTCATTAATTCCAATCCACAATATCCACCCCAAAACCACCTTCCATATCAAGTATACAATCCTTACCCTTATCCACCTCCACAACAAGCCTACTATCCACCACCTCCACCTCATCCATATCCACTACATCAACACCCATACCCTCCAGTTTACCAATATCCTCCACCTCAACAAATCCAAGAAGAATACATTCCTCCTCCTCGACATATAGAAGAACCTCAACGTGTGTACCATGGAAGATCAATGAGGGAATATTTTGAGCCTCAACCTAGAGAGCATTACGATGGGTTGGCAAGACCAAGGGTGGAGGCAAACAATTTTGAGATTAGTGCCTCTTTATTAAGGATGTTGAGGGAGAGACAATTTGAAGGAAGGACGGAGGAAGGATTTGAGGAAGACCCGAATGAACACCTTGCTCAATTCTTAGAGATGGCCGACACTTTCAAGCAAAACGGAGTGTCGGAAGATGCTAAAAAGATGAGGCTATTTCCATTTACATTGTCGGGGAAAGCAAAAGCTTGGCTACAATCAAGCATTCCCGCCGGAGAAGTGAGGACGTGGGAAGAGTTGAAGAAAAGATTTCTATTGAAGTACTACCCTCCTTCAAAGACTATGGAAGCCAAACAAAAGATCTCTACATTCCAACAAGGTCCAACGGAGGGAATCAAAGAGGCATGGGAAAGGTTTACGAATCTTCTCATCACATGCCCCCATCATGGTTTCCCAATAGAACAAACAACTTATTGGTTCGTTGGTGGGTTACGATTGGAAGATCAACACCATATTGATGCTTGTGCGGGGGGTTCAATTTGGATGAAATCGGTGGAGGAGATCAATGACATAATAGAGGGGATATCAAGCAATACTTTCAAGATGAGAGTAGACCGTGGAGCACAAAATCGGGTAGCTCAAGTGGATGCTAATGATAGCATAAAAGCAATGATGACTACACTCATTGAAAAGGTGAATGTTTTATCTCAAACAAGAGATAATCATTTATCCTTTGTGCAAGAAGATCCTCAAATGGGACATATGGAAGAAGTGCAATACATGGGTCAACAAGGATATCCACAAAATTTTCAAGGGAATCGACAATATCAAGGCCAACCACCATATCAAAATCGTGGTCAAGGATATCAAGCTCCTCCTCAAAACCGATTCCAAGGGCAATCTTCATCATCTCAAGGACAAGGGGAACCCCAAGGAGTTGGCCTAGTGGTGTAGGCTTGGGACTTAGGAGTGTGCTCCTCTCTAGGTCTCAGGTTCGAAACCCCTAAGGTGCAAACAATTTCTATGGGGCCATGTCCATACAGAGCGCAAAGCTCTGGCTTTAAACGGGACCCCCGCAAGTGGGCGGTGGGATTGGTCCCCTCGGATTAGTCGGTCTTTGACCGGATACCTTGGCATCAAAAAAAAAATCTCAAGGACAAGGGCGACCATCCCCTCAATACCAAGCTCCTCAAAACCCGAATTTTCGGAGGAATGAGAATTTGTCATATTCCAATCCTAAAGGTGCTATTCAATATCCTCCCGGATTTGATCCCGTAGCAAAACTTCCAAGTGGAGAAGGGAAGTCCTCCACGGATGAGCTTCTTGCACTCCTCATGAAGAGAATGGAGACAAGTGAGAAGAAATCCGAAGCATCCGACTCCATCCTTGCCCAACTCATGAGTGACCAAAAATCTACCGACTCGATGTTTGCCCAACTCATGAGTAACCAAAAATCAATGGAATTCCAAATGGGACAATTGACAACTTCCATTGGATCTCAACATATAAAGGGTAAATTGCCCTCAAACACCGAGGTAAACCCACGTGAGCATTGTAATGCTATTACAATTTCAAGTGGTGAACATTATGGAGTTTCTTCAATTGAATTGGAATAGGGTGAAGTGTTGAAGGCAAAAGAAAGGGAGGAAGAGGAAAAGAAGAGGATAGAAAAAGTTGGAAGTGGAGAGGTTGCTCCAAGAATTCCAAAGTGGAGAATTGCCAAAGATTTGAAAAAGAAGAAGCTTGAGGTACCTTGTGATAAATGGGGGGTGCCCATTACATATAAGCCACTTCCATACCCGTGAAGATACATGAAGAAAATGGATGAGAAGTTTGGGAAGTTTTTGGATATCTTCAAAAAAATCCACATTGATCTTCCACTTTCGGATGCTTTAGAGCAAATACCTCATTACATGAAGTTTCTAAAGGATGCAATAGCAAACAAGAAGAAACTAGTGGATGATGAGAAGATCAAGTTGACCGAGGAGTGTAGTGCTATCCTTCAACGAACTCATCCCGAAAAGCTCAAGGATCCGGGTAGTTTCACTCTCCCATGTGAGATTGGTGATGGTCCCATGATGAAAGCTCTTTGTGATTTGGGAGCTAGCATAAATTTGATGCCACTTTCAATCTTCAAGCGTTTGGGACTTGGAGAAGTAGTGCCCACATCAATTACTCTCCAATTAGCGGATCGTTCCATCACCCATCCTAAAGGGATCATTGAAGATGTATTGGTGAAGATTGACAAGTTCATCATTTCGGCCGACTTCGTGGTGTTAGATATGAAAGAAGATGCAAATATCTCATTGATTCTTGGGAGGCCGTTTCTTGCCACGGGGGGAGCAAACATCAATTTGAGAAAAGGGGAGGTAACATTGGAGGTGAATGGAGAGAAAGTGATTTTCTCCAAGTATGGCTCAATTGAGAGTTCCCCAAGAAAGAAGAAATCCCCCTCCATCCAAGAATGTGACATTTATGTGAAAGAGCCATTACCAAAAGTCCCATTGAAAGATCCGGGATATGATAACAAATTGAAGCAAACTCCCAAACTTTAGCAAAACTCAAGTTTGGGGGAGTTTTATAAGGAGAAGAGTTTTGATAAGTTCCTTGAGGGTAGTGAAGATGAAGAGGGAAGAATAAAGAGTTCGAAGGAGAGAAAGATTGAGAAGGGCTTTGAAATTGGAGATACGGTGGTATGGGGCACCTTGGGAGTGATGGAAGTCCTTGGAAAGATGAAGCTCAAGGAACGAAAAATGTTGGTCATGAAGAAATTGGTCTATGGAGGAGGCATTGCGTTGGAAAGTGGGGAGGATGAAGTGTTCATCACCGATGAGCACAATGTCAAGTACTATCATCCTCCATTCAAAGAAAGGGAAGTATGAACTTGTTAAGTTCCGTCCGGCATAGGACGTTAAACCTAGCGCTAAATGGGAGGCAACCCATTTTTACTTGCTTTATTTCATTTCTTGCTCATTTTATTTGCTTTTTTAGTTTAGTTTGATGTGTTTGTGAGTTTTGATGTTAGTTGAAGAAGCTTGGATCGAATGGACGATTGGTGATCGAAAGTGGAACTTTGTGCTTGAAGGAGGTGTAGCTATAGCAATCGTAAGAGGTACGCCCACTCCAAACTTAGGAATTACATAACAATTACTAAGTTTGGGGGTAGTGGAATTTATATTCTTGTTCATAATATTGATTGCTTAGCTACTCTTAGTGTTAATTGTTGGGATAGTGGCCCATGTGTGTAGATTTGTATGGTTAGCACTGGGTGTCAATATCAATGCAACACTATTTTTCCAAACTTTTAATTGCTTTGCAATGAAAAAGTTTGGGGGGGTATGTTCGTTTTTACATTTTCTATTGACACCAATGTGTACTCTTGTGTATGTGTGTAATTTGAGCTTTAATGATCATTGAGACACATTTGATGGTGATTTGTTGTGAATTTGATTCCTTGAATGTGTACATGATTGTAATGAATCATCTTATTTGTGTTGTTGTCATCTTGTTGTCTATGGATGTTTTGCATGCACAATGAGTTATGTGTGGTTGTGATTGATGAATGTTTGAGTCTTGAATGAACCGGTGAGAGTTGAGCTTTGAACCGAGCATTAATCCGGTTTATTTCATTTGCGAGTGAATCAATTCATTGCTTGCTTTTCTAGAACTTGCCCAAGTTCTTGCTTGAGATCATGTTTGTGTGATACTTTGAGATATGATGTAGGCCATCTTTCGTATTACAAGTCACTTAGCCAAATTTTTCCCAATAACCAAAGTAATCCTCCGTAGTTAGCCCGTTTGAGCTTGATTTTCCATTTTCTTGGTAACCTACAATGTTTAAGCACTTAGCCTTTTGAGCCTTTGATATCCAAATCTAGTGGAGAATAAAAAGAAAGTGGTAAAACGTGTGCTTTAGTGCATTTGGTTTGAAGAGAAAAATTGCAAAGTTGTGAAAAGAAAAAAGATGGAAGTGAAAAAAAAAATATTGAGAAAGAAAAGAGGGATAATGAGCCCCAAGAGCTTAAAAAGAAAATAAATTGGCTAGAAAAATATGAGGAGATGATTGCATTTGAGAAACTTAAATGAGAAGTGAGAATGAAGGGTTGTAATCCTTAAGAACATGAGCTTGAATTGTTGAAAAACAACTTTCGTTCTCCACTAGACGAGTCACTTTTTCCATATTCATCTTACCCCGTCCAAAGAGCCAATGTTACGTCCTTGGTTAAGCCCTATTGATCCCATTGTTGAACATGTTTGTGGTGGAAAGATGGTAGAGCTTGGGCAAGCATATGAGAATTGTAATGCATGATTTGATTGATGAGTGCTTATTGTCCTTAATTTGTTTGAGTGTTTGAGAGAAACACTATCTCTAGGGAGTTGAACTTGAACATTTTGATATTGTCATCACCATCACTTGTTGTTGTGTGTTGAGCATGTGTGAGTAATTAGTTGGATCTTCAATATTGAATTTGTGATCATTTTTGAGAATGTATCTTGAGTAAGAAGAATTCATTTCATGTCATTTGATACGTGGGATCTTTCATTGATCATCTAGTTGTAAATTTCACCCTCATGTTGTAATTCTTTCGTTGCTCGAGGACGAGCAACACTTTAAGTTTGGGGGAGTTGATTCGGGTGGAATTTACACGATTTAGATGCATATTTGAAGCTCATTTGATGTTGATTTCATTGAATTATTGGTTGATTATCATTGTTTTGGTCAAAATAAGAGAAAGATAGTGTTTTGTCGATTTTGTAGGAAAAAACGATGTATTTTGGAAGCAAAACACCAACTATACTTCACTGGATCAAGAAGAGAAGTTGACCATTGGATTCGTCTCGAAAAACGGAGTGGAATGAAAAAAAGAATTGAGTCAATCGGAGGTCGGAAGCTTGAGATACAACGTAATGAAAAATGACGAGGCCGGACCACATTTCTACCCGGCCGGGTTACTTCCACCCGGCCACAGTGCTGTACACCCACATTTTGGATTATTTCACCCATTTCGTATTTTGCCCGGGTGAAACCCACCCGGCCGGGTGGATTCTACCCGGGCAAGGCCAATTTTCCATGACTTTCGTATTTAGCCCGGGTGAAACCCACCCGGCCGGGTGGATTCCACCCGGGCAAGGCCACACTTCCATGAGATTCATATTTCGGCCGGGTGGGGTGCCCGGGTGGGATCCACCCGGCCGGGTGACATACATTTCGGGGGTTTTTGGCTATTTTCTCGATTTTCAAAGGGCTAAAGTGCAAAAACTCATTTTTGGAATCCTTACAACATATAAAATGAGCCCTATTTCAGTTTTGGAGAACAACATACTACCTTGGAGAGGAATTCACACACACAATCACACATAGTCATAGGTGTTCTTCATATTTTGCAATTTCCTTTGATAGATAGCTTAGATTCTTGTTTAGTTTGACAATTCAAGTGAAGATTTCCATTGGGCTTTGTAAGTAATTGAAGTTTGTAGCTACATTTCAAGTTTTAAGGTGATATCTCTTTAATTCTCAATTCAATTTAGTAATTCTCTTATTTCTTGCCATTGATTTCTTAATTGTTATGAGTTTTGTGATTTCTTGCATTGTAGCCATGGATTTCTCTCATAAAATCATGGGCTAAGTTCTAATTGCCTAGGGTGTTGAAGTTTTGGTGGTTAAGTGGTGTAATTATGGATTAATTGCATGATTAGCTTAGGAATTGGGTGTATATGTTTCTAGTGTGATAATTTGCATGATTCAATTGGTTAATTCACCCTATTAGCTAGCATTCTTAGTTTTGTCGATTTCAACGACCGTATTGGGTTGCATGATTAAGAATGTGTGTATGAGCTTGGATTAATCGATTAGAATTAACATAGTAATTAGCTACACCGACCGGGGGTTAATTGCTTAGATAGACGACACTAGACACTAGTCGATTAGAGGTCGTCTATTAGATTAGTGAAAGGGCGTCTCATAAACATTAGTAACCGTGTTGAACGTGTTTGTGAGACACTATCCTAAGATCTTATGGCATTGATTAAACGATATAATTGCTAGTTGATGCACGTGTTCACCTAGGCCTCACAAGGGATTGGTCGACACACACGAGTGATAGCCTTTAGCTTTACCCAATACATTAGGTTTAATTTGTGTATTTTGGCCCAATAATTCACCACACAACCTACAAAATGGATACACCCGAGGCAATACTCTCTCACTTTGCACTTTCGAAAGGAAGTTAGATATCTTGTTATTGCTTTTGTTCATTTCTTCTTGTTTAGTTCAACTAGTTTCGTACTTGTGTTTTTAATTCCCAAAAATCCAACAAACACATTTAGTTACTACAATAGCATGATAACTTGCAACCTTAGGGATTCATTGATACTCAATTAAGTCCTTGGAACGAAAATATACTTGGGAAAACTTATCCAAAAATACGAACAAGTCAATAAGTGGGCTTTTGGCCCACTTCTGCGGGTTATTTGTTCTTGGGCCGAGTATTTCCAGCCCATGAGAGAAATGGCTAGGGTCCGTTCTTGATGGATAAGGCCCAGGAGGAAGTCAACGAAAGGGAGGAAGAGAAGTTCATCAAAGGACCGAGTCTTGCGGGGTGGTTGCGGAAGAATAGGGAGAAGGAGTCTCCCTCTCTCCCACGAATTGAGGCCAGGTATAACGCATGTTTGTTCTATTCTATTGACTACGTTTTACATTGAGAAAACACACTCTACACGATTTCACTAAGAAACACACTGAAAATACAAAGAACTCCACGATACTTACGAGAATTTCCCTTGAATTATAGGGAAATTCCTCTTTAATTCTCCTGAGAAGGATTCTGACTTGAGCGTCGAAGATTCCACGCCGGAATCCCCTCCGGCGTGTTTTTGCAGGTCTTTAAAGAGCTTAACGGAGGACTGTTCGTGGACAAGCTTGCGTGAAAGTGACGATCAAAGCCCACAATCTCCATAATCCAGATACGGAGATACGACATCCCTAATCGTTATTTTTTGACGCAGCAATATCTTTATTTTCCTTAATTAGAGATTTAGAATAGATACGTTTTGTATCTATAAATACTTCCTTCATGTACTCTTTACATTCATTAAATGAAATCATGATTTTCCTATTCATTGTTTCTCTATATCCTCAATAGGTTGGTGTGTATAACCGCGCCCTAGATTTTATCTGAGGAAATATTATTGGGCCGAATTTTCTTCAAAGTTGGGCCCAGACATTCAAATGTGCTACTCCCTCCGTCTCATAGTGAAATGAGTTTTGGGACGAAAGATATTATTCTCTCTTCTTATTTAATTTTTTTTATTATTCATAATACTTTATCCCTATCCTTCCATCATCACTTATTTACTTAAATTGTCATTGACTTTATTTATAAACAATTACTTTATATATAAATAGATCCCACAACATTCTATTATACCCTAACTTATCTATTTTATACATAAATTAATTAATACTCCGTATTCATTAAAATTCATGGAAAAATGAATATAATAAAATTGTACGAATATAATAATAGATAAGTATATGTGATGTATTGAGTTGACGTGATTGAGTAAGGGCATGTTTGTTTTGGGATTATGTAGGATGGGGATGGAGAAATTCTGATGAATAGTGATTGTGTATGTTTGTTTTGGGATGTTGAGTAGGATGAAATGTAACTTTATGTCAAATCAATTGTGTAAGAGTGTATGATGTTGTATTATTTTATATAATTTTATGTCAAATCAATTAGTAAAAGTGGGGGATGTTGTATTATTATAATAGGAGAATATATAAATATTTTTAGGGGTGAATGTAATTGAATGTTGAAATTCGGATGTAAAATCCCGAACTAGAATAAGACGAGGGAGAGATGAAAAAATAGAGTTTTATTGGGAGGGATGAAAAAATAGAGTTTGAGTAGCTTAATATTTAAGAAACGTAACGCTTTGCACGTGCAAGAATTTGTTTGGAACAAAGTAGACTTTTTTGTGGACTAATATAATTTGACAAATCTATGAATATTGTTAGACTTGCAATCCCAAACACAGCCTTATTGGACGCATTTCCTTGCAGCTGCCGAGCAATTCGATTCCTAAATTAGTTTTGCAGACCACAAAGTTTTAGCTCATATTTTGTCCTCTTTCATTCCGCGTGAATCGAAAACCCAGAAATTCAGTAGCAAATTTATGATAATTCCTTAAGATCAATTAGAGATGAGGGGCTTATTGATTCCTCTTCTGTTCTTCCTGATCTTGATCTTAGCTGTTGTATTCGGGGCTCCGACAATCTCAGATAGCTCCGACGAGGATCAGCCTTCGGAATTGCCTCCATTGCCCTTGACAACGTAAGTCAATTATATTTCATTAGGGTTTATGCATCTGTATTCTTTGAGTTTTGGGGTTTTTGAAGAGGTTTGGGATCTATATATTTATCATTCGCCAAAATTAGGGCAATTGCTCTCTTGAATTGGGATTACCTTTTTTATTACTCCATATGTATACAATTTTGCTTGATTCCATAGAAATACCATGAACTTCATATTTCCTTTCTGATGCTGGATCAGTTTTTCTTTCATTCAAAAACACATAATGCGACTGTAAGAGAACTAAGTAGCTTTTGAAATGCAGGAAATATGACGTAAATCAGATGATTTTTTTTTTAAAAAATGTTTATAAACCATCTTAATTTCCAATTTTCTTCTTGATGTGAGGATAGAGGGGATGGGGTCATGTGGGTACAACGGTTTTGACTTCTGGTAGAATACTGTATTCGGTTTCAGTAGTTGCAAATTTGTTTTGTATTCATGTACACATAGTAATTTCCATATCACTATCTGATACTTTCTTGGAGGTTTAAACCCAGTAAACATGAAACAGCAATACTGGCTGCTCCCGATGGAACAATGTATCTAGTGGAGGTTGGTTCAGGAAAGATCCTGTGGTCATTCTCCTCTGGTCCATCAATTTATTCCTCATATCAACAAATTCCCAATCACGAAGGCGAAAAGCTTAATGCCTCTGCTGATGGCGATAATTTTTATATAGATTGTGGAGATGACTGGGAGCTCTACCTTCACGGAACTGGCGTAAAAAAAGTGGTATAATTTAAGTCTACTTTTGAGAAGCACTCAAACTTTTGATGTATTCTTTTGCACTTACTTCCAAAAAATCTTATCTTTTATTGCAGAAGCTCCCACTAAGTGCTGAAGAATTTGTACAGCGCACGCCGTTTGTGTCAGCTGGCGGTGGGGTCATGTTAGGATCAAAGAAAACATCTGTTTTCGTTGTCGATGCTAAAACTGGAAAGATTGTTCGTACTTTTAGATCAGATAATCTTTCATCAGAGGAAACTTCTATTATAACCAGAACTAGAAGTGATGTTGAGAAATGGCTGCCTGCTAGTTCTGCAGATCGAGAGGCTACTGAGAAGCCACTCTATATTACAAGGACCGACTATTCTCTGAAGTATACATCCATGAAAACGGGAGAAGTTTTGTGGTATCTAATGTTTGCTGATATAGAAGCTTCGTATCAATGCGATGGAATAGAAAATCTTTTGGGCAGATTTCCACACAGTAACAAATTCAGACCGGGGCAAGAACTTGATGTGAAGTTACCAATGCATTGTCAGACGAGGCCTATGGTGTACCGTATACGTGATCGTAGCTCTCTTGAACCTCTTTTTTTAGCTAATAGGGTCGGGGATTTTTATCCTGGAGGTGGAGTTATTGCTTTACCTGATTCTTATCACGGTGAGCCTATTGAAAACTTACTAGCTCCTTATAACATAAACGGGAAAGAACTTATGCTTCCTCTGCCCCTGTCTGAAAATGACAAATTAATGGCTAGGGCTCTTCCTGGAAATCGAGCTGCTGCTCAAATCAGTGACCATGTTGAAAATTACGATATTGCCCCTCCTCGTTTCTGGACTTCTATGGTTTATTCTGCTTTGGTGCCGACCGCTATGGCATTCTTTTTCTATTTTAGAAGTATATTTGCCAGGAGAAAGGGCATTTCACACCAGCAGTCTGAAGATTTCAAGATGATGCCAAAAAAGAGGAAAAACCGCAAGTCATTAGTGAATAAACAAAATATCTCTGTTGTGAAAACTAACGAATCAAAGAGAATTGAAGACATTGGGATGACTAACCGATTTTTGCAACTGAGCTCTTCTGATAATGGTGACATTTTTACAAATGGACGCAAGATTGGAAGATTGATCGTTACAAATAAAGAAATTGCAAAGGGAAGCAATGGAACAATTGTTCTTGAAGGATGTTATGATGGCCGGTCCGTGGCGGTCAAACGCCTTGTCCGAACCCATCATGATGTGGCTGTGAAGGAGATTCAGAATCTTATTGCATCCGATCAGCATCCCAACATTGTTCGATGGTACGGAGTGGAATACGATCAGGATTTCGTCTACCTCTGTTTGGAGCGATGTATGTGTAGTTTACATGATTTGATCTCAATATCCACTTCCAAGAATCACATAATTAGCAAGGACCAAAACCGCGAATTGCATTCTAATAACAAGGAGCTTGATTTCGAACTGTGGGACGTTAATGGCTATCCATCTGCATTGTTGTTGAAGCTAATGAGGTATATTCATGCTTAACATTTGTATTTAATTCCCTATATTATTATAGGGTTAACTGCATTAAAAATCACGACCTTTTGACAGTTTTTCAATTACAACACATGTTTTTATAATTTGCAATTCGATACACGAACTTTTTAAATTTTGCAATTGTATCATGACTATTTTCCGGCAACTTATGCTGATGTGGCAGCTGGAATTATTTGAAAAAATTGCAAATGAATTCACGTTTTTTTTGTTATTGTTACATTTTAATCACAGCATGTTTTTTTTTTTTTTTGTAATTACATACACTGCCACGTCAACACTTGCCGGGAATTTCTCATGTGATAGAATAACAACTATTTGAAAGGTTGTGTATCGACTTGAAAATTTTAAAGCATACTGTATATTGTAATTGATAAAACATGAAATGCTGTGATTCATTTTGAAATTAACCCATTATTATAAATTCAATTATATAAATAATAAATGTTAACTGCAGGGACATTGTTTGTGGACTTGCCCATTTGCATGAACTCGGAATCATTCATCGTGACTTGAAGCCTCAAAACGTTCTCGTGATTACGGATAGAACAATATCTGCGAAAATATCAGACATGGGTATTAGCAAGCACTTAGATGGAGACATGTCATCTTTGACCAAGCATGCTACTGGTTAGTACCATGTTATAAAATTCTATAATTTAGTCGAGTAAGTTGCAAATGATGACGTGTATGCAAACTTTCTTTTTATAGGATATGGAAGTTCGGGGTGGCAAGCCCCAGAACAGCTACGTCATGAACGACAGACTCGTGCTGTAGATTTATTCAGTTTAGGATGCATTCTCTTTTTCTGCATAACTGGTGGGAAACACCCGTTTGGGGAGAATCTTGAACGTGACGTAAATATAGTCAATGCTCGTAAAGATCTCTTCTTAATAGATCATCTTCCCGAAGCCACGGATCTCGTCTCTAAACTTCTGGACCCCAATCCAATCTTGAGGTATATATTGCATATATTAAAAATAGCTTCATTTCACTTTGGTGTTTCATCTCGTGTTTCACTGGTTTTAATACATAAATGACATCACAATCATTTTTAATGACACATTTAGTTTATTAAAGGTAATAAAATACAAGATGAAACAGCAAAGTGGAATAGGTGATCTTGATTGTTCATTTGAATGTATTGTATGTATGTGTATATTTAATTTCTTGTTTAAATATTGTGTTAGGCCAAAGGCTATAGAAGTATTGAATCACCCGTTGTTTTGGAATTCCGAAACGAGGCTCTCGTTCCTACGGGATGTCAGCGATAGAGTTGAATTGGAGGACAGGGAAAATGCATCCGAGCTACTAGATGCCCTGGAAAATCGAGGTAAAGTTGCTTTAGGAAGCGGGAAGTGGGACGAGAAGATGGAAAGTGCGTTCATCAATGACATTGGTCGCTACAGGCGATACAGGTACGACAGCGTACGTGACTTGTTACGGGTTGTGAGGAATAAGTTGAATCACTACAGGGAACTTTCGAAAGAAATTCAGTCAATATTAGGGTCGTTACCAGATGGGTTCGACTCGTATTTCTCGAGTCGATTTCCTAAACTTGTTATGGAGGTGTACCATGTAATTTACAGTCATTGTTCCGAAGAAGAAGTATTCCGCAAGTACTTTAGAAATACTATATTTTAATGCTTGTTATTGTAACTTGTACAGTACATGTGTAGAATCTGTACATTAAGTTATAGAATTTTCAATTATAACTAATTACTGCATCTGCACGCATATGCTTCATGACTAGTTTTATGTAAAAAGGTAAGCTCGGGACTCTACTAACCCAACAAAAAGACACGAGTTTGTTGTTTGTGTTGCTGCTATACAATAAAGATGCGGATTTGTCGATTTTGAACGCTTTTGACAAGGTGATCATATACTCTTTTCTATTTAAAATATATGTCATCCTAAATATAAAATATATGTCATCCTAAATATTGACTTTATAATGTATCCTTAATTAATTTACTTTGTAATTTTGTAGAATTTTTTTTTTTTTTGAAGTTAATCCTTTTGAAATTTTGATAAAAAGTCAAACCAACATTTTAAAGGGGTGTATTGGTTGTGGATTCTATATGATTTTTTTGGACTTTTAAAGTCTGGGAGTATTCAATTCAGATTTTAAAAAGTCTTTTAAAATTTTGAGGTATTCAATTCGGATTTTAAAAAGTCTTTAAAAATTTTCAGGTATTCAACCGTCTATAATTTTAATTTTGTTGGATTCTCCTCAAAAAATATAAATAAATTGCACTATCCAAATCTCTTCTAAAAACAAGAGAACTCTGAAAACTCAAGAGTCTTATGCCCCGCCCCGCCTCTAATTAATATATAAACTTTTTATATATATATATATATATATATTATTGGTAAAATATTTTATATAATATATATATAATATTAATTTAATTTTTTTTAAAATTAACTCTTTGCATCAATATCGGAGTTTATGAAAACTCTGCATGGAATATGGATTTTATAAATCCACGTACTTTAGGATCTATGATCAGTATAATACTCCTATTAATTAGCTCGATCAATTTATCAGCATTTGTTTTTATCGAAAACTGATCGAGTCGATCAGTATGGTATGTGGATTAAGCCCTTGTATAAATATGGTAATTAATTACTAGATAAAGTCGTCGTTATTTAACGATATAATCTTGTAGGCGCTAATTTCGGGTGTACGATATATATATCTGTAAATTTCTGCGGAAGTAGTTATACTTTTTTAAATCAGATTTATATATTTGTGTTAATTAAATATTTAGTGATTGATAAGTATTGAGATTTTACCCTAAAATTTTCAGAGATTTCAAACAGGGTTAATTACTTCTTCAAGGTATTCTTCTTTTCTCTTTTTCTTTATTTATTAAGCATCGATCATACTTTGATTTTATTGTTCCAGTGTACAAAAATTAATGAATTCATGCTGATCTTAATTTTATTTAAATTTGTATCAATTTGATCCGAATTTTCTTCGATCATTTAAATTTGTATTTAGTTTTTATTAATCATCTTTTATTTTCAAATTTTATTTTTGCATCATATCTTTCATTGGATGAATTTACAACAGTTTTGTTTGAACTATTTTCATCACTATTGAAAAACACTTTAGATTAATTTGTATGAATTTAGTGTTGAAAAATATACTTTAGATTAATTTGTATCAATTTTTTGTGTTAGTATTGGCTTCAATACTATTGAAGATAAAAGGTACGACCGTCTTCAATACTATTGAAGATAAAATATACTCTAAGTATTTTTCTTATTTTTAGAATTTGTTTTATTCGATTATTCCTTTTTTTTTAATAAATAAATTAATGTGTTCATAATATAATTGAAATTGAAAAATCTATAATATTGCTAATCAATATTCTATCCCTAATATATTTTTTTTTCTTTTCTTTTCTTATAAGAATTCTACATGTTTTCCCTTTACTCTCTCTTCATTGACTAGCTTTTAATTTTCTAAAATCTCAATCTTAAAATTTCTTTAATTTGAATTTCTTAATTTCTTTTTTCTATTTTATATATATTTTTTCAATAAAATAAATAAAATTAGTTGCATATATTAAATCTTAATAAAAAATATTTGACCAATAGTTATTCATATTACAGAACATTTGTTTTACAACGTAATCGAAGATAATTATACGATGAGATGGCAAGAGGCGCCACATTTAGAAACACAAGTTGCTAGAGATTCGGCGGTGGCGGGGTAACGATGCAGCTACCCTCAGCGCAAGCTCTGGCGACGGCTGAAGCGTAATCTGCCACACATTTATTAGTGCAACAATCTACCCGTGCTGGCAGAGCATCAACAGTATCTGTTACACGTGATCCTGATTCAATACTATTTGATTCAAGACGACCCGCCGCCGTATAAATCATGCCAAAAATAATTGCCACTATCATCATCTTCATCCCTAGCTATATACTACTCTTTTTTGGATCGAGCTAATTAACTAGCTAGTATATATATATTTGAGTATGATCGATCTTACTTACAACTCTATACAGGCCAGGCCAGGTCAGGCCTTTACAGTAACGGAGCCAGAAACTAATCGATGGGGGGCCCAATTATGAATAATAAATTTCGCTTTTAATATATATAAATTTTTTTGAAACATATAATATATTACTAATGAATCAACTTAAGTTTTAATATGTTTCAATAAAAGTTTCATTCATTCCGCTCATTACCTACAAAATAATATTTATACAGTATATATACGAGCATCTTTTAATTTTTAAGTTTTAAATTGTTATATACTTCACTCATTTCATATTGATTGACGCTATTAGTCTTAATTCTTGTTTTAAAAATTTATCATTTTTAGTTATTTTTACCATGTTTCTCCCTAAATTACTCCTGTGTAAATTCCTATAATTTTTATTTTAATACTTTTTTCATCTTTCTTTCTTGATAATTGAAGCAAGTTATTCCACTCTCTTATACTTTCATTCACTTTT
The DNA here is from genome assembly GCA_963675135.1 of Galeopsis tetrahit. Lineage (NCBI taxonomy): Eukaryota > Viridiplantae > Streptophyta > Magnoliopsida > Lamiales > Lamiaceae > Galeopsis > Galeopsis tetrahit. The sequence continues at coordinate 61,438,121 of OY776131.1, forward strand.
TCCTTCAATCTTTCATGATAATGAAAGATAAATTTGTAAAAAAAAAAATTATTTAATTATACACAAAACAAGTACTTATAAGACGAAAAAAGTAATAATTGAACTACTAATATTTTACTAATACACTTAGAAATTATTATATAACTATTAAATATGATTAATTATAATTATTTTTTCTTTTATTTTTTTATTATTTAATATTTAAAAAAAAATTATTAAAAATATTTTGCAAAATGGGTGGGGGGCCCAGTGACCCCCTGGCCCCCCTCTCCCTCCGTCCCTGGGCCTTTATATATAGTCTCATCCCCGCGCTAGCTGTAGCCTTTATTTTATTAATTTATAACATGCAAAGCAGCAAATAAAATTAGTTAATGACAACTCACTAGTAGTGCCGTGCACGAAAACTATGTTACAGGCCTGCATGATGAAAATATTCACATATTTTTTTATATATATCATATTATTTCTACGTTATTTGTAAAAAATATCGATATATGTAATAACAATATCAAAACTAATATTGATAAAATGTTCATAAATTATCATGTGAAATACATTATAATTTACAAATGTAAATTAAATGTGTAAATTGTGTTTTCTTAAATTTATGTAAAAGTTTGTTATTATACCCTAATTCTAAACCTTGGTTATTGAGTATGGGGCCCTACCCACCCACACCCTACCCTACCCCACCTCTTTATATATATATATCTTTAAAAAATTGTAGTTTTGAGTATATATTTACAATATTTTACTATATAAGAATAATAATATAATTTTAAAATTATATATTTTAATAAATTATAACTATAAATCATACGACACTTTGACTATAGGTAGAAGGTCCCAACGGAGAATACATTTTAAATTTCTATATTTTATAAAATAAGATATTTCCAGATTTGAGGAACTTTCGTAGCCTGCATAAACCCCATTATTTAAGGACAAAAAATCAAGATGCGAGTTGTTAGGATCGAATTTAATTTGAGCTTAGCTGCTTTTGATAAAGTCATACTCCAGAGTATTATTTGCGTAATTCTGAATAATTAATTAAGTTGACCTGAGTTGGAAACTAATTAATCTCGACTAATAATATAGGCCAAATTATCAATTTTAATCTATACTTTTCACTTTTTATCAAATCTAGCACATATTTTTATTTTTAATCGAATTATATCTATATTTTTCATTTTTCCTCAAATCTAGTTCATACTTTTTTTTAACCAAATTATACTAATACTTTTCATTTTTTTATCAAATTTAGCACATACTTTTTTACTCTTATTCAATTTATACCCATACTTTTTTATAATTAAATATATTTTAATTAATTAATAAATATTCTTTACTTTATAAAAAAATTCTAAAATCATACAGTAATATATTTTTAATCTAAAAAATATAATTTTTTTTTTAAAGAATCTCAAATCATTATTTAAATATATATATATATATATATATATATATATATATATATACTCCTTCGTCCATCAAAAGTGTGTTTATACATTTGGTGGATGGAGGGAGTACAATTTATTTCAATTACTGTATTTATATATATATATATATATATATATATATATATTGTAAACCACTTTTTAATTCAATAGTTGTAGAAAATTACAATTCTCAATTATTTTTAAAATTTCAAATTTTTAGATTTTAAGTTGAATTTTTTAATTTAAAAATATTTAAGATATTTTTTTTCTTTTTAATTAAGTATTAGATTATTTTTACATTTTTTATATATTTTAAATTAATTGATAAAAATATGTGCTAAAATTGGTATAGCAAAAAAAGTATGAGTTACATTTGATTAAAAATGAAAAGTATGGGTATAAAAGAAAGAGTTTGTGCTAAATTTGATAATAAAATGAAAAGTATGGGTATAATTTAATTAAAAAAAAAGTATGTGTTAGATTTAATTAAAAGTGAAAAGTATGGACTAAAATTAATTATTTGGCCAATTAATAATATACTATTAAACTAGCCAAACGTATAATTTAGAGTTGGTCTCTGGTGCACAATGTTCACCGTGCACACTATGTCACCAGAAAACACTAGTTATTTAAAAAGACAAAATTTAAACCAAATAATAGTTGGAAGTGGTTAGTGTCTTTACATTCCCGGCAATCCTGCAGAGGATTACAGTTTCGACACTTAATTTTAAAACTACAATTATTACTAACACTGAGAATACCACTTTTCACTAATATTTATCAATTTTGAGTATTAAAGATTGTACTACTTTTCATTAGTAATGTTTACCACTTTTCACTAGTAATGTTTACCACTTTTCACTAATGTTTACCACTTTAATTTTCAATATTAGAGATTATTACTTTTCACTAATAATATTTACCACTTTTCACTAATATTAATGTTTACCACTTTTCACTAATAATGTTTACAACTTTTCACTAATAATATATATTTTTTAATTAATTAATTTTAAAACTACAATTATTACTAACACTGAGAATACCACTTTTCACTAATATTTATCAATTTTGAGTATTAAAGATTGTACTACTTTTCACTAATACGGAGTAATGTTTACCACTTTTCACTAATAATGTTTACCACTTTAATTTTCAATGGTTATAAACTAGTAAGGACATTTCACTACTAGTTTTTTCTAATAAAATCTACACCATAAATCCTTGTCTAATAGAGTCAAAATTAAAAATCTTAGACAACTTTACCCTTTTACTAATTTGACACAATTCGAAATATTTAATTCAAATTAACAGGTCAACTAAATCCCCTAATTAGATATAAACAGAAGATCTCGAAAATTGCGTAATTTAAGGAGCTTCCAAAAATTTAAAAATCTCCTAAAGAGTAGGTATCCTCATTAATCCTCATTCTCTCTAATTTCCGGAAATTTTTCACCTTCTAAAATATAAAAAATTTCCTAAAACATAGCTATCTCCATTTATTTCGTGTAATCTTGTTAAATTGAGGGTTTTGAGAAATCTGCAATTCAACCTACAGGTTTAGGAAAAAGATTCTGCAAAAACGGCGAAGTGTAGAAGAACAGAAAAATAGAAGCGTATGTATTATACACATATGCATATTGAAGTTCATGTGAATTACATTCACTATTATGCAAACTAAAGTGCATTTCGAAATAAATTTTGTTAAAAACATGCAAACTAAAGTGCAGTCTAAACATATGCATATTGAAGTTCATGTGAATTACGTTAAGGAGTATGCAAATTAAAGTGCATTTTAATAATATGCATATTGAAGTACATATGACTGACATAAAAAGTATTGTCATTTCAATGCATATTCCATCACAAAAGAATCAGTACAACCAACAGCTTAAACAAAAAAAAAAAAAAAAAGTAGAGATCAAAGCCTAAACAGAAAATTCAATTACCTTAAACTTCAAATCAAAATCCAACAAAACCTCAATCCAGAGGAACCTCCACGTCGCCATCAATAATCTCCTGCTGCAAGTCCTTGGGGTCTTTTCCATCAAACGTACAACCAACAGAGACGCAGGTACCCAAAATTTCCTTCACGGTACCACTCAAGTTCTTCGCCATGGATCTGGAGCTCACCACCTTCGCGATCTCGATGACGTCATCGAACGAGATGTTGACGTTGTGCTAATTTGACACAACCGTAATTTGGTATTTGAATCGGACAACTGTAAATATGGCGGCTTCAATTAACACCTTAAAGAGAAGTAACAACAGTAGGAAAATGGCTTCGACTGAAGAAGGGGATGAGCTTATTATAACACCCCTCGGCGCCGGCAGCGAAGTCGGCCGTTCCTGTGTTCACATGACTTACAAGGGCAAAACTGTTTTGGTACCAATTCTTTTAAATTATGTCGAACATACTTGTGAATTTCCGCAATTGGATTCTGCAATTAAATGCCTCTTTTCAAAGACCGAGTTTTATTAAGAAATTAAGAATTGATTGCAGTTGCACGTTTTATGGAAATTCAAACATCAATTCAGTTTTAAATCACTAATTTATTTGAATTAATTAGATTAAGGGTATTGTGGGTTTTTTGGAATCAATTTGACTCTATTAAGAAACTATTGAAGTTGGTGTCTCTATTTACTTAAGGGGGGTTAATAGTGGACTTATTAGGGAATAATCTCAATTTTCAATATTAGAGATTACCACTTTTCACTAATAATATTTACCACTTTTCAATAATATTAATGTTTACCACTTTTCACTAATAATGTTTACCACTTAAGATTACCACTTTTCACTAATAATATTTACCACTTTTCAGTAATAATATTTATCACTTTTCACTAATAATGTTTACCACTTTTCAGTATTAGAGATTACCACTTTTCACTAATAATATTTACCATTTTTCAATAATAATGTTTACCACTTTTCAGTAATAATGTTTACCTCTTTTCAGTATTAGAGATTAGCACCTTTCACTAATAATATTTACCACTTTTCACTATTAAAGATTACCACTTTTTACTAATCTAATACTCCCTCCGTCCCGTGATTACTTGCACACTTTCCTTATTAGGACGTCCCAAAATTACTTGCACACTCTTGATATGGAAATACCCTACAAAATTAATAACCTCACAACATCATTTTATTTTCAAATTTGTCACTCCTTTTTTCCATACATTTCACTTTACACATCATCAAATCCACTTTACACATCATCAAATTACCTAAAATACCCCTCCTTTATCTTACATCATCAACCACTAAATCCACTTTTCTTAAATAACGTGTCAGTCAAACTATGCAAGTAATTTCGGGACGGGGGGAGTAATAATTATATGTAACACACTGATTCTCTCTCATAAACGTCTTTTTTCTTACTCATGCACATAGATTCACAACAGTATTTTAGAGATAGTAATTCGGATTTTAATTTTATAAGGAAAGAGTTTCAACCATGGATTTTGACAGCCTTTTCTAAGTTCGATCGTCGAATTGTTTGAGCGGTTTTACTCTCCTCGTCGAGGACTAGAATCGAGATGGTGGCGCTTTTGGTAAAGGTAAGTTTCGAAAATAAAAATAGAAATTACTTTTGAATGAGAAGTCCAATGTTTGTAGTTTTGGGTTCCTTATGTTGAGGGGATTATTTTGGTATATGGGTTGAGTAGCTTGGCGACCGATTTACGGAGATTGGACGGCGGCGCTACTTTGAGAGGGGAGGAAGAAGGTGACGGTAAAGTAGAATTAATATTACAGAAATTGACATTGAGAAACTTGGAGATGCAAAGTGATCTTCGTCTTGTTTTCCGAGCGTGCATGTGTGAGGTGTGTGAAGGAAGGGTGGGTTCTCAGAGGAGAGAATAGAGAAGAAAGAAAGAACGGAAAAAACTGAAAAAAAAAAAAAAAAACTGTCAAAAAAAAGAGAGTGCACCAAATTGGTTTGGTGTGTAGGGTGTATATGAGACTTTCTCATCAATGAAAAGTGGTAATCTTTAATACTGAAAAGTGGTAAATATTATTAGTGAAAAGTGGTAATCTCTAATATTGAAAATTAAAGTGGTAAACATAGTGAAAAGTGGTAAATATTACTAAAAAGTGGTAAATAAAGTATAAGTAATAATTGTAGTTTTAGAATTAATTAATTAGAAAACATATAAAAAGTGTTAGTAATAATTGTAGTTTTAAAATTAATTAATTAAAAAATATACATATTGAGACAACAGGTGTCGAAACTGTAATCCTCTGTGATGCGTCGAAAAAGAACGCTTACGGATATAGATCGTTCTCTTGCGAGCACTATTAATCACGAGCCGAATCACTCGTTTATTCTTGGCAAAACCTCAAAGAAATCTCCTTGGAAATCCGCAACTGACCTGCAAAAGTACGCCGGAGGGGGGCTCCGGCGTAGAAGCTCCGACGCTCAAGTCAGATTCAATCGTTGGCGAAATCAAAGAGGAATTCCCCTGTATATCTAGGGAAATTCCGGCGAATATAGTGGAGTTTCTCCTCCAATCAGGATATAATTCGTGTAAAAGTATGTAAAACGTATGTATTCTGTAAAGACGTATGTATTTGTTAAGAACTTAACTAAGAATATGGAAATAACCTTGTTTATATACCTGGCCCCTCTCTGCGGAGAGGGGAAGACTTCTTCTCCCTATATTCTCGGCCCATTCCCATAAATCCAGCCTCAAATCCCTAAGGACCCGGCCTCTCTCCCTGAAGACCTGGTTCTTCAACTTATCGGCTCCTACTTTCGTGGGTTTTGAACTGTTCCTTTTGACTTGGCTCAGAAAGATGGACTATACGTTCCATATTTGGGCTGGATCCTTCCAGGCCCCAGGGCTATTAACTTCTCCAAATAAGGGCCAAAGGCCCACTCACCCTGATATCTCTACTTTCCCTACTTAAGCCCAGGGGTGTATTAATCCTGTTTCTTCGACGTATTGACCTAATCACAACTATCATAATTTATCCCGTTTCCACGTGTCGACTTCTCAGAGAGCGACATATTTATCTACATCAACCACTCCCCCCTACTCTCATAAAAAGAATAATTTTTAGGAGAGTAGGAAAGCAATAACACTGGGATAAATACCAAAGAGATATTTTATTCCTAAAACTTGAAATACCCTTCACAATATCTTATCGATTTGATTCCCTTCGCAATAATTACTCTCAGAAAGCGTCAGGGCTTTTGCACTTCTACACGCAACTTTGCCCTCGAATCCCGTATTCACGCGTTCCTTCCTAATCCAACATCAGGCCGCCGTTTTCCCTTCACGCGCCTTTTGATTGGGGGGAACATTTAATTCTCCTTGGGTTTCTCCTTTCTCTTTCCAGCGTAATTATTCAAAATCCATTTTTTCCACCGAAAATCCCCTTTTCCTTCTTTCAAACTCATCCATTCTTCATCTTCGTTTCTACTTCTGCGAACTTAACTCCTCTAAGCACGTCCAGCGGCCGTTCCGTCACCATTCTTAAAACCGATTTTCTCCAGGTATCTATTCCTTCCTTTCTTCTCTTATTTACAATATCCATATGTCATCCTCTTCAGACTCCATTTCCATGGAGAGTTCTACTTCCGATTCGCTTCCCCTATTTCCCGTAACTGATCAGGCTTTGGAGGACAAAATTTCTAGTCCTTCGATTCTCACTCCCGAGCGCGTAGCCGCTTTTCTTCGTTCAGGGATTTTTCCCGGCGATTATTCCGTTAGGGCTGCTCATGAGAAAGAGCGTCCTAACTTTCCAGGTCATAATACCTTAGCCTTTTGGGAGGCTCAACTAAAAGCGGGTCTTCGTTTCCCAATCCATCCTTACCTTTGTGAAATTTCCACTTATCTCCGTATACCTTTGAACCAATTTACTCCCAATGCCATACGTGCGATGTTAGGTTTTTATATCCTAATGAAGGGAAATGGTGGGGATCCTTCGGCTCAACTCTTTCTTACCCAGTACGTATGCAAGTTCGCAGACGGATTCTTTTATGCTAGTGGTCGTACCTCCAGGACCGGCAAGTTCATGGAAAAGCTCCATGAGGGAGTCCAGGACTGGAAAGACTACTATTTCTTTGTTACAAATCCTCTTCCTTGGGAATTTCCTCATGAGGGATGGATTTATGAGAATCCTGGGGTACCCCGTCCTCCTCTTTCAATTTGTTCTTCTTTAAACCTGGATGTGATGAACCACTTAAACGATCATGTCTCTGTTCATGGCTTTTTTGATGTAATGGGTATCTGTAAAAATCCTAGAGCTCTCTCTCATTTTGGTTTTGGTCGCTCCGATTACCCTTTAGGTCCCGATGATGGTAATACCATTTCCTTTCCTGAGTAGTGTCTTCCGAATTGGAGATGCCTTGTTTATTTAATGTCGTTTCATATTTCTTTGTGCAGCTATGAGTTGGCTAACTCAGATTTCGCGTGATGCCGCCCCTCTCTCAATGGTTAATAAGTCTCCGGCCCCTGAAAGTTCTTCGAAAGCCCAGATTCCTCCTTCCCCAGTGGCACCTGCTACTGGGTCTGTTGCTAAGCGTACCCGTTCCTCTACTGAAAAGGCCATGGTTTCTACTTTGCCTCCTGTCTCCGATGCTTCCAAGAAAAAGAAGTCCAAGACCAAATCTTCCCGTCCTAACGTCGCTTCCGATGCTCCAGATGAGATTAATGTTGACCATCTCTTGGCTTTTATAGAACGTTACACTCCGACTCCTGCCACGGAGGCCCTCAATGCTCTGTCCTTCGGGGAGCGGGTGGTGCATGCCGCTCATAGCTTTACCCAGGTATTCCCTTCGTGTAAACACATTTCTAAGTAATTTTAATAAGAAAGGGTATACTTTTCTTACTTCTTTAGATGATTCATTGTGTAGTTTGGTCTCCTGTTCTCCAACGTGTCCGAACGAGCTCTTCAGTCCCTCCAACTGGTGGATGATCTCCACAGTCAAGTAGAGTTGGAGAAGGTGAAGAAGGATATTCTCGAAGCAGAGTTACATGATGCTAATCAGAGGTGTAAAGTACTCCAAACAACGCTCTCGGGGGAGATTTCTTCGTTGAAGCAAGAGTTCGGTAAACGGGTGGAACAGCTGGAAGTCACTCTTCCTCAAGCTGGTATGAATTTGTGCCTAGACTCCCTGTTTACCTCTGCCGCAGGTCAAAAATTTCTAGGTACCTTGCATCAGGAGTGGCTGGAGGCCTTTCTTCGGAGTAGCAGCTTTTTGGGAGCGATGGGCGCATATATCCCACATTTCATTGATCATGGATTTTCCAACGCTGTGGCTGAACATTCCGCTCCGGGATTTAATGGTCAGTATACCCGTGCCCTCCGGTTAGATGAACTGGACACTCCCCCTAAGTTCCCTGGAGATGCTAAAGAAGACATCAATACTCCCTGGTGGTTACCTGGGATGAGGAAGACGATCTTGGAGCTGAAGGATGCTTCCTTGAAATTAGATGATCTTACGCCGGCGAAGGATATGGCTTTCCCTATCCATGTGGAAAACCCCACTCCAGTGGCTACCGTGGCAGCGGGTGCTTTGATGGAAAAGGCAGAGGGAGGCGATTCCAGTGGGCGAGCTGAGGAGGCAGGGGAAGGTTCCGAGGGGAAGAATGATGTTACCCTCTCTTCATAACTTTGATTCTCTGATAACACTTTGGTACTGTTAAAACACTTTTTATTTTGTTAAGGCCTCTAAGGCCCTTTTCGGTATTTTCCGGAGACTCCACACTCCGGGGTTTTTCTGTGGAGGGCTTAGGCATAGTGCCTTAAGTCTTGAATATTTCTGCTTTTCTTCCGCTTAATATTGTACCTGCACATTTATCACTTGGCATGCATATATATATATATATCTCTGACTATGTTATTAGATGTGTAACGTAATATCCGTCTTGCTTATGAATCTAGCATGTTTTCAGCGTTTTCTTGACACGTAAAGGCTCTAAAGCTCCTAGAGGAACCTTAATGAGGAGATAGGGTTGATATCCCTGTACTTACTTGGTGATTTGCTAATGTTTCCAGTCTTTTCTCTTAACACTAGAGTTTTAGGGATTATCCTCTCCCCTAGGTCAGAATTCGTAGGGATTATACTCTCCCTTAAGTTGTTTATACTCGTGAGAGTTGTTTATACTCGTAAGAGTTGGTTTATACTCGTAAGAGTTGGTTTATACTCGTAAGAGTTAGTTTATACTCGTAAGAGTTCTTAGGGATTATACTCTCCCTGAAGTTTAGAATGTTTAGGGATTATACTCTCCCAAAAGTTAGAATTTGTAGGGATTATACTCTCCCTTAAGTTGTTTATACTCGTAAGAGTTAGTTTATACTCGTAAGAGTTGGTTTATACTCGTAAGAGTTAGTTTATACTCGTAAGAGTTAGTTTATACTCGTAAGAGTTGTTTATACTCGTAAGAGTTAGTTTATACTCGTAAGAGTTGGTTTATACTCGTAAGAGTTGTTTATACTCGTAAGAGTTAGTTTATACTCGTAAGAGTTGGTTTATACTCGTAAGAGTTAGTTTATACTCGTAAGAGTTGTTTATACTCGTAAGAGTTAGTTTATACTCGTAAGAGTTGGTTTATACTCGTAAGAGTTGTTTATACTCGTAAGAGTTAGTTTATACTCGTAAGAGTTTTGAGAGTCGCTAGGGATAGGGTTTATCGACGAGTTAATCATGTCTTCCGCTGCTGTACTCCCTACTCCCCCTAGCTTTAGAGGCTGTCGTGGATAGAAACTTTAGGAATTTTTCCTAGGTATTCTCTATTCGGGCATTTATGAGTTGATGTAAATTTCTCTATCTTGCAATGTCTCTATCATGTTATGTTTTAATTTCCAAAACGTGTTCGTTATTTCAGCATTCATTATGCAGGTCCTCCACAGTTATCTTGTCACGGTATTAACATATGAGGAATATTTCAACATAAAATCGGCATACAAGAGTCATCTCATCATAGTATTAACATGCATTTAGCTGAAATTTTATCAAAACTGGTGCTCCATTGATCAAAAGTGTTTATCAACATAGGCAGATAAGGGGAACCTATGCCGGCCTCATTAAAAACCTCTCCGTGGTAAAACCCCAAAGGGAAACCCACGTAGAGGGAAAAAGAGTGCCGGTGAAGCAATTATTCGAATAAGAAATAAACATTCAAAAGTGTTCATAAAGAGAGAGGAAGTAAGGGAATAACACCTTCCTCAAACATAAAACCTCTTCAAGTGGCACACGTTCCACGGCCTTAGTATCTCTTTCCCTGTCATGTCTTGGAGTTTGTATGCTCCGCCTTTTAGTACCTGTATCACCCTGTACGGACCTTCCCAATTGGGTTCCATCTTCCCAGTGTTCTTCAAGGCATCTGCTCTCCGAAGGACTAAATCTCCGACTTTAAAGGAACGAGGGATTACCCTGCGATCATATGCTGCCTTGATCCGACTCTTGTACCTCTCTGCTTTTAATCTTGCCATCTCCCTCTCTTCATCTACCAGGTCTAGCGCCTCTCTCATCAATTCTTCATTTCTTTTTTCTTCAAAATAGGTGATCCGGTGCGATTTGAGTCTGGCTTCAGGAGGTATCACTGCCGCTGCTCCATATACCAAGTAGAAGGGAGATTCGCCCGTAGCTGTTTTAGGGCTGGTCCTGTAGGACCAGAGGACGTTGTCTAACTCCTTCACCCATTTCCCTCCTACTTCTTCCAATCGCGTCCGAATACCATCCACTAAGATTCTGTTTGTAACTTCCACCTGCCCATTAGCTTGTGGATGGGCTACTGAAGTAAACCTCTGTGTAATGTTCCATCTCTCGCACCATCTCCTTACTTTCTCTCCATTGAATTGCGTTCCGTTGTCGGAAACCAAGATTCTGGGTACTCCAAACCTGCAACAAATATGTCTAGCAAGGAAAAGAATTACATTGTCTTCTTCGATTTTGGCTAAGGGCACAACCTCTACCCATTTACTGAAATAATCCACGGCTACTATCAAAAAATTTCTCCCTCCTTGTGCCAAGGGGAAGGGTCCCACTAGATCTATTCCCCATTTGGCGAAGGGACAGGGCGAATACATAGCCCCCATTTCCTCCGCTGGTACTCGTATTAGAGGTCCATTCTTCTGACACTTCTCACACTTCTTCACATATTCTCTAGCATCTCTGATTATATTAGGCCAATAGAAACCTGCCCTAAATACTTTCTTCACCATGGTCTGGTAACCCTCATGGCTGGATGCGCAACCTTCATGGATGTCCTTGATCACTAGCTCTGCTTCTCTCTTTGAAAGACATTTCAAGTAAGGTTGAGTGAAGGACCTTTTGTATAATTGGCCTCCTAGGATGCAATACTTCCTTCTCCACGCTTTGGCCTCTCTGGACATTGGGGTTGTTGGCCCCCTGTTCAATTCTTCCCATATTTCTTTCCTCCAATCATCCCCTGCGGTTATCTCTCCAATCAGGGTTTCCGTAGCTACTTGATCGGCTACTAACAGGGTTACCTTTCCGTCTCCCTCGAATTCAGTGGAACTAGCTAGTTTGGACAGTCCATCTGCTTTCACATTCTCTTCTCTGGGTACCTGTACTACTTCAAAAGTATGGAATTTATTTTTTAATTTCTTTACTTCCTCTAGATAAGCGATCATTCTCTCATCTTTGGCGAGGTACTCCCCCATGACCTGCTGTACTACCAGCTGCGAATCCGAGTACAGGGTGACTTTCTGCGCCCCTAACTCTGCTGCCATGTTAGCCCCTCTAACCAAGGCCTCATATTCTGCACCATTGTTTGAGGTTGAGAACCGGAATTTAACAACGATCTGTACTTCTTGGCCATCAGGGTCAATCAGCACTATCCCTGCTCCGCATCCCAAGGCGGATGCTGAGCCATCCACGTATACCTTCCATCCCTGTTCTTCTTCCACTCTGGTAGACTCTTAAATAAAGTCTGCTAACGCTTGCGCTTTGATGGCTCTCCTTGGTTCATAGTCAATATCATATTCCTGCAATTCCACTGCCCACCTGACCATTCTTCCTGATAAATCTGCTCTTCCCAGTGTCTGCTTCAATGGGAAGTTAGTCCGCACCATCACTTTATAAGATAGGAAGTAAGGGCGCAGTCGCCTAGCCGTGACTACCACTGCCAGGGCTGCCTTCTCTACCTCTGAATACCTCGTCTCCGCTCCTTGGATGACCTTGCTCACATAATATATGGGCTGTTGTGTGGAACCTTCCTCTTTCATCAAGGCAGTACTCAGAGAATGTTCCCCTACTGAGAGGTATAGGAGTAGAACATCTCCCTGAGTGGGCTTGGTTAACTTCGGGAGTTGTTCTAGATGGAGCTTCAATTCCTCAAAAGCCTTCTGGCATTGTTCATCCCATTCGAATCTTGAGCCCTTCCTTAGTGTTCTGAAGAAGTGATGGCTCTTTTCCGCTGATTTTGCTATAAATCTGCTAAGGGCTGCGATCCTGCCGTTCAAAGTCTGCAACTCCTTCAGGTTTCGAGGGGGTTGCATGTCAAGGACCGCTTTTACCTTGGCAGGGTTAACCTCTATTCCTCTTTGCGTCACCATATATCCGAGAAATTTCCCTGAACCTACTCCAAAGGAACATTTAGCGGGGTTAAGTTTGATACCGTTCTCTCTAATTACCTGAAATATTTCCTTCAGGTCATCAATGTGTTCCTCTGCTTTGATGCTTTTAGCTAGCATGTCGTCTACATAAATCTCCATATTTCTCCCTATCTGACCTCGGAAAACCGAGTCTACCATCCTTGGGTATATCGAGGGGGTTCAACTGGATTTGATGGTACCCCTGATAAGCATCCATCATGCTGAGCAATTCGAACCCGGATGTGGCATCCACCAATTGATCAATCCTAGGCAGGGGATAGTGATCTTTAGGGCAAGCTTTGTTCAAGTCTCTGAAGTCGATGCACATCCTCCATTTGCCGGCTCCCTTAGATACCAGCACTGCATTCGAGAGCCACTCAGGGAACTGCACTCTCTTCACGTGCCCTGCATTCAACAATTTATCGATTTCCTCTTTTACAATGAGGTTCTTCTCTTTGCCGAAGTTCCTCAACTTCTGTTTCACGGGCCTAGCTTTGGGATCCACATTCAGGTGGTGCACTGCTATTTCTGGAGGGATACCCGTCATATCCGTCGCCGTGAATGCGAAGATGTCTGCATTCTCCTGGAGGGTGAGTATCATCTTTCTCTGGAGCTCAGGGTTCATATTCGTACCTATCCTGGTTGTAAATCCCTCCTTTCCTGGGTAGAGCTCGATGCTCATTAACTCCTCGTCTGCTTTAGCTTTGGGTTGCTCTTGCAATAGCTCCCCCACTTTCTGTCTCTTCAGCTCAGGGTCTCCGCCCTTAAATCTCTCTATTCCCCTGAACACGGCCCTGTCCGCTATCTTGACCGATTCCACGTAACACTTCCTTGCCTGATATTGATCGCCACATATCTCTCCCATACCCCCCGAGGCAGGGAACTTCATCTTCATGTGGAAGGTGGAGATCACTGCCTGAAAAATATTCAAGCTTGGCCTACCCATTACTACGTTGTAGGAAGATGGGACATCTACAATGAGGAATTCTATGACTTGTACTCGACGGTTAGGGGCAACTCCTAACCCTACTTGCAGTAACGCTGAACCGAGGGGTTGAATAGCTCCCCCTGAGAATCCATAAAGAGCGGTTTCCACCGGTCTAAGCTTTATATTCAGGTCCATCTTTTTAAAGCACTCCAAAAACATGATGTCAGCGGAGCTTCCCGTATCCACAAAAATTCTTGCTACATCGTATCCCGCTATATCCGTGGTAATGACTAATGCGTCATTATGAATCTCTCTGGGTTCCCCTGCGTCTTCTGGCCCGAAATGAATGTCCGGACCTTCTGCCATCTTTCCCACCTCATGGTGCTCTACATTCCTCTCGTTCTTCAGCGACCGAACGCTCTGCTTTCTCTGCCTGAAGGAATCCCCATCAGCGGGGCCTCCCATAATCATGTGGATAGTTCCCCTCTTCTGGGGAGGGGGTGGTGGTTCCTCATTGCCCTTCCTCTGATCTCTTCTATCATCTTCCTGCTTCCCCTCAGGGTCCTTTCTCTTCTGACCCCTGGGGCCTTGTCTGTCTCTGAAAATAAACTCTTTCAGGTGACCTGCCTGAATCATCCTCTCTATCTCATCCTTCAGATGCCAACATTGGTTGGTATCGTGGCCATAATCGTTATGGAACCTGCAGAATTTGTTTGACTTAGGATTTTGGGGACCTCTGCTTCTTGAATAGGGGAATTTCATATCCGGATGATCCCCTGCCACCTCTAGGACTTCGGCTGGCTCTATCCTCAAAGGGGTATATCTCTTCGCCCCTCTCCTGGGGTTCCAGGGTGCAGCTTCCTCTCTTCTTACACTTTCCAATCTTCTGGAGCTCCGATATCTCTCTGGACTTGGCCTCCTAAGAGGAATTTCCTTCCTCCTTTCTCCATTACCCACTATCGTCCGGGTCTCCGAGCGCTTGGCTTTTCTTACCTCTTCCAGGGTGAGGTGTTTTTCTGCCCTCCTTAACAATTCATCAAAAGTCTGAACTGGCTTCTTGGCTAGAGACGTGAACAGATCTCCATCTCTTAACCCGTTGGTAAGGGCGTTAATCTTAACCTCTGAGGAGGCTGTAGGTACTTCCAGAGCTGCTTGGTTGAATCTTTTTAGGAAAGCCCTCAGGCTCTCATTCTCTCCCTGACGCATGTTGAATAAGGTAAGGGTAGCTCTAGGCTGTCTCCTAGCGCTGGCGAATTGATGCAGGAACAATTCGCTGAATTCAGACCACGAGTGCACAGTGTCTGGTCCCAGTTGAGTGAACCATTGTTGTGCAGCCTTAGACATAGTGGTCAAGAAAACTCTGCACTTAATGCCCTCTCCATATCGATGTAATAGAGCAGCATTCTCAAACCTCATCAGGTGCTCGTACGGGTCCGTGGTGCCATCATATTCAAAGTTCAAAGGTTTGAAATTAGAGGGTAACTCATCTTGCAAAATACTAGATGAAAATTGATATCCAGTGGTATAAGAGGGTTTACTTACATTGTCAGTAATATGTCTCTACATATCCCTCATCTCCTTCCGCAAGGCCTGTATCTGATCACTGACGGCTCCTTGATACGTGTCGTCCGTGCTTTCTCCCATCCCTGTATCCAGGGTGGTATCCCCAAGGACCCTTTCCGCATCCCTCCGAGGGGGTCTTTCCAGGATGCTTCGTTCAGCCTGGGAAGGTACTTTTTCTTCTGGGTTTCGAGGGGGATCCTCGTTCCTGGAGGGGACTGGAACCGAATCAATGACATGCTCTGGTGGATTTGGTCGTGTGCCCTTATGAATAGGTTCGGGAGGGCGAAGTCCTCGAGTAGCAATTATTCTTTCCACTGATTGTGCGATCATCTCATCTAAGTGATCTCTAGAGACAGTCAAGAGTTCTGGTTGAGCGTTAGGGTTATCCCTATTGATCCCACTCCCCGAAGCTCCTGAGGTGCCTGGTACATCTCCCTCTGGAGCGGGAGGGATATCCTCTGGTGTGTGATCTACAGGTTGCTTCCCTAGGTTTCGATTTGAGGGAAAACCTGGAGGGGGAACATCTTCTGGTGTATGATCCACGGGTCGTTTCCCTAAATTTCGATTTAAGGGAAACCCTGGAGGAGGCGGAGGAAGAGGAGAAGGAGTGGAATCCCTTTTCTCCTTCGTCTGCTTCGTTGAATCATGTCCTCCACCCATTTAAGTACGGAACTTTTCTCACGCCTTAGCTTGAAAATTTCCCACAGACGGCGCCAGTTGATGCGTCGAAAAAGAACGCTTACGGATATAGATCGTTCTCTTGCGAGCACTATTAATCACGAGCCGAATCACTCGTTTATTCTTGGCAAAACCTCAAAGAAATCTCCTTGGAAATCCGCAACTGACCTGCAAAAGTACGCCGGAGGGGGGCTCCGGCGTAGAAGCTCCGACGCTCAAGTCAGATTCAATCGTTGGCGAAATCAAAGAGGAATTCCCTTGTATATCTAGGGAAATTCCGGCGAATATAGTGGAGTTTCTCCTCCAATCAGGATATAATTCGTGTAAAAGTATGTAAAACGTATGTATTCTGTAAAGACGTATGTATTTGTTAAGAACTTAACTAAGAATATGGAAATAACCTTGTTTATATACCTGGCCCCTCTCTGCGGAGAGGGGAAGACTTCTTCTCCCTATATTCTCGGCCCATTCCCATAAATCCAGCCTCAAATCCCTAAGGACCCGGCCTCTCTCCCTGAAGACCTGGTTCTTCAACTTATCGGCTCCTACTTTCGTGGGTTTTGAACTGTTCCTTTTGACTTGGCTCAGAAAGATGGACTATACGTTCCATATTTGGGCTGGATCCTTCCAGGCCCCAGGGCTATTAACTTCTCCAAATATGGGCCAAAGGCCCACTCACCCTGATATCTCTACTTTCCCTACTTAAGCCCAGGGGTGTATTAATCCTGTTTCTTCGACGTATTGACCTAATCACAACTATCATAATTTATCCCGTTTCCACATGTCGACTTCTCAGAGAGCGACATATTTATCTACATCACTCTGCAGGATTGCCGGAAATGTAAAGACACTAACAACTTCGCCAACTATTATTTGGTTTAAATTTTGTCTTTTTAAATAATTAGAATTTTCTGGTGACATAGTGTGCACGGTGCACATTGTGCACCAGAGACCAACTCTTAATATTGGGTTATTCGGGTTTTTCAATTTTTTCCGTAAAAAAATCGAAACCGAATCGAAACTTGAATTTGAAAAAAATGAAAACCATAACTGAACCGAAAATTGAATAATCGAACTAAAATTTTAATTTTAATTTCTTCGATTTTTTCCGAGTTCTGCTCACCCCTAATTTCGCGTGTCATTTCACATATGAAAATAATCATGCAACGGATAACTTTATATAGTAGTACAATTTAAGATGGGGGAATTGCATTTTAGTGTCAAACCAATTTACCGTTGGCAATTGCTTCCCCTCCTTTTTTAATAAATCCACACTCCCTTTTTTTAGGCACTCCCTTCTTTTAGGCACTTATGTGTACAAGTTACATACATGTAACTAAATCCAATTTTTTACATTGGTTATTAGTTATTGTAGGTCCCCAAAGTTGAGTTAATATCGAGGGAAGCTAAAGAAAATGTCTAGAGGGGGGTGAATAGACTTTTCTAAAATCTTTCGATATATCAGAATACAGTATGCGGAATACGAAATTAACAATGAGCCCAATCTAAGTTTATACTCAACTTATCAAATTCGAGAACTCTGTTCTATACTCAACTTGTCTTGTTCAGTTATGTGTATAAACAATTAAGCAATTAAACAAAACAGTAAAGTAAACAACACAAACAATTTATAGTGGTTCGACAACTTGTCTACATCCACTCTCACAAACCCAGTTGTGATGTTTCCACTAAACTCTTCCAATCGAGTACAAGTGTATATTCCTGTCTTTTAAGTCCCAAGAAGAAGACTTAGATCTTATAAGACTATACCTCCAGATATGTCTATGATCTAACTAGAAATTTAACAAGTATCTAGCAACTTGATAAAACAACAAAACTAAAAACTTCTCTGATCTTCAGTAGTAGCCTTTTGAATTCTTCACTTGTCTTCTGGCTTCTTTCTGAATCTTCAATCTCTGCGAGTAATCTTTTGTATGTAGCTTTAATACGCTTCAGTATATAGAGTTTCAGTAGTTAATCAGTAGTCTTCAAATGATCATCATTATGAAGTATTTATAGACTTCAATCTTCAAGAACTTAGTTAGTTGTAACCAACTTTTCTTGATAACTATCTTCAACTGAATCTTCTTATCCTTCCACGCGTTTCTTGTTATGAATTAGTTATTCCATAACTAACTTCTTCATCCTTATCTTTATACGCGCTTCATTTAGACTTTTAAGTTTGACTTGTCTTCTGTAGACTAGTATGTACTTGTCTTGTAGTCCACCTGTCTTCTCAAGTAGTAGACTTCAAGTCTTCTTGTCTGGTCTTCTCGTGCAATCTTCAGTAGATGACTATACTAATCTATCAAGACTTATTACATTACTTTAAGCTTTCATAATACAAGCTTAGTCAACTTATTATCTATACAATCAAACTAATCTATTACAATTAAAAACATGAGCTCTATACAACATTTATTATAGCTCAATAACAAACTAACATATATGAAATATAAACAATATATGAATTTATAAGTACTTTATCTTTTCATGTGAACTCTACTGGTCTTGTTCAAGATGACTTAACTCAACTAGACTAGATCAGTCAACACTTAGAAAATATTCAAACTACTTTTGGCTTATCAAAACTTCATCTTATCTTTTCATCATGTAGGACTTGTCTTAGGATTCATATCCCAACAATTTCCCCCTTTTTGATGAAGCCAAAACTACTTGAATCTTTTCTCATAAGTAGACTAGTTAAGTAGTTATCTTGTCTTTAAACATCAAAAGTTGTTATCTTTTCATTCATTCAAAATAATACCAGTAGATATTACACATACTTCGAATATCAAATACAACTAAGTATTAAAAAAAACTTCAAATAAGAATATAAATCAACTAATCTGAAAGAGTACCTCCTTCAAGATTTGGAACGCAGAACGCATCTAGGAGTCTCTTATGAATAACACAGATATGATCTTCATTTTCGATCTTCTCCTTCTCGAGTAGTTGTTCTTCGAACTTCTTGATTTGATTAAAATCAACTCTTCTTCCAGAGCTTGTCATGGGACACTTCCATCTAGGAAACTCAGGAACCAAAATGTTGAAGTTTGCACCAGCAGAAATCCTTAAGATTAGATGCCACAACATCTTGTGTTGTCCTTCCATGAATCTGTCAAACAAAGAATACAGTTCATCTTGTCCTTCAGCATCTCCAAATTTCCTTATAATCCAGTGATCAAGTTCCCATTGATTCTTCACTTCAATCCATTCAGCTCGATGCTCATTATCTATGAAGTGATCAATGAACTTGTCTTCCATTATATCTTCATCAGCCTTCAGCTTCTGCAATCTCTCAATATGCTTTCCAATTTTCTTCTTACTTGCATAATGAGTCTCATCATTAGGATCAACAATCCTTCGTTTCTTCTCAACTATTGCAGTAGGCTCTTCAATATGTAACTTTCTCTTAACTTGTCTGGTCTGAATTTCTGCTTCAGGAGACGCAATACCTTTGCCTTTTGCTAACTTCAGCTCATCTGCTCTTACCTTCTCAAGTTCAGCAGTCTTGACTAGCCTTCTCTTAGGCCTTCTGAGCTCTTGTATTGCTTCAGCAGCCTCCTTAGCTTCTGGTTCAGCAGACTTAGCTTTCTCAATCTTACTTGACTCTTCCCCCTTTTTGGCTTCATCAGTAGCCTTAAGAGTGAAAAGACTAGTAAATCGAGTCATTTCTTCTTTTACAGCTTCCTTCATAGCTTCAGTAGCTTTTTCAATCTGCTTTTGATGAGAACTGTCTTGACTCAACTTGTCCAGTTTGGTTGCTACCAACTCCAGCTTCTGAGTAGACAAGTTCAACTCATTTTTGAAATGTGTTGCAGTCAAACGCAGCTTCCTGTTCTCTTCAGTCATAGCACTGAGAATCTCTTTAGCTTGTGCTAACTGATCATAAGCTTCTTTTCTCTGAACATCAGCTACTTCAATTTTGGCTCTATAGACTCGTTCCATCTTCTTGGATTCAGTAGCTAGAACACGAGCAAAATCAACTGAGCTTTTCTCCGAATATTCAACTTGATTCTGGAGAAATCCTTCGATCTGTTTAAACATCTCTTGCCTGAAGTCGTTGTCCAACTGATTGACTTCATTCAAGATCATCTCTTTTGAACTTGTCACAAGGACACTGTTCTGTTCAACAAGAGTCTTCTTAAGTTCAGTTTTGAGAAAATCATCGATAGTTGACTTGATGACAGATTTCAAATCTTCTTTCAACTCATCTATCGAGGCGACTGGAATAGCTTGAGACGACTGTGCTTCGATCAGTTCATCTTCATTGAACATGACAGCCTCAATAAATTCATCATCTTCTTTTCCAAAGTTGAAAGAATTAGCTTCTTCAGAACATTCAGCATCGACTTCATCTGAACCATCTTCTGTCTCCAAAATTTGTTCTGAAGTCTGAACAACAATATTAGCAATGTCTGGCTTGATCTCGTCTTCCATCAGATCAGTCTGGGTTCCAACATCGAACGAGAACTCATCTTCTATAACACCATCTGGAATACTCAACAATCTTTTAACTAGATCAACCAAGGCCTTGCGAGGGAACAGTTCGGAGTGATCCTTAACTCCACTGTTTTCTTTTTGTTCCATCTCCCAATCCATGAAGTTGGAGATTCCGCCCATGCCTTGAATGACTTCAAAAAGATCATCCGTAGAAGATTTCTTCAGAGCAAACCAAGTGCAAATCCGCACGAGCTTCTCAAACTGTTCTGAAGCAGTGTCGATGTCAAGAGTCGAGATCTGCTTCTTCAGATTCCTGGATACACGAGCACGAATTCTCTTCTCTCGCAGACACATCGGATAATACACTAGGGATTCAAATCTAACATCAGACGGGTCCTGAGTAGATGGGGTCTCTAACTCAGCTGTTGCAGTGGCAACTGGCGTCTTGTCTGAAGTAGATGGGTTGGAGGGTTCAACATATTCTGTTGAGGGTAAGGAAGAAGTTTGGACTGTGGTTTCTTGGGGCTTTGATGAGGCTAGGTTTGGTGTGACAACTGTAGGAGTATCAGTTGTATCTATTATGGGAGTGATTTGGGGATGACTGGCTCGAAGCGGTAATGCCGCCAGTACTTGTGAGGTTGAGGGTAAAGGACGAGGCCTAGATCGGTGTGATCTAGCCTTGGTTCGAACAGAGGGAAGAGAGAGAGGTGGAATTGACAAAGACTGTGAGGAAGAACCAACCTGGTAACTCGTCTCTTCTGGTGGAGGTGGAGTACCAATTCTCACAAGTCTGAGAACTTGAGTGGCTTGATCACCAGTCTCCTTCTCCGTATCAGCATCCTTGTCCGAATGAGTCTCTTCCGAATCATCTCCACTTGACTCAGCTTTCGCAGGAGCCTCCGATTCTCCATCATCGGACTCATCTTCTGAGGAGCTAGATGAGTTGCCATAAGGTAAGACGTCTGAGTCGTCTATCTGAACACGTCTTGGGGCAGCTGGCCTAGCAGCAGCTTGCTTCCTCTGGGCTTCCGATTTCAGATAAAATTTGAGAGGATGGAAGGGCTTGCCTTTACTCCAATCTGACTTGTTTGGTAACAACAAGGGGAGTAGGATACTCAACTTGTTGCCATACCCAACAGTGTGAGACACCACCCAACTACAAGAGTCGGTGTCCACTCGAACACTCTTCTCGAAATACATCATTCGATCCGCAATCAACTTGAACCAATTACCTTCAGTGATTCCATCGTAGATCGCTGCCATCACCCTTGTCTTGGCTTGAGTGACCGCGTCAAACGAACCAGTGGCACATAGAAGCATCTTACTTGCTATGTCCAGAAGGGTGCGATACTTCTCCAATAATTCGGCCTTCTTGACGGCAGGAGCCTTGCCATTTGACTTGAGCTTCATCTTCCTTCCACAAAAGATGCTCAAATATCTCATCTCTTGTCCAGTGGCATAGTTCTCCACATCAATCGTTCCGATGGGTAGCCTTAAATGTCTGAACAGCACCTCACGAGTGAGTTCAACTCGGCTCGTTCCTATGAAAGATTCAATTTCATCTCCTCGTCTTGTGGCGTTGGCATAGAACAACAACACCTCTTCCTCCAAGACGACTTGAGGAAATGCTTCCAGATAAGGCTTCAATCCACAATGTGAGCACTTATCAAGGATCTCTTGGTTTCCAGCAGTGTGAAGCCCTTTGAAGAACATCGAGGGTTCCACATGCACCTTGTTCTCCGAAATATACTTTCCAAGATTGAACCTCGCTTGCATGTTAGTTCTGACATCGAAAAGAGAAACAATCGACATCTTTAGAGAGTAAAGTAAGAACTAGGTAGGTTTGATTTGCAAGAAAATCGAGAGCTAGAGTAGGAGAGTTATAAAAACATAAGTCGAGTTGTGGGAAGAGTGAGTTTTGTTAGAACTGAAAAGTGATCCAACGGCAAAGATTGTATTGTTTAATCTAACGGTCGAGACCCTTGAAATTCGGTTACGGAATCGAGAATATTATGTGATTTGATATTGTAAGTTTTGAAATCCGGCTCTTCTTAGTTAGGACAGGGAGTGTACACATCTGACCTAGTGTAGTAGAGTAAGAACTGGGTGTATACACCTCATTAAGAATGGGAGTGTATAAATCCAATCCTAGGGTTTTCAAAATTTAGCATTATCTAATTACTATAATACCCTTAATCCGTTTGAATAAACACTTAACATATTTCAATCAATAGAAACACTTAGCTTGTCTGTTCGAGTCTATCCAAAACAGACGAGTAGTCTTTAAGCTTCATGAGGCGAGTAGGCCTATGTGTGCCAGACGGTAAGCTTATGAACATCAGTCGAGTTCCCCCTTCGACTGTGCATGTCTATTCTGAACGTCGAACGACTGTATGTACCTATCTCATCATTTTCAATGTGTAAACGTAGGTACAGGTAGAGTAAGGTAAATAAGATGAATATCAATCTAAAGCAATGATCAAGGTTTCGAACAAGATGACCTTTAACAAACATAAGAGTCAACATAAGGATATTTAAGAAATCAAGGATTCCCCCTTAAATGTTTATTCCCTTAGTATTACCCTCAGCTTTACCAGCTTCCTCATCGGGTTGTTTGGTCATCTAGTCTAGCCTTGTATACCTGTCTATTGCGTGAGTAGTCGAGTGCTCTGGTCTAGTGATCTTGTCTCCTTTTCTTGATGTACCTGACTGGTTAGTGCATAACTATAGGCAAGTAGGGTCTAAATCAATTAGCCCTAGACTGATGCATAACTCACGAAATCGTGCCTCAGCTAATGGTTTTGTAAAAATATCAGCTCTTTGAAAATCAGTATGAATCTTTTCCATGCGAATATCCTTCTTTTCTACATGATCACGTATGAAATGATGCTTCACATCAACATGCTTACATCGTGTGTGTAAAACAGGATTTTGTGTAATGGCAATTGCACTATTACTATCACAGAAAATAGGAACATTTGATTCATGTATGTTGTAATCACGAAGCTGTTGCATGAGCCAGAGTAGTTGACTACAACAGCTACCAGCAGCCATGTACTCGGCTTCGGTAGTTGAAGTTGCAAAACTAGTCTGCTTTTTAGAAAACCAAGATATGAGTTTTGTGCCTAAAAATTGACAAGAACCGGAAGTAGATTTCCTATCTATTCTACAGCCTCCAAAGTCTGAGTCTGAAAAGCCACTTAAGGATAGATCATCATTTGAGGGATACCATATACCACGATTGATGGTCCCTTTCAAATATTTCAAGATCCTTTTGGTAGTTTCCATGTGACTTTCTTTTGGATTGGCTTGGAATCGAGCACAAACACCAACAGAGAATGCAATGTCAGGTCTACTAGTAGTTAGGTACAATAAAGAACCAATTAAGCCACGATAATAGGATTGGTCAGCACATTTACCGTTCTCATCTGGATCCATTCTGTAAGTTGGTTGCATTGGTACACCAGTGGACTTACATGTTTTGATCCCATACTTGTCTAGAAGATTTCTAGTGTACTTCGCCTGATTTATGAAGATACCTTCTGGAGTTTGTTTTACTTGAAGTCCAAGAAAGTAGTTCATTTCACCCATCATAGACATCTCAAATTTACTTTGCATGAGTGTTGAAAAACTTTCACTCAGCTTTTTGTTAGGTGACCCAAAAATGATGTCATCTACGTAAATTTGGACGAGTAAAATGTCATTCCCTTCTTGTCTTCTGAACAAGGTTCGATCGACCTTGCCCTTAGTAAAACCATTTTCCAATAGAAAGAGAGATAGAGTGTCATACCATGCTCTTGGAGCTTGCTTTAGTCCATATAAGGCCTTCTTTAATCTGTACACCTGGTTCCCTTTGACTTCGAAACCTGGAGGTTGTTCAACATACACTTCTTCCGCAAGAATACCATTAAGAAATGCACTTTTAACATCCATTTGATATACAGTAAACTTCATGTGAGCAGCATATGCAAGGAACAATCTAATGGCTTCTAGTCTAGCAACAGGAGCATATGTTTCATCATAGTCTATGCCTTCAGCTTGTGAATAGCCTTGGGCGACTAGTCTAGCCTTATTCCTAACGACTAAATCATTCTCATCTTTCTTGTTCTTGAAAATCCATCGAGTGCCAACTACATTATGATGTTTCGGCCTATCGACAAGTTTCCAGACGTCGTTTCGAACAAACTGGTTCAACTCGTCTTGCATAGCGATGATCCAATTACTATCAGCCAATGCCTCTTTAACAGTGGTAGGCTCAATAGCAGAGAGGAAACAACACCAGCAAAACATAGTTGGACTCGGTTGTTCTTGCGACTCAAAGAGTTGTCGTCTAGTCTTCACACCAATAGTAGAGTCACCAATGATATTTTCAGTATCATGCGCAGATTTCCATGTTTTTCTATTCTTAACAGGAATACTATCATCATCTAGATCATGTACAACATCATGCATATCAATGTCATTTGTATCATCAATTTTAATAGGAGTAGATGAGTCAACTAGAGCAGGCATGTCTACTGGTCTAGAAGACTTACCTTGAGCACTTACCTTCTCCTTATCATCAGAGTCGAGAGCCTTTAGGAATGGGTTGTAGGCTTGAACGGATTCGTATATCTCTGAATCTTTGTCAGATTCGATCGATAGATCAGTTACCTTCTTATTGATCTTTGTCGGCAGACGAGTCCTGTCGGGATTCATCGAAAACCACATGTGGTGTTTCTTCCACACAAAGAGTTGAGTAGTTGAATACCCTAAATGCTTTGCTAGTCGAGGAGTATCCTAAGAATATCCCCTCGTCTGCTTTAGCATCGAAAGCATTCAACTTGCTCTTTCCATTGTTGTGAATGAAACACTTACAACCAAATATATGGAAATATGAAACTCTGGGTTTTCTACCTTTCCAAACCTCATAAGGTGTCTTGCCTAGAGCCTTGTTGATCGCGCTTCTGTTTTGTGAATGGCATGCAGTATTGATAGCTTCGGCCCAAAACTTTTGAGGAGTGTTGAACTCAGCTAACATGGTCCTACAGGCTTCTTTGAGAGTTCGATTCCTCCTTTCTGCTACACCGTTTTGTTGTGGTGTCCTAGCTGCACTAGTAAGGTGCTGGATACCACGTTTAGTACAAAATTCTTTGATATAGCAATTAATGAACTCAGTTCCTTTGTCACTTCGAATCTTGACAATGGACTGGTTCTTCTCAACTTGTAACTTCTTCAACAGTTCAGGCAGAAGTGTTTGTGTATCACTCTTCTTGTGTAGAAAGACTACCCAAGTGAATTTAGAATAGTCGTCTACTACAACAAGTGTGTACCTTCTACCATTCAAGGTTGGAGGAGTTATTGGACCATGAAGATCCATATGTAGGAGTTCTAGAACTCTACTAGTTGAGAGAGTAGGAATTGACTTAAATGAACCTTTAACCTGTTTACCCTGTTGACAAGCCGTGCATACATGTGACTTGTAGTAAACTTCATTGGGAATACCTTCTACAAGGTAATCTCTGGCTATCTTATTAAGAACCTTAAAGTTTAGATGACAGAGGCGTCTATGCCAGAGCCAGCCAAGTTCTTTAGGATTCTTAGTAAGTAGGCAGGTGTCCCTCGGACAACTGTTCCAGTTCACTATGTACACACTACCTTGTCTTACGCCGACTAGTAGGACTGTGTGTGTCCTTTTGTCGATGACTTCACATTTGCGGCTTTTGAACTGCACTTTGTAACCACGATCACAAAATTGTGAAACAGAGAGTAAATTATATTTCAAACCTTCAACATATGAAACATCTTGAATTTCGACGTCTCCATTCCGGATGTAACCAAATCCTTTAGTGACAGCAGTGGAGCTATCACCAAATATTACTTTTGGTCCTTCTTGCTCATGGTAGCTAGACAAGAGAGCTTTGGTACCAGTCATGTGGTGCGAACAACCACTGTCTATGTACCAGATTTCTCCTATTGAGCCACCCTTCTTATACAAGTCAAGTCGACCCTGCAATAGATGATATTCAATAACTTAGGTACCCATTTGTTTATTGGGGTCCTTGGGGGTTAGTCATGTTCAGAGGAATCCAAATATACATTGGAGTCTTGAACAAGTTCGATCTTTTAAGCTTTCGCCCATATTTGTTACAAAATAAGACCTTGTTGTCCTTCTCTGGCCTATCAGTCGAGTTCGGGTCTACTCTTTGGAGATAGCCTTTCGACTTAATCTCTACTTGAGCAGGCACTTGTCTATGATAGTTAGAGTAGGGTTTGAAAGCATTAGGTCCATACGGTTTATAGACGCGTTTGGGTCTTTCCTCACTTAAAATATCGTATGATAGAGGTGGAGGATATAGGACAGCTTGTGTACGATATTTTGGAGCTACCTGTCTAGGTCTAGACGAGTAGAGTTGAGACTGCCTTATAAATGGAGGTCTAGACTCTTGTCGTCTAGTCTGTACCTGTCTAGTACTCGTCTCCTCAGGATACCAGTCCTCGTATCTGACCTGGTTGGGTCGTCCACGATTAGTGGTCCTTTGAAGATTAGTTCTAGATGGAACGGGCTTGCTGTTACCATTCTTTTTACCTCCCTTGGTAATCGGAATGTTAACTCGAGCTTGTTTAGGTACAGTACCTTTAGAAGAAGTTCCGATATCGTATAACATTGGTCCTTTTCCTTTATCATTTGGCAAAAGTCTTGCTTTAATAGTAGTAGGGTTCTTAATGACTCGAGTAGACGAGCTAGATGACTCAGCACCTATACCAGTCTTGTCACCTGGATCTCTATACCTATCTGACAGTTCAAGGTTAATCTTTGAAGAATTAACCAGGTCAGTAAGTTTGAGATCAAGTGTAACTACCTCGGTCTCTAAGAACTTATTACGTTCTTCAAGTCTGTTGCACTTGTTCTTTAAAACATTGAATTCATTTCTCTCAGTTGCATGTGTCTTAAGTAGGTCTTGATATAACCTGTCTGTCAACGCACACTTTTCTTTGAGTTGACTCAACTCTTCAGTCAAGCGTTTATTTAGGACTGTTATATTAGGATCTACTTTTGACTGAGCTTCCTTAAGATTAATGATTTCTTGTTTTAATGCAATGTTTTCATCACTGACTTCAATGAATGCTTGATTAGCAAGTAGAAGGTCGTCTTCGACTGCACTAGTCGAGTGCTGAAGACTACTTCCTACTTCACTACTAGCAGTGTCACTTTCATCAGTTTCTGAATCATCACAAGATTGAAAAGATGTAGCAGATGATACCTCTTGGTCGATTTTAGCCATGCAGCATAGGCCATCATCTACTATGAATGCTTCGTCGTGATCTTGATCAGTTGAGTTACTAGATGCGGACGATAGCAACTCGTCTGAATCCGAATCAGAGTCATTATTGACCATCATTGCCTTATTGCCACGATTATATCTTCTTTCTCTTCGTGCTTTGCGTTCTTCACGATCATCAGTGCTCAGGTCTGGACATTCATATATGTAATGACCTGGCTTTTCACAATTATAGCACAAGAGATCATTGGTAGCCTTTTTAATAGGAGATTTGTCCCTGCGTTTATCACGTCTATCAGAACGTTGAATCTTCCTATCGTCAGACTCTCTATCTCGTCTGTTACTTTTCGAGACTTCGTCTCTCCTTTCGGATGAGTTTCGGTCTCGTCTGGTCTCAGACGAGTTCTTAGACGTAGATGCTCTATGATCCCTATAGAACTTCTTGTATCTTCCGAAGCGTTTATTGAGCCTATCAAACTTTCTAACCATGAGACTCATCTGATCCTTCAGACTAAGATCAGTATCTAACTCATCTTTCACAGAGGCAGACTTAGTTCTAGACTTGGACCTGTCTACCTTAGAAGACTTAGAAGAGCTAGACTTAAAGGCAACGTTCTTAGATACAGCATGTTCTCTATCACTACTGGCTAGTGGTTCATCTTCGTCTAAATCAAACTCATGGGCTTTAAGAGTTTGAAACATGGTTTCAGCAGTCCACGTATCTATATCTTGAGTGTTCTTAACAAGCATCTTTACCATTTTCCAACGACTATCAAGACTCTTCAAAATCCTAAGATTGATCTCACGAGCAGTATAAGATTTACCAAGTACTTCCAAATCATTCATGATCTTAGTAAAACGAGTATCCAGCTGGTCGATAGTTTCGCCAGCTTTCATCTGAAATGATTCAAATCTTTGGACAGCTGTGGAGAGTTTGCTCTCTTTGATTAGGGAGGTCCCTTCACAAAGGATAGCTAGTCTGTCCCACATCTCTTTGGCAGTCTTACATTTTAACACTTTTCCTAGATACTCGTTAGGAAGGGTGTGTAAAATGTAATTTTTTGCCAAACTATCCAAATTATTTTGACGCATTTCTTCTGATGTTAGATCTGACCTGGGTTTCTTGACGAGAGTACCAATTGGTTTGCTTGGGTCAAGAACAGCAGTATTTGGAATCATCGTAACAATGGGTCCTTCTGTGATGACAGAGATCATTAGGTCGTGCGTGGAACTGAAAATGGCTTCCATTCGCAGCTTCCAGTAGTCATAGTCCTGAACCTGGAACTTGGGTAACTTGTTAGCGCTGATCTCAAGAGACATGATTTCAAGAAATAAGTGCTAAGTGGAGTTATGATCAAGAAAAACAGATAAGTCAAGAACAGGGAGCACGAAACAGATATAACAAGAGTATGTTGATCAAGAACACGTAAGCAAGTACAATCAAAGACCAAGACTTCACCCAAAGTCTTAAGTTGGTTATCAAGAAACAGCAGTTCGTAAACTACTGCTCTGATACCACTTGTAGGTCCCCAAAGTTGAGTTAATATCGAGGGAAGCTAAAGAAAATGTCTAGAGGGGGGTGAATAGACTTTTCTAAAATCTTTCGATATATCAGAATACAGTATGCGGAATACGAAATTAACAATGAGCCCAATCTAAGTTTATACTCAACTTATCAAATTCGAGAACTCTGTTCTATACTCAACTTGTCTTGTTCAGTTATGTGTATAAACAATTAAGCAATTAAATAAAACAGTAAAGTAAACAACACAAACAATTTATAGTGGTTCGACAACTTGTCTACATCCACTCTCACAAACCCAGTTGTGCTGTTTCCACTAAACTCTTCCAATCGAGTACAAGTGTATATTCCTGTCTTTTAAGTCCCAAGAAGAAGACTTAGATCTTCTAAGACTATACCTCCAGATATGTCTATGATCTAACTAGAAATTTAACAAGTATCTAGCAACTTGATAAAACAACA
Source organism: Galeopsis tetrahit (assembly GCA_963675135.1). Classification (NCBI taxonomy): domain Eukaryota; kingdom Viridiplantae; phylum Streptophyta; class Magnoliopsida; order Lamiales; family Lamiaceae; genus Galeopsis; species Galeopsis tetrahit. Next base: position 61,468,002 of record OY776131.1, read on the forward strand.
AAACTAAAAACTTCTCTGATCTTCAGTAGTAGCCTTTTGAATTCTTCACTTGTCTTCTGGCTTCTTTCTGAATCTTCAATCTCTGCGAGTAATCTTTTGTATGTAGCTTTAATACGCTTCAGTATATAGAGTTTCAGTAGTTAATCAGTAGTCTTCAAATGATCATCATTATGAAGTATTTATAGACTTCAATCTTCAAGAACTTAGTTAGTTGTAACCAACTTTTCTTGATAACTATCTTCAACTGAATCTTCTTATCCTTCCACGCGTTTCTTGTTATGAATTAGTTATTCCATAACTAACTTCTTCATCCTTATCTTTATACGCGCTTCATTTAGACTTTTAAGTTTGACTTGTCTTCTGTAGACTAGTATGTACTTGTCTTGTAGTCCACCTGTCTTCTCAAGTAGTAGACTTCAAGTCTTCTTGTCTGGTCTTCTCGTGCAATCTTCAGTAGATGACTATACTAATCTATCAAGACTTATTACATTACTTTAAGCTTTCATAATACAAGCTTAGTCAACTTATTATCTATACAATCAAACTAATCTATTACAATTAAAAACATGAGCTCTATACAACATTTATTATAGCTCAATAACAAACTAACATATATGAAATATAAACAATATATGAATTTATAAGTACTTTATCTTTTCATGTGAACTCTACTGGTCTTGTTCAAGATGACTTAACTCAACTAGACTAGATCAGTCAACACTTAGAAAATATTCAAACTACTTTTGGCTTATCAAAACTTCATCTTATCTTTTCATCATGTAGGACTTGTCTTAGGATTCATATCCCAACAGTTATTTACCTTCTTTTTTATTAATTTCACCCCCAAATTTTTTAAAAGAAAAATACATGTAAAATACTATATTACCATTTTATCAATTAAATTAAAACACAACTCATTAAAATTATAATTATACACCGACTATCGATTCACCAATGAAGCACCACGAAGTCAAATATTATTCTATTTTTTTAACTTTTAAAAAATAAATATAAAAACATAACGAATATTAAAAAAATATGAAACTCAAAAATAAAATTTCCAGTTTTTTTTTTCAAAAAATGATCAAAATTTAGGAAAAAAATACAAAAAAAATTGAAAAAAAAAACTAAACTAAAAAATTCAATTTTTTTCTAATTTGGGTATAAATGTATGAATATGACATGCTCACTTTCTAGCTTTAATCTGATTTATAATAACTAAGATTATTTTGTTATGTCTTCATGATTTCTAAAATGATATCTGGTTTGTTACAAGTTTTTTAAGGTTGTAGATTATTTTTTAAAATTAATTAATAATATATATAATCTAATTGAAAAATAAAATTTATATTTAGAAACTTAAATGAGTTGAGAATTGGGGAAGAAACCAGCATAATATTGCATCAGCTTTATTATTTTCTTTGGGGTCATCGTCATGTTGATGCATTCATATGTTTATTGAGTGTGATCCTATCTATTAATTGAATTGTGTGTTCAGTGTGATTCATTCTCACTTTTGTTCTTCTTACTAGTTAGTTAATATCATTTTTTTAATATTGATGTATTAATTTGCATGGTATGCCTAGAATTATAAATGTGTTAAGTTATGTATTTTTTGTTAAATATAAATATTAGTTTAAATACGATATAGTATTAGTACGCCTATGGTATAGTACTAGTTAATATATTGTATAGTACTAGAGATTAATGTGGGTATAAAAATATTACGGAGTATTTAATATATGAACTAATACTATACAATATTTGAATTTATACTATACTATATATATTTGAACTAGTACCATAGAGTATGTGAACTAATACTATACAATATCTGAACTAATACTATACTATATTTGAACTATTACCATAAAGTATGTGAACTCGAAACTTGAAAAAATTAAAACATGTACCAATATAAACTAATATTATACTGTATATGAACTAATATGTACAATACTGCATATTAACTAATAATATATCATAATATTTATCAACGGTTATCATAACACTTATAAACTAAAAATTATATTCATAAAAAATTAAAATAAAGTGATTAAAAAATGAAAGTTCAAATGAAAAAAATAATTAAACAATGTAAAACGAAGTGAAATTTGTAAGGAATGAAGTAAAATTTTAAAAGGATAAGGTGAAAATTATACACCAATTAATTAAAGTAAAATAGTACCAATAAAATTGAACACTTGCTTAAGAGGGGTGAGAGTTTTATTTTTTAAAACAAATTATTATTATACTATTTAATACTTTAAAAAAATAATCAATATTATTTTTAAAATTTTCTTATTAGACTTTAAAATTTTAGAATAATTATTTATGACATAAAAAGAAAGTACATTAAAAAAATTATCATTTGAAACACAAATGATAAACAGGAAGAAAAATAAATTTAAAAAATAATATTAAAAAGATAAATATAAATATCAATTGAGTAAAATAAAAAAAATAAAATTTTAAAAAATTAATGGAGTATTATTTTTTAATGATAAAATTAAAAAAAAATAATTGAAGTAAAATAAATGGGTCATGTGCTATTGGATTGGATATAGTAAATGGGTCATGTGTTATTTGTAATTGGTTATTGGATTGGATATAGTAGTTACATATATTGGATTGGATATAGTAGTTACATACATGTAACTGGTACACAAGAGTACAACTCTTTACCGTTATAGTAGTATTAAGAAGGGAAGAAAATGTCATAATTTTTTCTAGTTGTATCAACTTTTCCCCATCCCTCTCATTAATTTTTTTTTTTTTTTTTAGGGTTTGCAAGATCAAAGTCAAATGTCAATACAATTTTGCGTCCAAATCTAATGATCTTCAAACCAAGACAACAGTCTTTTGTCACGGTCGCTGCCTCATCCAATCGTGAGGAAGTGGAAAACGAGTATCCCTTTGCTCCACATGAACGTCCAGGACTCCTTTCTCAATACGAGACAGCTCCACACTAAGGTGTTCTCATATTAATAAACAGGAAACAAAAAAAGGAACAAAGTTCCACCAAATACCATGATCACACCAAACTTCAAACCACTCAAAAAAGTCTCAAAAGTCCCACACAGGGGAAAGCAAATCCCACACAGGGGAAGAAGCCCACAAAAAATCCAAAATTCCCACACAGGGGAATGAGAGCCCACAAAAAACCCAAAATTCCCACACAGGGGAAAGAGATCCCACAAAAGGGGAAACAAAAGCTTACAAACAAAAACATAAACTGAACCAAACAACAAAACCCCAACAAGAGAACAAAGGAAAATAAAAAACGATGCAGAAGGGAAAGACTGAAAAACTTAAAAACAAACAAAAAATGGATCAACAGATAAGCCCCCTCGATCGGCCACCGTAGCGCCATCGAGGAGGTCCTACCTGTTGATCCCAACGACTCTAATAAAATTACATAATCGCAGAGTTAAACTGAAATGAGAGATTGATGGAGCAGCCTGTGTGACGGCGGTGATTCGGCGGCACAGTGGGGTGCGGTGATGCCTATCTAGTGCAGGAGGCGGCAGATCTGCAGATCTATTGCGGGAGAAAGCAAACGGTGGCAATCGGAGAAGATTTTTTTTCCGCAAAACGAATACGTCCTGGCTAGTGCTCACGGTTTGACGTAACGTTTTAAAAGGTAAAACGACTTTCGCCTCTATACAAGCAGCACCACAACGTATAGAGTTCCAACGAACTGAATCGACATGAAAACTAGACTGCACTCTATATGTTCAATGCATATATGTATGATGTTATGATTTTTTCTAGAAAATCAAGCGTTATGTCTCTTTGTGTGAGTATGCAAGTGTGTTTCTGTGTGTTTTGCAACATGAAACATGTACCCTATTTATATGCATGTTCCAACATGTGAGGGGTCTGATTCACGTGTTATGCAACACTAAAATAAACAACCGCAAGTGTACGGTGTCTATCGTAGCGTGATAAGCACGAGGTCGATCCCACAAGGAGGTTAAGCGTAAAAGGGTAGTTTGTTAATTGAGTTCTATTTAGACGTGATCGATAACTTGAAAGTGTTGATTTAACCTAAATTATCTACCAAAATTGTCACTAGTAAACAATGAAAAGAGTACATACAAAGTCGATCAAATACCATGCAAATCAATAAAACGAAGGTAAAGTGGGTGAAGATGCAAAGAAAGAAAGTGGGTTCCAAGGCAATTGTAACACATAGATATCCGTTTATGATCTCGTTTAAATGGCCATTAAGGTTATCTCATATAAGGTGATCACACAAGAAGAATTAATTAATCTCTCGATCTAATTAACCAAAGGCGCAATGTAACATAGGCTCGTATTTCTACCTCACAAACGTTACACCGCCTAAAATATCTCCTAAGATCATTCAAGTCCCTCTCCGATAATTAATCCTCTCTCGAGATCATAATAATACCGGGTTGCATGCTTGCATACGATTAAACAGAATAAATCTCTCGATCTTACCCCAATTAACAATGAATTAAGCAAATCATCATGGTCAATAACAACATGCTTTGCAATAAGGAATTAAGCACACAAATAAGAGACAAACACCAATTAAAGCAAGAAATTAATCATAAACTTCAATCCAAGTATCTACAATGCCTTAGAACCACAAATGTGTGTGTTTAGCTAACTACTAGCATAATCCAATTACAAATTCCAAATGAAATAACTAAATAAAAAGGAAAAGAAAGAGAAAGCTTAGTCTAGAATGTGGTAGGGAATGGAATTTGGGAGCTATTACATCCTTTCTTCCTTGATTTGGTGAAGAATTGAGAGAGAAATGACCAAAACACCTCCAAGTATGTGTAACTATGTGTGGATTTGGGGGAGAATGTCTTGGATTTCAAGAAAAGGGGCTTTTATAGTGTTGGGGAAGGGTTTGGATGGCATATTTGCAAGTTGATCCCTAAAAAATGGAGAAAATACAAGTTTGGCACCGAAAATGGGGTGACTCGGCCGAGTTGGGGTCACTCGGCCGAGTGAAACACTTAAAAAGCGTGTAGCAATTCTTTCCAGCCGAGACTCAGCCGAGTTGGGTTCACTCGACCGAGTGGTCTTCAAGTCCAGCAGCTACGGCATTCATCCTTACTCGGCCGAGTTGGCTCACTCGGCCGAGTGCGCAGTAATATCCAAACTCGCAGATTCGGCCGAGTTGAGTCACTCGGCCGTGTGCGCAGTGATGTCTAAAGTCTCAGATTCGGCAGAGTTGCCTCCTCCCCTTCTCGTTTCATGCATAACTTTCGCCTCGGGTGTCGGATTGACTTGATTCCTTTGGCTAATCCACTCCGTTTTTCGAGACGAATCCAACCGTGCACTCCTCTTTCCGGTACGAGCACTTGTGGTATGTGTTTTGCTCCAAATTCCATCGTTTTACCTACAAAATCGACAAAACACAACCTTTCTCTCATTTCGGCTTAAACAATCATAATCAATGCATAAATCAATGAAATCCACATCAAAAAATGCTTCACGTGTGCCTCTAAAACGTGTAAATTCCACCCGAATCAAACTCCCCCAAACTTAAAATGTTGTTTGTCCTCAAACAACTAAGCACTTAAAGCAATGAGGGTGGAATGATCAAAATGGAATATTCAATGTAATTCACACATGTAAAGTAAGATGCAATGATATCTCTTTCTCAAAGTGAATTTCTCAATGAAGGTCATAGGCTCATTATTGCCATTCACACTCATGGATCAAAGAATGCATAAACACACAACACATTGTGAATGGGAAACAAAATCCAAATGCTCAAGTCCTCTACTCACATGACAAAGTGTTTCTCTCAAACACACAAACAAATTGAGGATATTAATGCACTCATCAACCAAGTTATGCTATGCAGTCACCATATGCTTGCCCAACTTCTACTTTCAATAACACTCAAATGCTCAACAAAGTGATCAATAGGACTTAATCAAGGATGTAACATTGGCTCTTTGGACAAGGTAAGATGAATTTGGGAATTGTGACTCTTCTAGTGGAGGACAAAGCTTGTTGTTTTACAATGTGTGCTTTCACTTTCAAAGCTTACAAACTTCATCCTCATTTTTCTTTTTCCTTTCTTTTTCAAGCATTCATCACCTCATCTTTTGAACCATTTTTTTTTTCTTTTCAAGCTTTTGGGGCTCTTTGTCCCTCTTTTCTTTTCCTTGATTTTCTTTTCATCTTTCTCTTTTTTTTTTTTTCAACTTTTCCACTTTCTCCTTTCACCAAAGATATTCATTCAAGCACATGTTTTTCCACTTTGTCTTTCATCCCCCACTAGATGTAGGAATCAAAAGGTTCAAAAGGCTAAGTGGTTAACATTGTAGTTTGCCAAGAAAATGAGGAATTAAGCTCAAGGGGCTAACTACGGAAGATTACTTCAGTTTTGGGAAATTTTGGCTAAGTGGCTCTTTTAGAACAAGATGGCCTATATCACATCACAAAGTCTCACACAATCATGCTTTCAAACAAGAACTTAGGCAAGTTCTAGAATCACTAGCAATAACCTAGTCCACTCTCAATGAATTAAATCGGATTACATGTTCGATTTATGGCTCAATTCTCACCGGTTTATTCAATAGAACTCTCACATTCATCAAATGTTCCCAAACAACAACACATCATGCATCCATGTTATCAAAGCTCACAACTATGAACACAAAATGATTCTATATTCCAACACCAATCATGCAAACATTCGAAGCAAATAGATATCATCACAACTACTCAACAATGGATCCCAATGACTATTCATGCTCACATTTCACCAAAGATCCACTACCCAACATATAATCAAAACCAACTTAAACAATATAAGCATGTGAAAGCTAAGTGTGCGCCGGTGCAAAATGTGACACAAGTAGAATGACGAACCGGTGCAAGGGTAACAACTAGTAGAAAAATAAAAGAAAAAAAAACTCCCCCAAACTTAGAATTTTACTATGTATAAATTCTAAGTTTGGGGCTACAAGTTGTTACCTCCCTCCTTGCACATCCAATGCTTCTTCAAAGATCACCATTGCAACACTTGCTTCCTCTCTCCAAAGTTGGTTTTGCTTTCTTCTCCATTCTTCAAGATGTGATATCCATAGTACTCTTCATCCATACCTACAAAATAAATCAAGCTTTCCGGTACGATCACTTGTGGTATGTGTTTTGCTCCAAATTCCATCGTTTTACCTACAAAATCGACAAAACACAACCTTTCTCTCATTTCGGCTTAAACAATCATAATCAATGCATAAATCAATGAAATCCACATCAAAACATGCTTCACATGTGCTTCTAAAACGTGTAAATTCCACCCGAATCAGGGTCTCCACATTCATTACGGCATTCATTTCATTTGTAACGTCTTGCAGTTACAAGATTTAAATGGTTTTGTAACTTTTTTGCGGTTACAAATTCATTACTGAAACGTCTATGAACCTGGACACCCGAACGTCCAAGTTCATCACAATTTGTAACGTCAATGTACCTAGACATCCTCAACGTCCAAATTCATCATAGTTCAAATTCAACTTTTAAATTTATTTGGGTTAACCCAATTTCAAATTGGGTTTCAACTTTCTGGAAACTTGATTTGTATGAGCCAAGCCCAAATATTCAAGTTCCAAAATTATAGATGGGTCTGAAAGCCCAAGCTCAACCGGACGAGCACACACGTGCATCCGTATAGACTATTGGATTGTTCCTTAGTCATTATTATTTGAACCATTGTAACACCCTCCTATTTATAAGGAGTAATTAGCCCCATTAAACTTTCAAAGTTTTAATGTGGGACAATTAGCATGATATAACACTTTATCTCATAAAGTGTATTATTTGACGTTTCAACTTCGTGAATTAATTTCTCACTCACCGAAATTCGATTTTGAGATTTTAAATACACTACGAACATCTACTCCGAGAGTAGAACGTTTTTATGCCATTTAATTTCCTTGAAATTTTTACCTTTCATGCTCAAAAAACTAATTTCCTTGAAATTACATTTATAGCCCTCAATAAATTGATCAAAGACGAGTGTTCTCCACTCTCATTTTAAAATCAATTAATTAATTAAAATTAATCAATTTCTAACCAATTTCTCCAACAATAAATATATATATATATATCATTTTAAAGATCGAGTCGTACTTTGTGTACACTCTCACACTCAATTTTATACTACATGAATTCTTTCGAGGCCTAATCAATTAACCCTGTGCCTTGGCTTTTCTTCTTTCTTCGTAAAATCCTTCTTCCTCCTGACTAGTTTTCTATATCAAATCTTGAATTTCGTGAAACATTAATTCACAGGTACGTATATAAGAATATTATTACTCTGTTACATACATACTACGTCTCTATCTATCATATACTATATATTATCAATTTATCAGCATTTGTTTTTATCGAAAACTGATCGAGTCGATCAGTATGGTATGTGGATTAAGCCCTTGTATAAATATGGTAATTAATTACTAGATAAAGTCGTCGTTATTTAACGATATAATCTTGTAGGCGCTAATTTCGGGTGTACGATATATATATCTGTAAATTTCTGCGGAAGTAGTTATACTTTTTTAAATCAGATTTATATATTTGTGTTAATTAAATATTTAGTGATTGATAAGTATTGAGATTTTACCCTAAAATTTTCAGAGATTTCAAACAGGGTTAATTACTTCTTCAAGGTATTCTTCTTTTCTCTTTTTCTTTATTTATTAAGCATCGATCATACTTTGATTTTATTGTTCCAGTGTACAAAAATTAATGAATTCATGCTGATCTTAATTTTGAATTAGTAATTATATGTATTTGACAGATAGATGGATAGAGTGAGTGAATTAAGCGATGACATTCTCATATCCATACTCTCTCGATTATCATTCCAACAAGTTGCTGCCACCGCCATCCTTTCCACTCGTTGGCGCCATCTCCACACGCGCCTCCTCCCTCTCAACTTCTACTTCCATGACCTAACACAACCTGGATTTTCAAACTACGTAAGTAGGATCAATCGTGCCATCGATTCATACAAAACTACTCATCATGACAAAAATTACATGCACGTTTCAAAGGCTTTTACAGTCCATATGCCCGATCCGGGTCACCATTTAGACAATTGGCTCCACTTTGCCCTCTCTAAAAATGTCCAAACCATTCACCTCAAGTTAATAATTTCTTGTCGCCACAATTTTCTCTCTAAATTCATCATTACAGCTGGCAAACAAGCCTTCCTTGGCGTAAAGGAGTTGTCTTTAAGCCTCCTTTATTTGGGTGATAGAGATGTCGAACTAATCCTTTCGAATTTTGTTTCTCTTGAGCATCTTTCTATTCATTCTCCCACATGTAAGGCAGGAGCAAAGTCCATTAAGAATTTGAGGGTGTTTGGTCATTCCAAATTGACACACTTTAACTTATCCGATGTTTGGACTATTGAATCCATTCAAGTTCGTGATATGACCAACCTCGTTTCTTTAACATTCTATCAACTCTGCTCTTCGTACTCGTTGTTGCTCGAGAGTCTCCCCAGCCTTGTGCATTTCCACCTTGATCAGAGGTATATGATGCTTCCTGATGTATTGCCCAAGTTATCCTGCATTCGCCATCAACTTCTCCGTCTTAAGCTCTCCATTTATCCCATTTATATGACGGTAATTTGAAAATTGACTTTTAATAACATAAATCATACTGTGTTATTGTTGTTGTTGTTGATCAAATTACGTGTTTGATGCATGTTTCAGAGCTACACACTTACGCATCCTATACTAATAAATCTAAAACATATGGAGTTGAATGTTAAAATGGCGGATACATTTGGTACCCATCAACTCTTTCCATTCATTGAAGCATGCCCTTCCTTGGAGAAACTCGATATTCAGGTATATGGATTCAATTATTAATTTGCTTCATTTTTTTAAAAAAAAAATTCTATTATGAAGTTGTGTAATCGTGTTATACTTTTTCAGTTCACGTGGCCATTTGACGCCGAGTATTTGTGTACAAGTGTGGATCAAGATTGCGTTAAGAGGAAGAAGCCAAGTTACAATCTGAAAAAGGTGAGGCTGTCGGGATATTTTGGGAGCGTGTCCGAATTGGAATTAGTGATGTATTTGATGAACAATGCTGTGGAGCTCCAAGAAGTGGTAGTTCAAGTTTGTGACAAGAGTCATGAAATTAGAGAAAAGGCAATCGCTCGTTCATCTTTTAGTCTTCAATCCGTAACACCAAATTCAGTTAATTTAGTCATAATATAGTATGAGATGAATCTAAAATAAAGTGTGTTGAACCCTTTTTACGAGTATATTTAACCCTGTTCTCATTTTTCTTTTTAATTATTTAAGGATTTTTTAACCCTCTCACGTGAGAGGGGCGAGTGGTTGATTCTTCCTTGTCCTTAATTTTTGTGCAGCTTGCGCTTGTGAAATTAATTTGAAGAATACAAAACTGATTGATGAATAATACAGGCGGCGGTTTACAGGGGAAATAAAAAAAATAACACAAAATGGATTTGATTGTATGTATCAATGTATGCCATGATTGAATTAAATAAGAAACAAATGCCATGAAAATCAAAGCAATATTGAACCTAAATGACTATGTATTATTTACAATTTTAACTTATTAAAATTGTTGAATGAATATACAACGATTCTCATGTTAAGCATGGTATAAAATTCAATCTAACGAGGTAATGGCTATAATCATACTAGACGTTCAATTTCTTACTATGTTTCATTTTCAGCTCATACTGTTAAAGCCATTCTGAGAGCTATCCTCATGAGGATGTCTTCTCTGAGAATTCCTTTCCATGTCGATTTCCCTGTTGTTTTTTTGCGACAAAATATTCTCAATCTTTCGTCTTTTCTTGTCTCTGGTCGATTCCTCTTTCTCGTCGATCAAAGATATCAATTTCTGAAGGCGTTTAGAATGCGAGCCGCCCGATGTAACCTGCTCGTCTGTTGCAGCTCGACGATACTTGAGAAGAATCTGGATGAAGTATATGACGAGAGCAGTGAAACAAGCTATCCCACATAGAAGATAAAGACCCCAAAAGCTCTTTAGATGAAGTCGATCTGATTCAAGCTCCGTGTTGTCCGAACTGCAAGCACTCGTCGTCAGCCACTTGTCGTGAATTCGTTGCAAATCTCCGTTCTCGGAGAGGGTTAAGATCGCTGTCGAGAGATCGAGTGCCAGAGGCGAATCTCGTGGAAATGCCTTAATAAAAATACACAAAATTAGATACTACTATTATGTCCAAATTTTCATATATTCCACTATAATAACACTATTTTATCTAATTTCCCGCAATTTCTCATTTAAATAAGCAGTGGAGAATATCTAAATCTAAATATATACTGTATCTAACAACTCAAAACAAGTGTACAGAAAATTAATAAAATTAGATATACTCACAAATCCCCAGCCAGTTTTGGTGAACTCTTGACCAATAACTCTGAACTTGCATTGGCTTGCCAAGAAAAGCTCAACATACGGGCGTTCATCGACGATAGCAGAAACGCCTCCCTTCTTTGGACCTTGTAGGAGTGCATTGGCGTACTCTTCAGGCGATCCGAGAGCTTTGAGCCTCGACTTTGGTATGCCTATTCCCTCTGTCAGATAATGTTCGGCATAAGAACCAACTTGATATCCAATAAGGTCGTCTCCTTCTTTCAAGGACTCGATTCCTTTGATAGGAGAGTACAGCTGTTGTACTGTGAGTATAGACGTCAAACTCGCTGTGTAGCTAGAGTTTATTATCAGAACAACAAAGAGCCACAAGATCAGTACTAGACGTCCAAGCGTACTCACAGTCGTCTCCCCTGAATTGAAATAAGGAACCGAGAATTTAGATCATAAAGCGGCAAGAAAAAGGTATTGAGAGAATAAGTGGAACTCACTGTGGGCAAAGAAGAGAGTCGAGAGACTGAACCTGCACGCCAAAAGAAACGTACGATGTCAAACAGAATAAATATAGAAGGAAATTCATAAGTTTGAAGCTCACCATATAATTGTGATGAGCTGCTGCTTTGGTGGTCCTCGGAATTCATCATTTGTTCGATGCTCCAAAATCCAGACGACTATACCGATAAGAACAAAAAAGACAGCAGTAACTCCCCACATTTCACGAGAAAACGGCCTTAGGAAAGCCCAAGCCCCCGTGTTCTGCTTTCTAACAAGGGCCACCACCACAAGCCCGCCTGCAGCATACGGCTGTGTAAAATCCACAATCCTTGTTCGGTTTGTTGTAATCGCAATATCACCAACCACACCATCAAGTTCCTGTCACAACCAACCATAATTAATGTTAAACACCAACACAAATAAATAAATAAATAGATCACTATTCAAATCTTGTACTTACTCCTGTGGTGATCATTTCCACTAGCTTATTGTAATTTGGATTTTCTCTGCCATTTCCAAACGGGATGAACTGATAGGGAACGGCGTAAGGTAGCAAGTTCACAGCAGCCGTGAATACGTCTATGCAGAACCCTTTAGACATATTAGTTCCGGAAACTTGAGAAACGAACTCCTTGTAACCAACTCTACGAGGCACACCAATCCTCAGCAGTTTCCCATTATTCGGAAAAACCCAACCACGTGGCGTTCTTACCGAATCTCCAGGCCAAACAACGCTACGCAGTTGTTGATTCGCAGTAGACCGATTAGGGGGCTTCAAATAAAGAGCCTCGGGTGCTGCAATCGACAAACCAGAATAGTTCGACCAGTAACCAATTGTATGGAGACCTGTCCCAATTACATTTATGATTTCATACGCAGGAAAAACGAGCGATTTGTCCCGACTAAACTTGACAGGACCAGTTAGGCCTACAAAATCACTCTCCCAAATACTCTTTAGAAGCAGAGGGCCCCCATCGAAAACCACCATGTTTTCAAGATTAAGGCTACTACTCCCTCTGAAAGAATTCAAGTTTGTGTCATTGGAAAACGAGATAACCCCTCCTTGATTAAAGAACGAATCGATAGCATGAGCAAGTAACCAAACGGTGTCATAAGCATACAGGCCATATGAGCTTAGGCCCAACGAGCCATGTGTCAGCTTGTTCCATCTCGTTGCAAATGCTCGTTTCCTTTCAGAATCGGGTGTGTGCTGACGCAGAGCGAGGACTCCTTGCATTGTGTCTGTTACAGTTCCCGAATGAAGAAGATGCGAAGCAGAGTCAAGAAAAGACGAAAGCCAATCTGTAGCAATCCAAACATAGCCGTCATCCATCATTCCAAGATAATGTGCCACAGAAAAAACCTTCGATCCTGTTGTTGAAGAAGTGTGAAGAACAATAACTCGGGACTCCATTAACGCAGCTTTGACGAGGATATCCATGATCTCACTCCGCGAGATGTCCCCCGGAGGAATTCCTGCTTTGTAAGAAACTCGACATTTTCTTGCAGCAAGTGCATCGTCTAAAGCAGATAAACCATTTCTCCCATAATCATCATCGAGGAAAATAACAAGTACTTCCCTCCAACCGTAATGGTCAACTATTTCAGCAACAGCAGACATTTGGTGCAGATCACTCTGTGTTGTCCTAACGAAATAAGGAAATTGAAGGGACGCGAGAGTAGGGTCCGTTGCAGCAAACGATAGAAACGGAGTTTTGAGCTCGTTTGCAACGTGCAATATAGTGTGCGCAACTACAGAAGATTGTGGCCCTATGACTGCAAAAACATCAGTCTCCATGAACCGTAAAGCTGCAAAAAGAACATCAAAATTCGTCACTCTTTCACTCCCTAAATGGAAAACAAACACAAAATCAGAGGTTTTCAATTGCCAAGTCAATAACTCAAATGCACAATCACTACATTCTCCTCAATGTTCTGTTTTTCAAGAAAGTTAATAGTTCATACATTGTATTAAAAGTTAAAACAAGCTTCATATTCTTCCATTTTCGACACGAAAAAGAAAATATAACCAAAACCCTTAATAAACCTTATAGAAAAAGAAACTAGAGGATCAAAAGGCACCTTCAATCAAGCCAAGAAATCCACTGCAATTGGAGTTTCTGATATCGACAATAAGTTCTGTTCCATTGAGCACACTAGAGTTGGCATTCACATCTTTAACAGCCTCTTCAATTGCAATCTTTGCAACTCTCCCAATTGTAGATTCAAGTGTGAAAATAGCTCCAGCCTTGACAGAATTTGGCCTAGAAGAGCCACTCACAATCAACCCATCCGAAAGCACTCCCAAACAGAGTGACCACAAAAGGACAAACCAAAACATTCTCATCTTAATTAGATACACATTAGCCTACAAAACCTGCAAACGCAAAAATATGAATCAAATTAACAACTTCCTGCAAACATTTCTTTCGCAAATAGCTATCATACCTCTCTACTCTTGCCTATTATAAACCACTAGCCATTATCTAACATTTATGCACATAATTTTTTTTATTAAAAAATTAGAAAAAAAAAAAGCAATAAATCAGCATCTGAATTTAGCACATGGAATGCTCAAGAACAAGGCATTGTTTAATTAGTTTCCAGCCATTTACACATCAAAAGGAGCAAAAAGAAAAACTGCAGAAAAAGAATTAGATTCTTAGTAGAGAATCGAACCTGGGAACTCCATGATTTGAAGTTTGAACCAAGATATGCTTCATCAGAAAGTAATTAAAAACAATTTTGGTGTTTTGAAGCAGACAGAAAGAATGGCGGAGAAGGAGAGCCATAGAAATTCATTTCTTGAGAAAGATCGTGTGGCTCACGTGGGAAACCAATTTCACGTTCAGAACTTGACCAAGGAGGCAAAACCCATCAGAGAACTGTAGCCGTCGGATCAAAGTATGGCCCGCCAATGTTTTAACTTCTTCTAAGAATAAATAAACAAATTGGAGTAGATAATAATTTAGATGATAAGATATTTTCGTATTTAGCTTATGGGTATAGGCTTCCTAGTCATGTCAGTGTGTGAAAAAATATTCATAAATGAATTAAGTGGGATTTGATCAAATTGTTAAATTATTGTGGTCGGTTAGGGGAATCATGTGAAATTGTAATTACTCATATTTTACGGTACGATTTAAAAACGTATTTTATTATAAAAACAAAAGGTTATGGCGGTAAAGGAGAGCCATAGATGTTTACTTACAAATACGGAAAGATCGTGTGGATGAAGTTGGTGTTGTCAGGTGGGAGACAATTTCCGGCCAACTTGGCAAAAGCAAAACCCATCAAAGAATTCTAGCCGTCGGATCGGATCACACTATGGCCCACTCTTTTTAACTTCTACTACTAGAGATAAATAATTTTGAAAGTTAGTAAGATATCTTGCTTGTGCTTGTGGAATATAGACTATACTATAGGCCTCACTATTCATTTGTAGTAAAATATTCTTGATATGTGTGTCAATGAGTTTTCCTTTTTAAGTAATCTTGATCTTCAATCCTTTTCTAATTAAATTAGAAATGTTATTCATTTTAATGGTAACGAAAGTGAAGAGACGAGTGTACATTTTTCTTCACATGTGAATTATGTCTTTATTCTCTGTACAAAATGTGGAAAACCTCACCAAGAAGATAACTAAAAGGAAAATGGAGGTGGAATTTGAGGAAGTTGTTAAATTATTCTTGTCCGCGAATAATGTTAAGTTGTGAAGAGAGAAACTTTGTCATCGTAAGTATTATATTAGTGAGATTGTAATTTCAGCAAATATAAAAATTGTGTAGGATCAAAACTATTCATACTTCTTCAAAATAGAAAAAAACTATGCATACTTGGTAAATATTTAATTAAATGATTTCATATAAAATTTTCAAAATTATTGATGGTGACAGATCACCACGTTTTAATTGCTTGTGACTGTTGATTGGGGTTAGGTGATTAAGAGAAGTTATACTACTGCCGAAGAAAAGAATAAAATTGATTTTTGGTAATAGAATATTGAGACAAATGTTGCAATAAATGGATTTTTTTTTTTTTAACCCTTTTCACATAACATTGATATTTTCTTTTTAGTAATATTAAAATATAGATTTAATGTTATCAACAGATTATCACGTTTTACGTTTAAATGTAAGATAAAATATAGGAGTATTGATTTAATAGTATATTCAAAACCTCTTTCTCAGTTCGATTTATTAAATATTTTGTTTTATAATAACTGCTCCACTTGACAATAATGCACCTATGCAAGTTGATACTATATGATGGGAGATTGGGTTACTGCATTTTGGCTTTGAACGGCAGCAAGAATCAATAATTTAAAGGGTATAAAAGTGAAAGACCAGTGGAGCGAGTTAGGAAGCTTCCTAGACCGTCCCACAATGACAGAGCCACGAATTTTTTTTAGAATGGCCAGGAATGAATGTAATATAAAATTTAAAAGTAATTTTTTTTTTTTTTTTACATAAGTTGCAATATGCATAATAAAAACAAAATCAATGTTATCAAATAATTATTTTTCAATATTAACAATCATATAATTTGATAAATTAATCGTTTTCCATTTTATTTCGACAACACTCTTAACATGCTTCATTATTGAAAATGTTCGGTTGATCGTGACAGAGGTAACAAGAGATATCAAAACAAGGTGAATCAATCTCATAATCAGAGCATACAATTGCACCTTGTTTGTCTCGACTCTTGACTAACTTTTTGAATAGTTAAAAAATAGTTGATAAATTCCGATTTTTTTTTTTAAGATTATTTAATTGAAATTTTAAATTATGTAAATAGTTAAATATGTACTTATATTTTACAAATAATTTAACAAAAACTAATGTAGATTAATGGTAAAAACTTTCTGGGTTTTTTTTACGGTAGTTAAATTATACAAACCGACTATCGTAGTCAGTATGTCGAATTGCACCACATGGCGTCGTATGAACTTGCTACTTGTTATACAAATTTAAATTAATTAAATTATTTTTTAAATTGTATTGTATTATTTACTATATTATATTATTATCTTTCTTTAATATAAATACTTTTTTTTATTTATAAAAAATTACTATCCTACCCTTTTAATACAAATTTCATTCATTATTATTTTAAAAGTAAATACATATCATTCCAACAAAAATAAATTAAATAATAATACATTATTCAATTAAAAATAAAAATAATAATTGAAATTAGTGTTCTTCTCATATTCTCCCAATCCCATCGTGTGCGTGCAAATTCTCTCCAAATTTTAGAACTGTCAAATGGGTCGGGCTAACCCATTACCGACCTGTTAGGAAATGAATTGATTTTGATTAAGATACCAAAACCCCTGAATGATGATAGTCAGTTTAATTGAGATGATAACTCAGTCTGTCTGTCTTAGGATAATTGAGACAGTTTAGAATTTTGTCTAAGTCTAGAATCTCAGGAATGTTGAGATCATGAATTCAGGTTAGTTGTCCAAGTTGAAATGTTAGTCAGCTTAGTAGTTTTTGTCTTAGCACAATCCGACTGAATACATGAAGACAAAGTACCTGAAGTGGACAACATGGCTGAATGCACAAGATTCAAGCAAGTAATCTGATCTGTTAAAAACAGCAGTGATAAGTGTTGAATCAGATCAAGTGATGAAGAGAATAACTAAAGATTAAGAGCATTGAATGCATCTACTCCAAGAGAGAGCATTAATGAAGCATTAAAGCTATCAAACCTGAACAAGCATTGAAGACTTAGAAGCATTAAACATTGAAGACTTGAATGCACCAAAGAACATTCTATCTGTAGCAAGAATGTTCAGAGAACTTGTCCCATCTGACTGTTGGAGAAGTACAAGTTCTGACACAATCAATCTTGGAAAATGTGCAAGCTTAGAAACTGACACAAGTCTGCACAGCCGCAATTTTCAGAAGTCAAACCCAAGCATTCAAGCAACCATTGAAGAACCTTCTATACACAGTGGATAATAGAAGAGAGCCCAAGTAGCCGTTTCAATTGAGCTACAGATAGACAATTTGAATGTCTATCTCTCTAACGGATAGATGATCAAATTGCTCTATAAATACAGAAGTGATCCAAGGAATCCAAATTCAACCATCTGTTATCAAACTATCATCAAGCAATCACAAGGAAACCAAAGCTTACTTATTAGAATTTCAAGTTTCCTGATCACTTTTAACTAAGCCCACTTTGTAAAATTCAAGCATAGCAGATGTGATACCCAGACTTCTCAATACTCATTTATCAATATACTTCATGTATTATATACGTTTAATAATATTTATGTGCTACTTTTGATCACGCATTATCTTATTTTGCTTTTAAACTACCTTTAAATATTGAGAATTACTATATGCTTGTAGATGATTGGTGGTGAGGTATTTACTTATCTAATTAATTTGAAGCTTATCTAATGATCATTTACGATTATGTACTACTTAAATCAATTTGAAATCTTATTAATAGATAAATCCATCAAAACTAGTTGAATTGCAATTATATATGTACACACATGTGGAAGCTATTTATAATATGTGGAGTAGTTGATAGAATACATATAATTACTAATGGGTTTTTGGTTGTGCGCATATGTACACACCTCATTTATATACTACTACTACTACTATAGTACATGTTTCCCTAAGTCCACCCTAAACATAATAAAAATAATATATTTTAGTTGATATTAAATAAAATGAAAGTAAAGGGAAAGCTTATCTTAGAAGCTATGATGAGGCGGTGGGAATATGTAAAGCCTCCAAGACATAACATGTATACAGACAGGGCCACGACTAGAGCTTTGGTCGGAGAGAGAGAGAGAGAGAGAGAGAGAGAGAGAGAGAGAGAGAGAGAGAGAGAGAGAGAGAGAGAGAGAGAGAGAGAGAGAGAGAGAGAGAGAGAGAGAGAGAGAGAGAGAGAGAGAGAGAGAGAGAGAGAGAGAGAGAGAGAGAGAGAGAGAGAGAGAGAGTAGCAGAGGATGCTCAACTAAGCAAATTTTGATAAATGGATTAGCATGTTTCACGGTTAGATGTTAAAGGGAGAAAGATCTTTTTAGGTAAGTTCTCATTTATTTTAGTATGTGATTTAGCTAGGGTTCTTATACAACGAATTTGATTCTTTGATTGATTAAGAAAAATTTAATAGTAATTTGTTTTGGAGATGCTGCTCTGAACTCTTGTAATAAATAATATAGAATGGTTTTGATAATTTTAAAGAAAACTTGGAGATATATTCTATATATAGTCGGTGAGATCGAAGTGATCAATTCAATGATTTTCTAAATAAATTAGTTAGATAATAATGTGTAATTTCATATAGATAATTGGAGTATATTAATTAATTTTGGTAATTAGAGAGGTATTAATTCATATAGTTGGGTATAGAAGAAGGAAAATGGAGTTAGATCGATAAATGGGATTTCACCTCTGTTATTTTTATATTTTAGTTAGAGGTTTAGATTTGCATTAACAATTTATCTTAATTAGATTTAATATAGAGAGAGAGCCCAAACAATGTCTTAGAAGTGTTGAGAGCCACAATCTTCAAGAATTCCAGGTAAGTAGAAATTCATTTGCAACTACAATGCATAAACATAGTATATTTTGAATTAATTGTGTTGATTGGTGATATATATGTGAGTATTCTTTAATTAAGAAATTTGAGTTTTAGATTATCTTTTGAGTTTCGTAATTATTTTGAGTTGAATCTGTGAATTCAATGGTTATTGTGAATTGAACCTGTGAGTTCAACGATATGTGATAATGTGAGATATCATATGTTGCATAGCATTGCATTGCATTGAGCATACCATGAAAGTAAATGATGTGTTTTAGCCGCAAAGGAATAAAGTTGTAAATTCGGGTTATATTTATATTGGCCATGTGATGGTCTGTATACTGAGCTTATGCCAGTGTATATTGGTAAGTCTGGGGTTCCCAGCAATTGTTTAGAAAATGTATTAGGCGAGTGATTAGAAATTGAATTAGGCGAGTGTTAGAAATCGAACTAGACGAGTGTTAGAAATCGAACTAGGCGAGTGTTAGAAATTGATTTAGACGAGTGTTAGAAATTGAATTAGGCGAGTGTTAGAAATTGAATTAGGCGAGTGTTAGAAATTGAATTAGACGAGTGTTAAAAAGTGATCTAGGTGGTTTCGAAACAAAATATACGTGGAGGATATTTACATGATCTTATTATCATGCATAATTTCTGCTTACTGAGATTTATCTCACGTAGTTTATGCATTGTAGGTAACTTTGATGATCAGTGACTCTGTGAACCTACTGGACAAGCTGTGGAGTCCTACAAGGTTTTGAGTGATTGTGTACATAGATGACGACCTGTTGGGCAGGACCGTGACTTATTATGCTTCCTTTTGTTATATATTGTGTGTTCTTTTGAATATGTATGATATTGTATAATCTAGGACATACTAGTTTATCGATTTAAAAGAGTTATGTGTTGCTGGTATTTGGAAATAAATGAATGCAAATAGGTGGTTGCTGGGTGTGAGCTGATGTTGAAAATAAAAAGGAAAATTATTATAGTAAATGTCACAGGCTGTATTACTTTTAAATTCATATTATATTTAGATTAGTAAATGTGGTCGTCACAGCAAAGAAATATCATATCCCTTTACATTGCTCTTATTGTAAAGGATATCTCATTTAGTTGGAACCGAATCTCAAACCCTTACCTCTTAAGTGAAGTAGTGTTTGTTGTAAAAGTGAGGAGTTAAAAGTTGTAAGTGAAAACAATTTTAACTCAGAGAAATTGAGCACTATTACTCAAAATTTCTAGGGATCAAAGCACTAAGGATAATGTTGTTGATCAGTGCACCTTGACACTATAAAACAAGCTAATTACAGGTGTTAAGGAATTATCCTGTTAAATCAGTGAAAGTTGATGTAGAAGTTTGAGTCTCTGAACAAATATAAATTGACGTGTCTTTTACTTACTGCCTTTACTCATATTCACACATTGCATTCAAAGCTATTCTGAAAAATTGATTTTATAAAAGTTGAGAAAAACAGCTTTGGACAAAGTTCTTGATAAACTGGTTTTTTCAGAATTTGATTAAAGAGTTTTCTCAAGAAAAAGGCCAACCACATTACGCACTTAATATCTCTTTTAGATAGTTGTCCAACCGATTACTTCATGATTCTCAGTAGATTGATTATCTATTAAATTTTACTCACTCAATGAAGTCGTCAGACAACTCTCCTGATAAGGTCAAACAGTTTGAAAAAGAAAATTTTGCATACACAAGTGCATTCCCCCCCATACACTTGTGTCATACTCCCTAGAGGACCAACACGACCCACCAAGCCAACGTTTTTTCCGAGTCAAAAAAAAAAAGTCGGGCCTGAAAAATTATATTTAAAAAAAAGTCGGACCGATCCGCAAAACCGGGCCAAATCGACCCGGTTGTTTTTCGAGGCACTATAATTACAGCCTAGTCCGTTAGTCAGGTGGACTGGGTCGGGCCATCGGGCCGATCCCATTTTAACAGCCATGCCTGTCTTCTCTCCCTCCGTGTGACAATTAATACTAATTTTTTTTAGTTTAATTTGATTTTTTTTATTAATTTTATTAATAATATAAGAATAAATATGTAATTTTAATATTAAATATTTTAATTAAATTAATAAATATAATAAAATATTTTATTGTAAAAATACAAACGTACGACATTAATCACCTCGCCTCCCTCTAATCATCTCAAACATAAGAATTTGGCTCGAGATATTAATTTGTGCACAATTAACTCATGTACAATAATAACAATACCATGTTATACTGGAATACCAGTATATTGATTTATACTAAAATATTAAACATTTATTTTATATGAAATTTTAGTATATCAATTCATATAAAAAATATTAACCACTAGCTATTTCATATTGAAATTAATTATTTAATTTTATTCCATTTAAATTTAAAAGTTTTAAGTACGTTATTTTAATTTTCAAAAAAATATAAAAATTATACTCCATTTTATAAAATTATTACTCTCCCTACCAATTTCACTGCTTTATTTTTATTTTATCTTTACACTTATATTTCACTTAATATCTAAACAATCAATTTTTTTAAAATTCGTGTTTAATCAAATGAAAATAATAAAATTTGGAGAAGTACTTTTTATTAAGATTTCATAATATTGGTATTTTTGGTGTTGATTAAATTGGAATTTAATACTCCCGAGTCCATCCCACAATAACTTTCACACTTTTCTTTTTGGGACGTCCCACAATAACTTTCACACCCTTAAAATGGAAAACCCTTTATAAACTCCACCCTTAAAATATTCTCAATTTTACACAAATGTCATTACTTTTTCTCCACACATACACAAAAGTCAACTCATTCTTTACTTTATATATAATTTTTTACAAAATTACTTCTCAAAACTTTACTCATTATTACACTTTCTTAATTTACGTGCCCACCAACCTATGAAAGTTAATACGGGACGGAGGGAGTAATTTTTAAAAATGATTGGATCTGACATGCCCCCTAATTATTTCAATCTAGACTGCAAGTATTTCCATTAGGACCGGTGGACTATCTAACCTTACCCAACCACATTCCAATCAATACACGACACGTGTCAAAGAGAATCCTATGCGCCGCTTTAACGGCCGCCAACGAACCTTACCCATCCAATACCGCAAAGGCCAAGTAGATTCCGCCGACCGCAACCGTCCGATGTTACTAACCCGCGTAATGCAACGGTTAGGATTCAATTTTACCAATCTTCCAACCAAACATTGCCACGTCCCGGTAAACTTACTGCCGCTTACCTGTCATCACCGGTCACCAACCGCGCTACATGAACTCCACTGCATTTAATCTTTCTATTTTCACACAATTTTCTCCCTTTCCTTTTATTTTCTTCCCATCTGATCGATTTTTTCAGTTTTTTTTGTATATTTTCCCCTGAATTTGATCGCATTATTATTATTTAAATTTTAGACATCAAATTGATCATTATCTGTATCTGACGTAAAGATTGAGTTTTCGTTGCTGTTTCTTACGCATTAAATTGTTTTCCACGGAGGGAATTCGATCTATTGCTCTGAACTCTGAAGTTATCTTAAATTAATTTATATAAAAAGAGTGATTTCGTGGGAATTTTGGTGGAGCATTCTGATCTGGGTAAGGGTAAATTGTGGAAGATATTTGAGTAATTTGGGGGTTTTCATGGTGTTAAGTTGAAGAATTGAGACATTTTTGGGAATAGCGAGATTAGAAGGGTTTATTTTGGTTATCAATCTTGCTGGAGTTAAATTGATTTACGATCCTAGATTTATTAGGGTTCATCCGAGATTATAGAATTCTTCATCTAAAGAGGTCTGGAGTGTGATTGATCTTGCGAAAGATAATTAGGGTTGATGTTTATCAAGGAATATGGCAGCTGATACTCAATTTCCTCATCGTTTTACTGATTTAGAAGGTAAATATAGTCAAGATAATGATGAAGTTTCTGTGGTGAAAGATGAAAATTTAGATCATGAAAGTGAAAATGAGTTGAAGCAAACGTTGAAGGGTAAACCTCCTCGGCATCTATCCGTTGTTCGGCATTCTATTAGCACTGCTACATTATTTTCACCGTCAGATTTATTGGTAAACACACTTTCCATGATATGTTATGTGTATGGATATTTTTTGTGTAAATGTTAGATCATGTTCAATTTAGTCCAAATTTTAATGTATGAGTTAGGAGTATTATATAGTTGGAGTTAGTGATGCTGGTTCTGGTATGTAAATCTAGGTATGCTTTTTAGTTTAAGGTTGCAGTTCTGTAGCTTGTCTTGAATATTATGGAGAATCTGAATTGGAAGAGTTTTTGCCTATTAGAAATTTCTATCATTTTTCGTTCTTGCCTCCTTTTAATATTAATTGTAGTGGTTGGATAATGGGGCATTTTTTACTTTTGGAAAAGAACTAAAGAAGTATGTTTGATATATATACAAATGAATTATATCTGGCTAGTGGCTATCAACTACGTGGAGCAACATCTGGAATCATTGATGAGTTACTACTTAACATATCAAGGAGAATTGACTGTTTTAACCTTATTTATGATTGTTTCTTGGACGCTTATTAATTCGGAGAACTTTGTTTTCAGTTTTCTTGATGCATGAGTAGCTAATACATTTACGTATATTTACAAGGATTCTGATCTGGGAGTAGCTGGAATCAAATCACCATCAGATATAAAGTCTAGCTTCCAACCAATTTTCCGATCTGGAAGCTGTGCTGAGAAAGGACCTAAGCAGTCTATGGAAGATTTCCACATCTGCATAGATAACTTGCCTCAGTATTTAGGTGAAATTGCTGGTGTCCCTTCCCCTGGAGCTTTTTATGGGGTAAGTTCTTACCAAATTTTAATTGCACCTAAGTATGTAATCCCTATTAATAGTTGGCTTCATTTGAAGGGTTTGAAAGAGGTCATACTTTGTGTCTAAATTTGCATTGATAACATAAAAATTTAATATCGACACATGCATTATTTGGTGTATGATTTGTGTGTAGATGATGGCTACAATCTGATCAGCCTCATGTGTGTGTGTGTGTGTGTGTGTTTTGGTGGGGTGATGGTGACTATCCTTATTTATACCTTGAGTTGATATATAAGTGCCTACCACTAGTAAAGTTCTCTTGTGAAACCTCTGAAGTTCGATTTATTTCTTCTTATATTCTTAGTTTTCTCTAATGATCGAGTCTCACTCAGCGTACACTCAGGTTTTTGATGGTCATGGTGGTATAGATGCAGCATCATTCATGAGGGATAACATTCTGAAGTTTATAGTCGAAGACTCATTCTTCCCGGTGTGTTTAGAAAGAGCAATCAAGAGTGCATTTCTAAAAGCTGATTATGCATTTGCTGATGATAGTTCCCTCGACATATCATCTGGCACTACAGCATTGACTGCTTTCATATCTGGAAGGTCTGTCTTGTAGATCTATACCTTGTTATATGAGTAAATTGTAAAATTGGTCTTATCTATTAGGTGTTGGTGATTTTAGTCTCATACTAAAATTGGTCTTATCTATTAGGTGTTGGTGATTTTAGTCTCATACTAATTAATTTTCTCAATTAAGTCTCATAACTTATAAAATGATGCAATTTTAGTTTACTGACTATTTTTTGTTTTAGGAGGATAATTAATTTGTAATTTTTTTTAATTGAAATTAATATGTTAGTGTCTCATCATGCCATGTCAAGTCATTGGTCCAATTGCTACATGAAATTCTGGCAGCTCATGTGAGCAGCACGTACAAAAATCATGCAACTTTGTCAATATGGACAAACATTGCATCATTTAAAAAATGATTCGTATGAGACGAATCGTCAAACCCAATAGATATGGGACCAATTTTTCAATTTACTCTCGTTATATCTCCATTAATGTTGGATTGTTTCTAAAACGTTTCAACAACACTCTGCAGAACGATGATCATTGCTAATGCAGGAGACTGTCGAGCTGTGCTAGGGAAACGCGGTAGAGCCATTGAAATGTCTCGAGACCACAAACCTAATTACACATCTGAAAGAGTCAGAATCGAGAAACTAGGAGGAGCCATATACGATGGGTACCTCAATGGCCAACTATCCGTATCACGTGCCTTAGGGGACTGGCACATGAAGGGGCCCAAAGGGTCTGCTTCTCCGTTGAGTGCAGAAGCAGAGTTGCAGGAGATGTTGCTAAGCGAAGACGACGACTTCTTAATTTTAGGATGCGATGGGCTGTGGGAGGTCATGAGCAGCCAATGTGCTGTCACAACTGTACGGAAAGAGCTGATGCTGCATAATGATCCTGAAAGATGCTCGAGAGAATTGGTTAGAGAAGCACTGAAACGAAATACGTGTGATAATTTGACCGTTATAGTTATATGTTTCTCCCCCGATCCTCCTCCGAGGATAGAAATCGCTCCGTCTCGGGTGAGGCGGAGTATATCGGCTGAAGCCCTGCATCTTCTTAAAGGTGCATTGGAAGATAACTAACTTGTGAGATACTATTCTAATATGTTGTAATAATATGGCTATTTTTTGTGTTTGTTGGTTCATATATAGATTTTGCCTTTTCTTGTTTTCTCCACTGTTTCCTTGGCAAGCAGTTAAGTGAACCATGGAGGTTTTTCTAACTGAGATTCAGAAAAAATGGACAAAGCATATGCGATAAGAATGTTGACGGGGAACATTAATAACCTGAGCAAATCTAAACATTTCATTAGAAAATAATACAAATTTTCAAATCAAAAGCTCTTCGGAGTACTACTTAATGCTTTTGCAGACATAGCTATTACTTTTTTCACCGTCCCACGGAATATATTTGCGAAACTATATCATACAGTTTTTTTGCGAAATATCTTTGATGTGTAACCAGAAGTCCAAGAAGATAAATAGTTCATGTTATGAACTTTCTGAAAAATAACTAACTAGGAGATTGAAGATTTAACTTTCTCTGGACCATCTCCCCAAGGAAAACAAGAAAAGGTCTTTGGAGTAACAATCATTCACAACTACCTCATCTCAAGAAGCATCGCAATCTTATGTGGCTTCTTAGAGTTCCTCGTCAGACGTGTCGTCATCATCAACTGCTTTCCTATTGCCACTGAACAAATAGAGAACTATAATTAGATAGATATCCAGATAAAAATTAAAAGGGTCTGAGGGAACAAAAATATTGCAAGCAAATTTGGACATGAAAAGACTTGCCTTGTCTGGCTACAGTATCTGCCAAGGTCTTGGCATACAACCTTGCTTACTTCGCCTACTTTAACGGACCCCTTCTTTATCAACTCAGATAGCTGTTTTAGCAAAAAGGAATATATTACAAACTGTTGTTGAAAGAAAAAAGTTGACCGGAAAGGAAGAGTTAAGGATTTACCTCATCTTCTGTTTCCTCGAGTAACCTAGGTAGAGGAAATATTGGAATGGGAGGAATTAAACTTGGGTCTAAATACTCCTAAAGATTAAGATATAGAAACTCACATTAACGTACTGAATTTCAGGAACCTAAAAGATTGTCTTACCTTCCACAGAAAGATGAGATGTCTTTTGAATATGCTCGAGCTTCTTGTTTATCTATCATAAAATATTGAAAAAAGGTACAACTGTATTTGTCAAAAATCCCAGAGAACCTAAATAGTTCATATAAATATAGTAAGAGGCAAGAAATCACAAAATCAACGTTGACAGAATCTCCAGGCAGGCCAATACCCAGTTGATAAGAAAGTTATACTGTAAAATTGAATTTGCACTTGATTTTTCAGTTACTAGAGCCTTTCATACGCCTTCTCAGATAATTTAGACAACAAAAGAAATTGCCGTCACTTTTCTTCTATCCAATTTCAAATTATTCTTACACAGCTGCTATAATGTCTGCAACAAAGGCTTATTGTGTTCCTAAGGAAAGTACAATCATGTGATATGAATTCTAACATCAACTAAACAAAGTTTCTCAGTGATCAATCACACTCAACTACTCAAGACAATTCTTCAACTTGCAATACACAACTATCTATCAGTTTAGTTGTGACTTGTGAATATCAGAGACCAGAACAGACAAAGATATGGATTATTCAAGATTACCGCCACACATTCATACTCTGGGTCTACCCTTACTAATTATATTAACAAAATAAGAAACTTACATAAACGTATACTGCAAGAGTATTACTTCAAGTCCTGATTGCTAACAATTAGATCTATTCAAGCATGCCAGTAACTCCTATCAGATCATCACAAGCAGGCATCAACTGGAAAAATCAGTATATAAATAGTTTATCTATTTTTATTAATATTGATTAAAGTTATGGACTCGGGCAACTCTTAAATTTCAGCTACAAAATTTTGAGTTTTAGAGCTGATGGCATATGACTCCATAGGAAAATAAACTTAGGGACCTCAGTACGATAATATATTTTCGAGTGAAGCTGGTATAAGTACTACCTTTGAGGTTGTCCCAGTTATTCACTTTAATCCATACTTGTTTGCTTGAATCCGCCTGGCAACACAGACAGGCTATCATCAGTATAGAATACAGTTCCAATAACTACTGCTTTTTATATCCCCTATCAAAACACCACTGTCATTTCTTGATCTTCCCTCTTAACACATTGACATATTCTGAACTTGCAAATGATAATAAACGTATTTATTTGAAAGGGAAAAACCAGATACCTTCTGAAGAGTATAATCTTGCATTTTATCGCAGAGCCCATCAAGAAGTTCAACTACTCTTAACTCACTGACTCTGTTGGAGAAATATGAGGAACCATGAGCACCACAAAAAGAGGAGGCATACAGGGTTTGATAATTGGTTAAAGAAATCCATCGGCCTATACCTGTAATCTATTAGTTTCCCTTGTCTCTGGCCTTTAGAATCCAAACGGTGCCTCATATCCAAATGATTTCTAGGTTTTTCCTGTTCAAAATGAATCAGTTTTTAAAAAAAAAAAATCCAAAATGTGGTTCCTTAAGAGAGCAATTGTTAGTGCAAAGTGCAAACCATTGTTTCTGAAAACAAATCTAACTACTTAAAGTTTCTAATTAGCCTCAATGTGATATTTCTACAAACTTTGATTACTTGAAAGAGCTATATACAATACTGTAGCCATTTAGTCATTGTCTCTACATCCTCGAATCCAAACTCAACAACAAACAAACTCCAATTTTGTAAATTAAAACACTTTGAAAGATAAGAGTTAAAATAATCATAATTCTATTCATCAATTCATGTAATGCTTAATATCTTTCCAAAAACAGTGTTATCCATAAATATTCATCAACGCGATAGTCATCCAACCGAAAATGCCTCAGAAAACAAATTTTTCATCACTAGAAGTAAATTTTAATCTAATAAATTTACAATCACTCAAGAACAGCTGTCCAAAACCTTACATTCGAGAGTCCCCGCTCCAACTCCTCCTGAAAACAAAAAATACCAATTAATAAAACCGGGGGAAATAAAGTGTTTTTCCTTCATATCGGAAACCTAGAAATTCCAGAATACGCAATATCGAGTAATTGAATAATTCATAAATTAAAAAGTGCATATACTCACGGCAATCGCGTTGCAGGCGGCGCATTTATCGTCAATGCCATACGCTGAAACTGAGAACATTGCAACAGTAATCAACAATATTTTGTACAAATTAAAATCCGCCATTATAGAGCCGAGTTCTTCTCTGCTTGATCTCTGGAGTGAGCAGCTTTCAGCTGATTGTTTTTATATTTACAACAAATAAATTAAATACATATAAAAATGACGACACGGCTTCATAGAGATGTGGTGTACTCACCCAATCAAAAGATGCCACCTGGAAGTTTCTCTATGTTAGACTAATTTTTCGTAATTGGGCTTTTATTCCGTATTGGGCTTACATGTACTAATGGGCTTCGTCTCGTTTCCGATTGGGCGTGGCACAGGAATGTTAGATACACCTCATACACGTACCAAAAAAACGCGTAAGATGACCACAAACATTATGATCGACAATTTTTTGTTGAAAATTTTGAATTTTTTTTTTCTTTCGATAAAATGTTGTTCACAAATTATAGTCGATGATATGTTCTATGGTCGACAAATCAGTGTCGATCGATACTGATTTGTCAAAAAAATGTAAATTTTTTTTTAAAGATTTCTAATTTTCTATATTTGTTTGGTCGGCAGCTGGGCGGTAGCTGCTAAAATGATAAATTGAATTTTTTAAATGTATATTTAATTAATAAATGAGGGGAAGTGCATCTAACATTGGTGGTGGAGTGCAAATAACCCAGGCCTTCCGACTGAGAAGCTTTTGAGTGTTAAGCCCAATCCAGATTAGTATTAATACAAATAGAATGCGGCGTATAGAACAATTTTTCGTTATTTGGCAAAAAAAAAAAAAAAAGTATATACTATAATAATTAAATAATAATATAATGATAGAGCAATGTATTGAAATTAAATGGTTGCATTAATTATCCAAGCTGCTAATCTTATGGAAGTAGAAACAAATTCAATAATGAATGCGTTAGCTTTTTGTTTTTATCGAATTTTAATTTCTGCATACATATAATAAATTAGAATTTATTCATCACAATGGTGTCTTCCAACGGATACGAAATCCTCTATTACATTTATAGAATGAAAATTGATTGTATATGAATATGACTAATATGAGTGGAGATTATTTCAGAGAGTATATCTTCTTCAAACTTTATTTACATCTAGAAATTATAATTTTAACTTGTAAAGTACAAGTACTTAAATAATACTGCAGTAATTCGGATCAAAGCGCATATATTAAGAAATTAATAATTAATTTATGATTTTATCTTCAATTAATGTTTTTACTTTTCATTAAAAGAAAAAAAATACATTTATTTAAATATTTATTAATCTTAAGAATAAATTTAAAAGAAATACAATTAATTTGCATCAAAACTGTATAATTTAGAAAGAAAATGAAATGTTAAAACGATATACGGTATATTATAAATTAGAGAGATTGTTTTTTTAAATTAAGAGATTTAATTATAGAATAAAATCTTAAAAAATGTTAAAATAAAAATGTTAAATAGTAGTCTAAACATTCATCAAATTATAACCTTAAAACTGCTAGCCCCTTTTCTGTCTTCTTTATCTCTTGTTGTTCTTCTTAATTTTTTTTTTTAGTTTGGATTGTTCCATATTTCTCAAATGACGCATGTTCATAAGTTTGACATAAACTTTTTTCTCATTTTATCACACTAATGCTACGAAATTGCATTCCAAAAAACAGATGGTCGTTACTGCTTCCTCACATAGCTAATTTATTGATATTAAATGGGTGGGGTGCTTTCAACAGGAATCGAACCCAGGTCGTTTGCCCAGGTCGTTTGCCCGGTTTGCTCTGATACCATGAAAGAATTCCGTGTCATCTAAAAGTCCGAACTTGTAGAGAGGGTGGGAATTAATTCTTGTATATTAATTCCTAACAATCTCTAATGATTAAATAGGATTTTGGCCTTCTCATGTCGAGTGCCGGGCATTGCGGCCTATAGTACTACACGTTTATGCAACCTGTTTGGGTATTTAAAGCCCACTTACCGTAATTATTACCCTACTTATGAATTAACTCACCACCATTATAATATTTGCCAAAAAAAAAAGGTGCAAGAAAGTGACAACCCTTAATTATTACCCCACTTTTGAATTAGCCCACCACCATTATATATTTCCTAAAAAAAAAAAAAAAAAGGTCCAAGAAGGTGACAGTCTGTCAACTTGGCCTCAATAGTAGCCACTAATCTAACTCTGGATTTTATTAATTAATTATATAATAGACATAGTTTTCAACATTGTTGACCTAGTGAACCGTTTTAAAGCTTTTTTGTATAAATTTGATTGATTTATTGGAATTGAATATTATATGATAATGCATGTATCTCCTTTTCATGATTTGGTTTGGTATGAAATCAACGCACACAAATGTAATGAGCACAAATTCATTAATTTTTCTTACAACCATTTAATTTGGATGCATTATCTTTGAATTTGAAAAGTTGGAAGTCTTGGGGACTAATTGGCAAATTCATGAATTTGAAAAGTTATGAAGTACTCCCTCCGTTCCTAAGTAAGTTTCTCACTTCTTTTGGGTGTTTAGATTAAGAAATATGATAAAATAATAGATGTAGTACAAGTGATGTGATGGTGAGAGAGAAAATAATAAATTAGTACTCCCTCCGTCCCGTAATTACTTTCACACTTTCCTTTTTAGAACGTCCCACAATTACTTTCACACCCTTAAAATGGAAAACCCTTTATATACTCTACCCTCACAATATTCTCAAATTTACACAAATGCCATTACTTTTTCTCCACACATACCCAAAAGTCAACTCATTACTTTACTTTATACATAAAGATTTACAAAATTACCCCTTAAAATCCCCACTAAATTCACTTTTCTTATTCCGCGTGCCACTTCACATGTGAAGATAATCGCGGGACGGAGGGAGTATTAGATAAAGTATAATAAAATAATAGATAAAGTATAAGTGATTTAATTGAGAGAGAGAAAATAATTTGCCAAAAATGGAATGAGAAACTTATTGTGGGACGTCCAAAAAAAAGGAAAGTGGGAAACTTATGATAGGACGGAGGGAGTATATATATATTGTATTCTCATTGTTAATCTATGATTAAATTGTAATGGATGTTTTTTTTTTTTTTGAATTAATAAAAAAACTTTTATCAAGATATGAGTTCAAGGGTACTCAATTCTTACAAATTTTTTAAAATTGCCATTGTTAAACAACAACTCATGATAATAGATATACTCATCATACTACAAACGAAAGCATTCATTCTACTCGTAAACGTAATTAACGTGAACTACGTAAAATTTTGTGTTCATGTTTATCAAATTGTTTATCTTTCATCCAGTCAAGACATTTTTTATTATATTAAAATAATTAAGCTACAATTTTAAATAATTAGCTAAAAAGACATCTAAAAAGAAAAAGAAGCAATTGTGAGCCGCTCCCATATAATGATTTCACCCCACAAGCACAAAAACAAAAGGGGAAAGGAAAAAACAAATGTAGAAAGCAAAAAGCCAAAAGCAGAAATAAAGGAATTTATATGTATAGAGACATATTTATGTGTATATATGCTCTATAAATAATGAACATAAAAACAGAGAAATATGGAAGCTGATAGTATATACTATCATCAAGTGTCACTTTTGCAATCATCATTTGATCATGTTTGGTCGAGTCATCAATTTCACTTTACTGAAAGTTTCATTCCCAACTAACAACAAAATAAAATGCTCCCATCATGTTACTTAATGTTTTTCATATAATTTATTTTTCAAATGGCCGCACCATAAATGCTCCATTTTAATATGCCCAAATTTCATTAAAGATTTGAGCTTTTACGCAGATTGGATCTCATCAGAGACCCCCCTGTCTTCTCTGGTTCAATCTTGAAATGGGCTGTCAGAATTTAGCTCTGAAACTTTGATTTTGAAGGTCTGTTTTTTTTTTTTTTTATATTTATCTGCTCTTTCTGATTGTTAGTTAATCTTTGTGTATTCCTGTTGCTTTTTGTTTATCTGTGAGATGATTATTTCGTTTCTGATTGTGGGGTTTGTGATTTCATATGTGATTTGACAATTTGGTTTCTTGAATCTTGGGTTTGGTTTAACTTCAAACGCATGTTTGATGAGCAGAATCTATCATGTTTTATATCTTCAATATCTAATTCAATTTGTATGCTAAATCCATGTAATTTAACGTGCCATCCATTTCAAAATTTGAAATTATACTGTCATAACTCATGTGTACTTATGTAATAATGCAAATCTTGCAACCCTAATCTAAGAACTATGATGAGATTGATAGTGTTTGATTGCGGTAGTAAGAATGTATTTAGCCCTCTAGAGTTGAATTAGTCCTAATTTGTCTCTGATTAAAATCTGATGCATGTTTGTTGTATCCATTCAGACACATTATTTTTGGGATAATAAAATATGTGTTTTGTTCTATGTATTTCTTGATCATGAGATGAGAGGTTCAGTTTCGAAGTTAGATCCTTTATCAGTTAAGGACGAGCGAAAAGGAATCATTGTCTAACTTCAAATATACTGTGCAAGTTCTCAATTTTGAATAGGACTCTTTTCAGCTAGAAGATACTGCAAATTTGTGCCTCTTTTCTTCATATGTTTTTGCGTATTTTTCGCTGAAGATATTGTTTTTGTGGTATTTCTTGACATCACCAATGTACTTTCACTCCATTTTTTCGAATATGTGTGGCTAAACTCTATGCTATGTGTTGATCATATTGGTTATTTAACAAGGATGAACTGTGTTTGAATAAACCAACAGAAAATGGCCTTGCCCCCGATAACAGGAGAGCTTGTTGATCAAGGTTTGGAGTCTTTGAGTGTGTCGAAACGTCTTGTCAGAAGTATGAGCCAGAAATGGAAAAGAAAGGGCAATAAAACCGAGGCCAATGAAGAGTGTGAAATGGCCGGTGTATCCTTGAGATGTCTTACCCTTAATGGCCGAGGTGGAGGCTGCAAAGTAGGTGCTGAAGAATTCGGAGATTCAGGGTGTAGAAGGCGGTCAAGTGCAAATGAAGAAGGAAAAGGATACACTACCATTTGTGGAAACGAGGAAGCAACTATCGATTGCTTTTCATATGCCATGAAAGAGAAATTTTGGAGAAAGAACAACAATAGGAGGCTTTTGAAATTTCAAGAAACGCAACAGGACAATAGCGTAAATGTTCACCTTCCGGATGACATTCTTGAAATGTGCTTACTGAGGGTCCCTTTCCGAAGTCTCATGAACACTCGTCTCGTTTGCAAGAGATGGAGGAACTTGACAACGACGTCTAGGTTCATGCACATGAGAAGGGAAGGTTCATTCCAAAGCCCATGGTTGTTTCTATTCGGTGTTGTTAAAGCAGGATTTTGTTCAGGAGAAATACATGCATTGGACGTTTCTCTAAACGAGTGGCACAAAATCGATTCTCACGCTCTTAAAGGAAAGTTTCTGTTTTCGGTTGCAAGTGTCCAGGACGAAATTTATATAGTTGGGGGTCGTTCCAGCTTGACCAATTTCGGAAAGGTGGATCTTAGCTCATTCAAGACACATAGAGGAGTTTTAGCGTTCAACCCCTTGACTAAATCAACGCGTAAAGTCGCATCTATGAACAACGCCCGATCATCACCAATTCTTGGAATTTCGGAGGTCAATCAAGATTGTTTGATCTATAAAAATCAACAAAATCGAGCAGAAAGACGCTTTTACAGGTCAAGAATAGGTGGTGTATCAGACGTTTACGAAGATCCTCACCGTTTATCAGTTAGACGCCAATCTAGGCGCTCTGCTGACGAAAACGATAGCTCCATAATCCCCACTCTCAAGCCACACAAAGTCACAAGGCAAAAGAATGAAAGCTCATACAGCAAAAATAGTAAAAAGTTCATAATCATTGCTGTGGGAGGTCTTGGATCTTGGGACGAACCCCTCGATTCAGGCGAAATCTATGATCCCGTCTCGAATAAATGGACTGATATCCAGAGGCTACCTCTAGATTTCGGTATTGCTTGTTCTGGTGTTGTATGCAATGGTGTTTTCTACGTTTACTCGGAAAACGATAAACTTGCTGGATATGACATAGAAACGGGTTACTGGGTCAGAATTCAAACCGCCCTGTTTCCGCCCCGTGTGCATGAATATTATCCGAAGCTTATCTCGTGCAAGGGCCGTCTCTTCATGCTCTCCGTTTCTTGGTGTGAAGGCGACGGCCAAATCGGGAGAAGAAACAAAGCGATTAGGAAGCTCTGGGAGCTTGATTTGATGAACCTTAACTTGAGGGTAGTTTCGGTACATCCAGATGCTCCAATGGACTGGAATGCTGCATTTGTGGTCGATAAGGACCTTATTTTCGGAGTCGAGATGTTCAAGATATTCGGACAGGTGTTGGACTTTGTGACGATGTTTAATGTATCGGATACGGGGACAGGGTGGAGTCACGTTTCGAGGAACCACGCAACGCTTGATGCTTCTTCGTGCATGACGAAGTCGATGGCCGTGATGCATTTGTAATTGAGTTAGATCTGTGTTTGTTGCCATCCCTTTGTTTATTGGAAAATTGAACCATGATGATTCTTGCTATTATCGATTGATTCTTTTTCATCACATTGTAGCTTGCAATGACTTTGGTTTCCTCTGTGTGTATTCATGTATCATTCTGGAATTGAGTGAATCTTTGTTTACCGTACACCAATAATACTATTGATTTGTAAGGATTATAACAGCTATAATATTAGTCCTTATATATGGTAAACAAAGTTTACATAATATTTTTTCTCTCAAAGTTGGTTCTATGCTTTGAGGACATGAAGCTTTTAAGTTTGGAAAACTCGTGTTATATCGACTCTATAAAACCTCGAAATCGACTTGATCTCCACCTTGACCTCAATAATTCTAGGTTCGCAAGTCTAAATAGCTCACATAATTTTACTACCTTACCCATAATATGCTAATTAGTATTCATAAATGCATTCTAATTATAATAAAATAAAATTCTTTAATTAATATTACGTAAATTATCGAATCGGACTTGAGTACGTCGAGTTTTCCATCGAGTCGAATTCAAGTTTAAAAAATTGTGCTCGATCAAGTTCTCAAGCTTCAATTTTTTTAATCAAGAGTCAAGTTTTAAAACCCCCCTCCTACTCATAGGGAGTCTCGTGTGATTACTACTTTCTCCTTACTTTGAAATTGTAACAAACAATGCAAAATCTCAGATTTGAACTTGTGTAAAAGCAACTACAAGGACTTAAATGTCATAAATACAGACCCACCAAAAAAGTGGAAAAATTACAGGAAAAAAGTTAATCCAAAACAACAGACAATATATATACCTCAACCAAATAATCTTGACAAACTATATTACATCTAATTGAATTTGAAAACTGGTAAAAAGTGAGAGGAATATCATCAACCTACCATCTTACGAGGGTCTCAGATGTTTGCGAAGATACCGGAGAAATTGGGGATTTTATCGATGTGCTTCAACGCACGCTCCGCAATCTGTCGAGTCCGATACTCACCATGTTGGAAAGCATCAACAAGAGCATTGCTAATATTAGGATCACCTGAAACTTCATAAGCTATCTCACTATTTCTCAACAATCTTTCAACTGCCCAAACTGCCCTTCTTCGTAGACTATCCGTTCGTTTCTCAAGCAACACGTCGAGCACAGGCTTCACTCCTTCGGCATCTAGCAAAACTTGAACTCCCTCATCGATATCAACCCCGTCGTCTAACAATGTGGATAGAGCTGCAAGTGAAGCTTCCACCACATTCTCATTAGTGTGGTCCAAAAGGGCAACCAACTTGTCTATAGCTTGTCCTTCTAGAAGACAAAAAGTTTCTCGCAACGAACACGTCCCGCGATGGACTTTACACAATCCTGTTATAATAGGCGGCTTGCTTAAACACGTGAAAATCGAGGCACAGTATCCCGGAGGAGGGAACTCGGGCAATGTGGTCAAGTTTTTCGATTCTTGCGACAGATTCTCTAAGGCCATGGCTGATACCATCTGCACATTATCAAGTCCGTTAGATTGTAAAAGGTCGATAAAAAGAGCCGCGAGATTGTGCTCTCTGCAAAGCGCACGAGCAGCACCCGATTCGTCGGACAAGGCAAACGTAATTCTTGATAAAACCTTAACGAGCCCGTCTTGATACGGAGTCATAAAACGGCTCCCTCTCGTCTCCCCTTGTCGAATCCTCATTATTCTGGAAATAAACTTCTGAAATGCCCCTTCATCGAGCATCTGTCTCGTAAGACGAGCATCTCTTTCCGGGAGGTCAGCTAGTAGCCCAACCGCTGCTGCTTGCTCCTCAGTTATCGCTATATTCTCCGATATCACACTAATTAGGCTCCCAAGCTGGCCCGACGTGCCACATAAACAGCCGGCTAGTTCTTGACCCATATGGGGCGAGAGGTTTTGCAAAAGTTTGATCGAAGCTAGCCTCAGATCTCTCTGTGGGGCCTCGACGAACTGAACCAAACTAGTAATAGCACCCGAGCTTTTAATGGAAGAAACGACATTATGCACAGTGGAGGACGAACTAGTAAGCCCGACTAGAACTTGCAGGAGCTTGCACCCAATTGCTGGCCCAGTGTTGCTGATAAGATGCAAGAGGTTATGAATGATTTCTTCAGAGACGAGCGTCTGGTGATCAGGCCCCACTGGGATAGAATCAAAATCATGGCCTGAGTAGACAACGTTGGCAAGAATTGTTGCTGAGACTTCTTTTAGTCGCATCGGAAGTTGCTTCGTTCCAACTGTGAATAGATCTTTGACGAGGGGTGGAAGGATGCCTGCCTCTATTAAGACCTTTGCACTTTCTTCGTATGATGAGATTTGATTCAAAGCTTTAAGGGCAGCCTCTCTCGATTCCATGTTGTTACTTTTCATGAGACTGATGAGTGAGAAACCAGCTTTCCTGGCCACAATGACTTTCACATCGTTGTTGAGAACCAAATCACCGAGGAATGCAGCCATCGACAATTTAGTTTCCGGAGATCCTGCAATAATCAATGTATAAGTTCTATTCTACCGCCTCATAAACTTGCCAAAATTTAATTTTAAGGTGAGAGCCTACATTCAATACTATTTTTTCCCCCCATAAGCACCTATATCTCCTAAAGAAAAAGTAAACAACACAAGTAACACTCTTGTACACCAGTTGTAAGGTGCAACTGTAATAACAATCACTTTTTAGTAAAAAAAATCAGTGAAAATAACTAATACTAACAAACTAATACTTTTTACTTAAATAACTAGTACCTTTTAAAAGTGCACTTTAGTTGCACAATGTACCTGGTGTATACAAGTTTTTGTCAAACGACACGCACACACACATACAAAAGAATTAAAAAAAAAAAGGTAAATTACAAGAACTCCCATCGAAAATTGTCCAAATTATCAAAAGAACACTGTGGTTTTGAATAATTACCATATACAGATACACCCCGTAAAATGACCCGAAAAATCGTTTACTGATTAGTAATGCAAAATCACGAAACAATCAAATGATGCAAATATGAAAGTAAAATGATTTTGCATTACTCTAAGTCTAATGATTTTCTTTTTGTCACTCTAGGGGGGGTATGACAATATTTCAAACCAGAAGGTTCTTTTGGTAATTTGGACAAACCTTGAGGGGGTCGGAAAATCGAAGTTTTATGAAGAGTCCACCTTCAAGTAGTAGGTTCAGAAGTGGGTGTAATCTGCCGCATTCAGCCATTTGTCTTACGTTGTTCTCACATTGAGCGAGATTTTCCAGGGTAAGCTCAGCCTTTTCAACGGTTAAAACATTTTCTGAATTGCTGCTAGCCATTCCAACAAAAATCAGAATGGCTCCATTAACTGAACCAATCTTTTCACATAGTCTTTCCGATTTAGAAAGCTCGTACAGCAAAGAAACGGCTTCTTCTCTCTCTTTCGATTGTTCATGAGATAAGAATTTCACTACTGTCCTAACAGTGTCCCCTTCCGCCATTATTTCCTGCAAAATCAGACAACTGTAAACAACTCGATTAAACAAGTTAAACTCACTCAAAACCTTAAATTTCACAACAAATTATCAACCTTTGACAACCTTATTATCAGAGTTGTCCTCCACAACAATCCTAAGCGTTTCTAGAGCTTTGCATCGCACTCTTCGACTAGCACTCTTCAACACGTCAACAATCATTGGTATCAACTCTTCATTACGGATTACATGCTTATTTGAACGGCTTTTAAGACAGAGGTCCTGAATGAACTTCAAAGCTTGTGTAATATCATTCTCCGAGCTCACCAAGGATAAGGATTTACGAGCCATATCGATCTGAGCTGCTTCGTTCCTCGCATTCCATTCTTCAATTGTGTTCCTCAACGCTATACTTGGATTTAACTCCATACTTGTTAACTCCCTCAATGTTAAAGGGCAAACAAGCTTTCTTCCATTCTCTGTGCACTCTTTGAACCACTTCTCGATGGCCTCTCTCTCGAATGTTTGCCCGTTCTCCAAGGTCACGGGATCTCTCATCACTTGTTTCGTTAAAGGACATATAAATGCATCGTAAATTGGTTCTAAATGTAATCTCTCGAAATGGTGACTATCATCGGACTGACTGCCCTGCTCATAACTTACGTCCCAGCTCCCAGCCATGGAACAAAACTAGCTATAAAAGAAACACAATTCGATTCGATTAAATCGATTTCAAGACTAAATTAACATGTGGTCGAGACCCTAAGGTCATGTTTGATAGCAAAGACTGATTAGACTAGATTAGATTAGGATGATATCTAAACTTTTTAGATTTTAAAGCATAATCTACCCTTAATCTAAGCTATCAAACAAATTATAAAGTTGAGATAGAGTTAATTTAGATTTAATATAAGCTATCAAACATGGGCGAATTAACATAATGTCATATAACAACATATTTTTCTCATCTAAACCTAGTAATTCTGAAGCTGAAGACTTTTTCAGGAATTATTACTATCTAAAATTGACAAATCATCACACTCTAATTTTCAGCTTCTAATACCGAAATTGAAGCAAAATTCAATCTAGCTATGAAACTAAATGTTTATCACAATTAACTTCAACGATAATTCAAAGCCCACATGCTAAAAGAAGAAGAAAATGAGATTTCAAGGAAAATAATAGTAATTCAGTTCAACCTAGAAAATGAGATTTGAAGAAAACAAGATCCATTACCTCTCAAGGCAGAAAATTTCAATCTTTAACCTCGCTTCAAAACATGATCAAGAAAATCTAACCAAATTACCGGAAAAACAGAGCTCCAAATCCCCCCGAATCTTGAGTAATCATGGGTTATTGTTGGGCCACGGGGCAAAGATGGGAAAAGAGGTGGCAGTTGTTCAAACTGAGAAATAAAAAAAAAACAAACAAGAAACGATGTTTTGTTACCTACGGAGGATAACTAGAGTTGTGCTAAAATAATTTGTTTAGGTAAAACTGGGAGTTGACTGAGAAATGAATGGTCAATGTAAGTACAAGAAAGAAAGAGAGAGGGAGAGTATGGGGATAACGTATAAAGTTGTGACCAACTCACTAATTTGGTGGAGTCTCTTTGTTAAACATGAACCAGCCTGGCTTAACATGTGTTTGTATATGGAGTAACGCCCTGTCAAAACAAAAAATAAATAAATTATAAAGTCAAACAAAATTTAAATAATTAATATAGTCAAAAATTATGTTATCGACCCAATACAAAAGTAATAAAACACATCAATTCCATTCAACCTCTTCACTGGATCGAGATAAATTATACTCCCTCCATCCATCAAAGTAAATAAAGTTGATGACAAATTGAGTAATTAAGTGATGTTTGAAGGGTGATATTTTCAATAAATTGTATGAATGAATAAAGAATATAAAGTAAATGAGACTACATTTTATAGAAAGAGAGAGTAATTTTCTTTTACGTCGTTACATGTTTATTTATGTTCTCTAATGTATCATCCGTAGTACTCCCCCCGTCCCGGAAGTGTTTGCACCACTTTGTGGGCACACATATTAAGGAAAATGTGTAATGAGTGGAGTGTTGGGGGTAATTTTGTAAACTTATATGAATAAAGTAAAAAGAGTGGTTGAAATAAGTGTAAAAGTAATGACATTTGTGTAAATATGTGAATTTTGTGAGGGTGGAGTTTATGAAAAAATTTCATTTTTAGGAAGTGCAAACAATTGTGGGACGGACGAATAAGGAAATAGTGCAAACAATTGTGGGAAAAGGGAGTAGTGTTTAACATACAAAATAATTATATAAGAAAATGGGAATGCTGACCCAAAATAATACTCAAATTTCTTGTTTTACTGATAATTGATCGTGATAGCGCAAATAATCAAGGTTCAAAAGCACGATAGTTCATATGATAAATGTGAAAATGCAATAGTTTGGACGGCAACATTTTAAAAATATAACATAAAAAATCATATAGTATGAGGTAAAGTGTCAAAATCAGTAAATGAACTTGCACGAATATAGATGGAGTGATATTTGGGTGCAATTAATTGAATTAAATTAGATTAATTTGAATAAATTCAACATCAAAATTAAAAAGTATCTATATGCTTAATTCTAAGAAATTAATTTGTACCGTGTAAATTTGTCCACATAACTTATCTACTTATAAAAGGAAAAAATGACTTTCCCTTGTACACGTGGGTATATTTAATTAGGGCGAATTGGAGAATTTCCACCACCAAATTTGTCCTACTATTGCCATACAGCTAATTTCTCAAATGGGCCTTTTGATGTGACGATATATAACTATATAAGATATAATAATTAATTAATTAATGATCAATTATTAGAAAGGGCAGAATGGTGGCCTCCGGCCCATTTAACCCGTGTAATTTAATACTCCATCTATCGCTGGAAAAGTTGTTAAAGAGTTTGAGGGGATGTGATTAAGAAAAAAAAATATATATATATAATTGAGTAATTTGTTAAAAAGAGAGTAAAATAAAAAAAAAAGCAAATTAATTAGCTTTCACGATTATAGAATGAAGTATTCATACGTAAGTTAAATGTGTTGACCGTGATTAGAATCTACTGCACTCCGAACTAAGTAATTGGGCCACATTTCAATCCATCTCAACCCTACTGCTCAACTACGTCATCTCTTCAAACTCTAACCAATATTAAATGGCCACGGTTATACGCACATACTGACTTATTGTGGACACCCACCTAAAAAAAATTGCAACTAATGGATACGTAAAATGTTCAATATACTCTTTACTAAAATTTTGAAAAATATTGATAGATAGTACACCCACACGTTCCATTCCGCGACAGAATCCTTCCCCCATCATCACCATAATATTAAACAAACAAGCATAAACAAAAAAAACATTCGAAATGCAAAACAACATTTCAAAAATCTTTCCAAATATAAACATCTCAAAAATCTGCCCGAAAATAATTTATTTACAAATTCAAGTTATTCGGAATTTTTTTTCGAACAAACACAAATTGTCCAGAATTTTTTTTCAAACAAACACAAATTGTCCGAAAATAATGATCTTGAACAACTTTCAATTGTCCGAAAACAATCAATGAACAAACTCAAAAAACCCTAATACACTTAGAATCAGTAAAAATCATAAAAGCCCTAATACATGCAAATATTTTTTTTTTGATGTTCATGGAAGACCGCGGCGGCCTTGTGGCTGGGAAGGGAAGGATTGGAGCGGCCAAGGGAGAAGAGGGTCGCCCGCGAACTTCTCTAGTGGCGGCGGCGATGGTGGTCGCGCACTCCTCCAGCGGCTACGGCGTCGATCGCGAACACTACTCCAGCGGCAGCATGTCGATCGCGAAGCCGCGAAGGGGAGGGGGAGGGGGAGGGGGAGGGGGAGGGGGAGGGGGAGGGTTGCATATATTTTTTTTAATAGGGGACGGGAGGGGAAGCCGGCGACGAGAGGAGGGGAGGGGAAGCCGGCGATGCTAGGGAGGCCGGCGCCACTCGTGGGAGGGAAGGGGAGGGGGCGAAAATTGAGGTGGGTGGGTGTACTGAGTTTCAGAAATGAAGGAAGGATTTAGGGTTTTAATGGGGAGAAGGGTAATTTTGGGATTTTCAGATGGGTATCCTCAACTTACTGTGTGTACTCAGCCAGTGAGTGTCCTCAATAGGTTGGTGTGTATAATTGTGCCCATATTAAAAATCACTTTTTTTTTTCCTTTAAAAAATGTTAGATTCAGAAAAGAAAAAGAAAAAAGGAGTGATACTGGAATTTATATCTAATTTTCAAACACTCTTAAAAAAAAAGAACAATTAAATTGAACATTTGTAGGAATTCTACATATGTACAAATTTACACAAAAGTTTTTATGTAATAGTAATATTCTGTACACCTATGAAATATCAGAATACTTGGGTATGCACCTGTACGGCACAATTAAACACATTTATAAAATGAAAGTATAGAGTAATTTTATAGATTTAAGTCGGACCAATTAATAAAATGAAGTGTCTTCTGCAGTAGAATAAAGATCTAACGTCAGTACACGTTGAATGATATTAAAAATTAAGAGTAACGTTTGTTTAGTGAAGATTAAATAACAGACTTGTTTGATGTGATTGTAATATTAGGAGCATTGAGCCACTGCCTAATGCTAATATTTTGATAAAAAAAAAAAGAATGATATTGAAATCTTCATAATCTATGAAACTTGAAAGCGCAATCAGATGGTTTAAACTTTAAACTAAGTTCGGAGGTTTTGTAATGGGCTTTGCATATTGAGCTTAAACCATTTGGTAATACGGGCGGTTATACACACCAACCTATTGAGGACATCCACCGAACATTTTTTTCAACCTAAAGGGCATGTGAAATATCTCATACACTTCTCGTGTAAATTTAAAAAAAGCGAAAGATGA
Organism: Galeopsis tetrahit; assembly: GCA_963675135.1. Classification (NCBI taxonomy): domain Eukaryota; kingdom Viridiplantae; phylum Streptophyta; class Magnoliopsida; order Lamiales; family Lamiaceae; genus Galeopsis; species Galeopsis tetrahit. The sequence goes on from OY776131.1 coordinate 61,511,875, forward strand.
GTACACCCCCATTATATTTCTGACAAAATCGTTCCACCACCGTACCAATACCACCACCATCCCAAAAATCTTCCATCACTTGCGAGGAATTATTTTCGAACAATTTGTGTTTGTTCATGAAATTTTTTCGAACAACTTGAGTTTATTCAGAATTTTTTTTCGAACAAGATGTCCGATCTTTTTTTTCGAACAAATACACCAATTTCGAAAAAAATAATCCAAAAAGGTACTCCCTCCGTCCCAGGGAAAGCTACCCAACTTTCCTTTTTCGTCCGTCCCAGAGAAAGCTACCCATCCCTTTTTTGGTAACTATTCCCCCTCACATTTCATTATATTTTTCTCTCTCTCAATCACATCACCTCTAATACATCTACTTATTATATTGATATTTCTTATTCTCCGTGCCCAGAGCTCATGGGGAGCTTTCCCTGGGACGGAGGGAGTAATTTATTTTGGCAAAAAATTTCGAACACGTAAAAAAATTCGAACAAAGTAATTGGATTCAACAATAAATTTCGAACAAATAGCAAAAATTCGAAAAAATAATAATTTTGGATATAAAATCTGTACAAACCAAAATCCTAATTTTCCTAAACTAACCAGCGAGGCTGGACGACGTGTGCGGTGGCGGGCTGGGCAACGTGCGCGACGGCGAGGCTGGGCAACGTGAGCGAATGCGGCGCGACGGGGAGGGGCGGACGTGGCTTGACGGGGAGGGGCTGCGAACGGACGCCACTGGAGTTGGGTGTGAACGGCCGACGGCGTGGGTTATATGCCCTCATGTATGTTAGATACACGTGCCCCAAAAAATAGACGTAAGATAGATGCACTCCTCCCAAATTACCATTTATACAATTTTATGTCAAAATTATCTATGATAAATAAATGTACCACCACAAAAATCCTAATTTTCACACTAAAATTCTAATTTCTCCATTTTTTTTTCTCACTACATTCTTTCTCCCCTTTCTCCCACCATTCTTCTTCCTCAGCCTCCCGCCTCAGCCTCACCGCCGCCTCCCACTGCCTTTCGCCAAAGCCACCACTTTTTTTTATTATTATTCATTCTACAACGGCGGCAGCGCCGCCCGTTCTTCCTCTGTCCAGCGTCGCCCTTCACCCCACCCCACCCCAAGCTGTCCAGAGCGCTGCCACACACAACAACGATGCCCCACCCCAAGTTTCTGCAATTGCGGCGCCGCGCACCGCCTTCTCCGCCGCCCTTACTCATTTTCTTTTTTAAATTTTCGATAATTTATCGACGAGAGTGGTTTTTGGTCGACCTATTATTGTCGAAATTTTCAATTTTAATTTTTTTAAAAAAAAATTCTTTCGATAAAATCTTATTAACGAGACCACGAGAGTATTTTTGGTCTACAAACTAGAGCCGACTGGAGTATTTTTGGTCCACTCTGGTTTGTCGAAAATAAGATTTTTTTAAATTTTTTATTTTTAATTTCTAAATTTATTTGGGACGGTGGTGGCTGCCGAAGGTGGGGCAACAGTTGCGGCCTCTCCAATTATGGTTAGGGTTAAAATTAGGGTCGAAGCTTCACCTGGTATCGTGCCGATGGATCTTGCAAAATCAAACTGGATCGTGTCTTGCACAACGAGGATTGCTCATGGGCCTCCCAAGATCCATCTCAGATCACTGCCCCCTTATCCTGGAAGATTAAAAAATCAATTAGCTCCCTAAACCCTTTCGTTTTTTCAACGCCTGGTTAAGACACCTCTCCTTCAAGCTAGGACACTGTTGCAGACCTTTGGAGAAACACTCCGATTGAAAGTAGGAACAACTTCATCACAAAAGAGAAATTCAAGATAGCAAAGACCTTTTTTTTGGACTAGAGCAAGAGAACCTATGGGAACCTGGAGGAGAAAAATGCACTTTGGTCCCACCATCCACGGGCACTCATGATTTTGGTCCCAACACTTTGAATTTTGGTCCCGAAAGCGAAAAACTTGACACATTGGGTCCCAAAGTTAGTCAACCGTTAGTCAAACTTCACACCCCCGTTCAATGAGTACACACCCTAAGAAAGTACAAAAATACCCTTATCCACCATAAAGCCCTAATTCATTCATTAACACCCCCAATTTACTCATCTTCTTCCTTCTTCCTTCCTCGCGTCCATCCTCCACCAGCCAGGCCGCCACGCCGTCTCCCTCACCAGCCACGTCGACACGCCGCTTCCCCACACGATACGCGGCCACGCCGCCTCCCCCACTCGATACACCGTCTCTTCATTCGTCGACTGTTCGTCGCCTTCCCCACACTGTTCGCCGCCTCCCCCAAGCCTCGCCCACTCGATACGCCTCCCCCACACTGTTCGCCGACTGTTCGCCTCTCCGTTCGCCGACTGTTTTCCGCTCGATACGCCGTCTCTTCGTTCGCCGCCTCCCCCACACTGTTCGCCGCCTTCCCCAAGCCTCGCCGCCGCTCCTCCGCGTTTGGCCCCGCCGCCCTACGCCGTCGATCTTCACAGAAAAGGTATTACCCCTTTCAAATTTATCTCCTCCGCTTTCACCCGCCCCCTCCCTAAATCTGTCGATCTTCCTCCGCCGTCGATCTTCACAGAAAAGGTATTACCCCTTTCAAAATTTTTTTGTTGTTTTTTTCTAGTCAAGATCTGGACAATAAAGGGAAAAAAACAGATTGTATTTCCAATCAAGATCTTGAAGGGTTGTTTTTAAAAAAAGTTTCTGATTTTTCTAAAAAAGTTTCCGATCTGGACAGCTCTTCTTCAAAAAAGTTTCATGAATTTCTGTTATTTTTCCAATTTTTTTTATCCATTTTTTATTTTTGTTTTTTTGATAGAGTTTTAAGTCTTAATGTGGATGATATATTTTGTTTGGGAGTTTTTTATATTTGTTCTTTGGAAAAAAATCATTTTGGATTAAATGGACCTTAGAGTTACGAGTATATTTCCGGCGTGAATGTGGCTAGAGAAAAGGTGGTGACGATGGAGGCGATTCTGTAATGAAATGGGAGGTAGGTGTACTAATCACGGAAAAATTTATTTAATTTTAGCTAAGGGGTAGATTTGGCTATCAAAAAAATTCTCAGTGGGTGTCCTCAATAAAGTCGTGTGTGCGTATAACCACGTGACACGCACGTGACTCGTTCCGTCAACATTTAACGTGCGTGGGACTAAATATGTTAGAATTTCCGATTTTGGGACCCAATGTGTCAAGTTTTTCACTTTCGGGATCAAAAACAAGAGTGCCCGTGGATGGTGGGACCAAAAGCGCATTTTTCTCGAACCTGGAGCAACAAATCGAGATGAATAAACATATACTTTTGGAACTGAACATAACATATGATATGCTTTGGGACTGAATGATGAAGACATTGAGCAGAGAAGAAGGCTCATGAACACCATATTCACAGATGGTAAGACGAGGCAAAGTCTCCTAAGGTAAAAGGCGAAAAATCAATGGATTAAGGAGGTAGCCGCGAATACCAAATTCTTCACAAGTGTATTAATGCCCGGAGAAAGACAAATGATTTATCAAACTTATGTTTTGATGGAGTATGGCTATCCTCACCATCGGAAATTAAAGCTGCCATTTCAGAGCACTTCAAAAAACACTTATAGACCCCTTCCACAACTCGACCAATCATCACTCCGGACTTCGCCATCCATATAGTCAGTATCGCGAATAATCTTATGCTCACGGAATCATTCTCAGCCTCAGAAATCAAAGACACAATTTGGAGTTGTGACCGTAAAAAAGCCCTGGCCCGGATGGTTTCACGATCGCCTTCATCATAGAATCGGCGAACTCTAAGGAGATTTAGTATATACACTATTAGTGGTTAGTTTGTTCACTCCAGGTAGTTAGTTTGTTCACCCCTTTGAGGGTAGTTACTTAGTTAGTTACACTAATCTCAACATATAAAATGTTTGATTGAGATTAGTATTTTGGTTAACACTTCACTTCTCATTTTCTGTAAATCAATTCTTTCTCTTCCAATCTAAGAATTATATTGTGTTCATCTTTCCTCTTTCATGGAGAAGAATGATCTGTGATTAGATCATTAACATGGTATCAGTTTCTGGATAATTGTTCGATCCTTCAAGAATCGACTGTTTCCCTCTTTTCTAGGGCTTTCATTCCCTTTTTTTTTTTTGGCGATTTTGCTCTGCTTCGCCGGCTGCTATGACGAATTCCGATCCTACAACCACCAATCCTTCCGCTTCTAATACCACCACGGCGATTACAAACACCACCTCTCTCGACCCAGCCATCAACCCCTTTTCCCCTTTGGCGTTGCATCAGAATGCAAATCCAGCTGTGGCGATCGTTCTTGAACCCCTTGATGGAACGAATTATGTTTCATGGAGTCACGCTATCAAAAGAGGCCTCAGTGTGAAGAAAAAGAGTCGCCTCATCGACGGTTCCCTGCCCATTCCTGATGCTGATAAAGAACCAGCCATTTATGCCGCCTGGGTAAGAGCCAATGATCTCGTTCTTATGTGGATATTGAATTCGATAATCCCTGCTATTAAGAGAACCTTAGAGTATTTTTCCAATGCTAAAGATGTATGGGATGAATTGAAGCTTAGGTATGCCTTGTCTGATGGTACTAGAGTCTACCACTTAGAAAAGTCCTTAAGCTCCATAACTCAAGGTTCTCAATCTCTTTTTAGCTACTATAATCAATTTAAAGCCTTATGGGATGAATACCTTAGCTTTAGGCCTCTTCTTAAATGTTCTTGTGGTGTTATGGATTCTTGCACTTGCGACTTACCTAAACTAATGTCCAACACCCAAGAACAGGATTCTGTGATGAAATTTTTACTTGGACTGCATGATTCTTATTCAGCTATTAGAAGCCAATTTCTGCTTCAATCCCCTTTTCCCCCTTTGTCCAAGATATATGGCCTTTTACTCCAAGAAGAATCCCAGAGGAGTCTTTTACTTACCCCTGAACCTATTCATCTTGAGTCTATTGCAATGAATTCCAAGAATGTTAAATTCTATAGAGATAGGAAGAAACCTCTTAAATGTGGTCATTGTGATGGCTTGGGCCACACAATTGATAGATGTTTTCACATCATTGGCTTTCCCCCTGGATGGAAAGGCCCTAGAATACCTCCTTCTAAAGTCATCAACAAGTCTGCCAGTAATCACCTCACCACTCTCCCTGAGAAGGACTTCTCTAATCCCCTTGTCCATCCTGAGATATATAACAATTTTGTGAGCTCTTCCAAGCCTCAGCTGCCAGGCAGCAACAGAGATTCATCTCACTCTGTAGCTGGTACTACCACTGTTCACAATGAGGATGCCAATCACCCTTCTACTTCTGGTATGATTTCTTCCATTTGTTTTAAATCATCTTCTTTGACTACTTGGATATTGGACACTGGAGCCACAGATCACATGGTCTTTGACCTTTCCATGTTTTCTACACCTCCCTGTGAAACCAATATCCTTGTGTCTCTCCCCAATAATGCCATCTCCACTGCCACACACATGGGAAATATCATTATTAATGAATATCTCACTTTGTACAATGTCTTGTATGTACCAGATTTCACTTTCAACTTGTTATCCATTAGCCATTTGACTAGATACTCTAATTGCACTGCTAGTTTTTTGTCCTCACATTGTGTTTTGCAGGACAACATGAGCATGAAGGTGATTGGTACTGCTAAACAAGAGAGAGGCCTGTATCTGCTTCACACATCTCCTCCACCAGCCACTGCTTTTGAGTCTTTTTCTTTCTGTTCTGGTAGCTCTAATCTTGACACCTGTAAGTTTGATCTATGGCATAATAGACTAGGACATACTTCTAAAAAGTGTTTGCAACACATTCCTGAACTGAATGTAAAAAGTACTGCTATGCATGATAACTGCTACATTTGTCCATTGGCTAAACAAAAGAAGAAACCATTTCCTTTAAGTTCTTCTACTTCCTCTTATGCATTTCAATTAATTCATTGCGATGTTTGGGGCCCCTTTTCTCTATGTTCTGTCACTGGCCATAAATTTTTCTTGACAATTGTGGATGACTTCAGTAGATGTACTTGGGTCTATCTTTTAAAGGCTAAGAGTGATGTTAAACATTCTTTAGAGAACTTCTATAATATGGTGCTTACCCAATTTGATACTAAAATCAAGACACTTAGAAGTGATAATGGTTTTGAATTTCTCTTAACTGACTTTTTTCATAAGTTAGGAATCATACACCAAACCTCTTGTGTTGAAACTCCCCAACAAAATGGGCTTGTTGAAAGAAAGCATCAACATCTTCTTCAAGTAGCTAGGGCTCTTATGTTCCAATCTTCTCTCCCTTTGATTTATTGGAGTGAAAGTATTAAAACTGCTGCATTTATCATCAATAGGATCCCATCTTTCATTCTTAAGCATAAGTCCCCTTTTGAAATGTTGCATGGGATAAAACCTGACTACTCTTCTCTCAGAACTTTTGGATGTTTATGTTTTGCTAGCACTATTGTGTCTCATAGACAAAAGTTTGATCCTAGGGCCACTAAATGTGTTTTTATTGGTTATCCTTTTGGCACCAAAGGATACAAACTTTTAGATCTTCAATCTGGAAAATTTTTTATTTCTAGAAATGTGAAATTTTTTGAGACTGTTTTTCCCTTTGCTAACATCAACACATCACCTGTTCAATCTCCTCCCATATCTACTGATGATGATGAAAGTGATAATGACACTGATCTTCTACCCCACATTGATCTTCTGAATGAAATATCCACCCATTCTGCTCCCATTCCCACTACTTCTACTCCACCCATTCTTGAAGCCAATGCTCCTTCTGTCCCTCTTGTTACAGAGGTACCACTATCCACAAGGCCACCTAGAACCAAAACACAACCTGCCTACCTTAAAGTCTATAAAACCACCCTTCCTGCCTCCATTGATCATACCAAAACCAATCTTTCACTTTCTGAAAATCACTATCCCATTCAATCTTTTCTCTCCACTGATAAATTGGCTTCCACTTATAAAACATTTACAGCCTCTATTTCTCAACAACAAGAGCCCACCACTTATAAACAAGCTGTTTTGGATCAAAATTGGGTCAATGCAATGAAAATTGAAATTGATGCTTTAGAAAAGAATCATACTTGGACTCTTGTTGATCTCCCTTTGGGAAAACACTGTATAGGTTGTAGATGGGTTTATAAAATTAAGTATAACTCTGATGGCTCTATTGAAAGGTATAAGGCTAGGTTGGTTGCTAAAGGCTATACTCAACAAGAAGGTATAGACTATTTTGATACTTTCTCCCCTGTGGCCAAAATTACAACTGTTAGAATTCTTCTTGCTGTTGCTACTTCTAAAAATTGGCATGTTCATCAATTAGATGTTAATAATGCTTTCATTCATGGTGATTTGGTGGAAGAGATATATATGACCCCCCCCCTGGATATTTTGCTTCACATGATAAGAGAGTTTGTAGGTTAAACAAAAGTTTGTATGGTTTAAAACAAGCTTCCAAACAATGGTTTACCAAGCTTACTTCCTTTTTACTGTCTTTAGGCTTTACACAATCTAAAGCTGATACTTCTCTCTTTACTAGACAAGATAAGCATGATTTTACTGCTATTCTTTGCTATGTTGATGACCTTATTGTAACTGGCACTAGTCTTCACATTATTAATTCTGTCAAGAAAAGTTTGCATGACAAGTTCACTATTAAGGATTTGGGTACCTTAAGGTATATTTTAGGCATTGAAATTGCCAGAAATACCAATGGTATGTCCTTATGCCAAAGGAAATATACTCTTGACCTTCTTCATGACACTGGATATCTGGGGTGTAAACCCTGTTCTACACCAATGGACTCTTCTGTAACCTTTGATCCTCAATCTCAGCTCCTCCAAAAACCAGACCAATATAGAAGATTAATTGGTAAACTTCTTTACTTAACTATCACTAGACCTGACATCTCTTATGCAGTTCAAACATTGAGCCAATTCATGCAAGCACCCACTGAGGCTCACTTAATTGCTGTGCACAGAGTTCTTAGATACATCAAAGGTAGTCCAGGTACTGGTATTTTCTACCCTAGACATAATTCTTTTAAGCTACATGCCTTTTCTGATTCAGATTGGGCTAGATGCATACAAACTAGAAGGAGCATTACAGGTTATAGCATTTATTTTGGGGATTCTCTAATCTCTTGGAAATCCAAGAAGCAATCCACTGTTAGCAGGTCTTCTGCTGAGGCAGAGTACAGAGCTTTGGCATCTACATCATGTGAGCTTCAATGGATCCACTACATCCTTGCAAATTTAAATATTCAACACTCTACTCCTTCATCCATGTACACAGACAGCAAAAGTGCCTTCTCAATAGCTCACAACCCTTGTCTTCACCAAAGAACAAAGCATATCTCCTTGGACTACCACTTCACAAGAGAGAAGATCCAACAAGGCCTTCTCCAGCTGGTCCACATTCCTACTGAACAAAATTTGGCAGATATGCTCACCAAACCAATGACACCTACTCTATTTGGCACTCATCTCTCCAAAATGGGCTTGATCAATATCCATTCCCATTTTGAGGGGGGGTCTAAGGAGATTTAGTATATACACTATTAGTGGTTAGTTTGTTCACTCCAGGTAGTTAGTTTGTTCACCCCTTTGAGGGTAGTTACTTAGTTAGTTACACTAATCTCAACATATAAAATGTTTGATTGAGATTAGTATTTTGGTTAACACTTCACTTCTCATTTTCGGTAAATCAAAATTCTTTCTCTTCCAATCTAAGAATTATATTGTGTTCATCTTTCCTCTTTCATGGAGAAGAATGATCTGTGATTAGATCATTAACACGAACGGAGAGGCGAACGGATCTCCCTCCCCCACACTGTTCGCCGCCTCTCCCACACTGTTCGTCAAAGGCTTCAACCCATCCTTCATAACTCTTGTTCCAAAACAACAGAGTTTGCATAAACGACTACAGACCAAACTCTATGATTAATTGCTACTACAAAATCATAGTAAAAGTATTAGCTAGAAGACTCTCTAGAGTCATTGGTTCTGTGATCTCGGAGTCGCAGACAACCTTTATCCCAGGGCGCCAGATCTTAGATGGGTTCTTATGCTCAACGAAATCATTTATGAAGCTAAAAGAAAAAAAATAGAAAGACTGCTCTTCAAGATTGATTCGGTTGATTGAAACTTTTTGGATGATATGATGGGTAGCATGGGCTTTGTCCCGCTGTGGCGTAAATGGATTCGGGAGTGCATATCATCGGCCTCAGCCTTCCTAGTTAATGGCAGCCCCTCAAACGAGTTCAAACTCGAGCGCGATTAAAGGCCTAAGTGTTTTTATCAACAGGGCCATGTCCGCAGGTCTCTACGATTCAGCTTTCGGTCGGTCGGAAAAACATCTTGTTCTCTCATCTACAATATGTCAATGATACTATTTTGGTGGGGGAAGCGTCTACAAAGAATATATGGGCTCTCAAGAGCTTGCTGGTCAACTTTGAGCGTCTATCGGGATTAATTTTTTTTTTTTCCAAATGCAACCTCCTCGCATTAACATGGACACGGATATACAACAAGAAGTGGTTGCTTTCCTAGGCTGCCGTGTGGGAGTGCCACCTTTGAATTTCCTCGGTATTCATGTTGGAATAAATCATAAAAAAAAGAAGCATGGAGAGAGGTGACACAAAAGGTAAAAAACAGAATAAAAACATGGGAGGACCGGCAAATCTTCTTCGGTGCATGGTAGGATTACTCTTCTTAACGTGGTGCTCACCTCGTTGCCCATTTATTATCTATCCTTCTACCGTATTCTAAAAAAAACCCTGAGCGAAATCATAAAACTACAACGTAATTTTCTGTGGGGAGGGGGGAGTGAATTCTACAAAAATAACATGGGTCTCATGGAATGACGTTTGTAAACCAAAACCAGTCGGGGGACTTGGTGTAAAAAAATTGGATTTATTTAACAAATCTCTTCTGGGTAGGTGGGCATAGAGGATTCAGAACGAACCCAACTCGATTTGGGTAAAAATACTTGATTCCAAATATGACATCTATTCGACAGGAGTAACAACATCTTCGGCAAACAGTAATCACGCCTCGAGCTGGTGGAAAATGTTGTTCGATCTCTTTTTCTCTGACACATCCAGCCACTAGCTAGTTTAACAATAACATGATAAAAACTTTGGGAGATAGCAGCCTAGCTATCCTCCCTCTGGAACGATCGGTGGTCGGATGAGCCAACACTAAGAGAACGCTGTCCGAGCCTATATTCAATTTGTTCTAATAAGGAGGCAATGATCAATGAATCTGGTGAGTGGTTAAATGGCAAATGACATTGGAATATATTGTGGAGAAGGATTTTATTCACGTGGGAAGAAACCCTCGCCAATCAGCTGTACCGCTTGCTGGATTCTATTAACTTGCAGGTATCTACCCCAGATTCTTAGAGATGGAAGCTGACCAGATACATACACGATAGTTTTCTTTTTTTAATTAAGGTTACAGTTGTACCCCATGTCATTGAACTAGATCGCCTCTTCTTGAATGAAATAGTGGGAAAAATGGGGTCTCCATCCTCTACTAGTCTACTGGTGGAAAAAGGGTGGAGTCAACGAACAATTTGAAATTGTTTTAGTTCAAATTGGTTTTGGGAGCTAGAGGAGTGATCTTTTGGGGAAAGCTAATATGCAGGTTGTTTAGTAGATATTGCTTTCGACAGACATGGATGCATTGCAAAGAATACAAAGAATATTGAATAAGCTAATGGGATGAATACAAAGAATACAATCACATCACACTGCGGCTTTGCAAGAATATTGAGTATCATCCCAATAAGTATCCAAAATCATATGACATATAATAAGTAACTTTCAAAAGAACACAAACCCCATTCAATTTAATAATTTAGATGCAACCATACAATGTCATATATAACAAAATTACATATGATATCTCAAATACAACAGTCTGAAAACTTGCACTAAATTAAGTACTTGTGCACGGATGAAAATACACCGGTGAATTCAAAAATTTCCTTACTTCGTAGTGAAGGACATGATCGATCAGTAAATGGTAATCACCCTTGCAGTTGGGGAGGATCTTGGCAATTTCCTTACTTCGTTTGCAGCATAAAACAAATACCTCGGTGGAAATGACCTGATCCGTACCATCCGGATCACAAATTTTTCAAGCACGATGGCTTGTCTCAACAAAAACGCTATAGCTCGAAATATTGAGTGACTAGACATTAGTGAAGTAATTTGAATCATCTTCAGCTGCAGCAGAGAGGGCTCGGAGAGATTAGTTTCAAACTCCGAGTAGTTCTCATCATCCAACTGCGATGGACACCTCAAAACCGGGGGAGTCCGGTCATGAATGACTAACATCTTTAGATTCGGGAAACATCCAAGAAAACTCATCACCTCTCTGTCTTTAATACCATAAGGTTTATCATATCTAACACTTATTTTCAGAAACTTCACATTTGGCAATGATGACAGCAGTCGTTTCCTCTGAAACGCGCAAAGCACCTGGAATTACGTCGATAAGATTAATTCTAAACACAAGAAATATAATTAATAAAGGAAACATGGTCGCACGACTCATTAATTTTCCGCATTAATAAAAAATGCAATGCAAGGCATCTATATATATACGTACGGAAAAGAAACCGAACCTTAACAGAACAAACGGACAAAGTGAGGCTTTCGACACGTTGTATATGTTGGGATTTTATGGATTTAGTGTTTGGAAAAATAGATTTGTTTAATATTGAAAAGATAAAGGAAGCTTATGCAGTAGAGCTTCTGAAAATTTTTCCTTGATTGATTTGTTTTAATCAGCAAGATTACAAGTGCTTATATAGGCATACAATGATAAATGCATAACTAATGTGGTCAAGTTAATTGACCATCATTACATATTCCAATGGATATAATTTTTGACTCATGAAGACAAAGAGTCATATGCATGAATGAGAATTATGAAGAACCTTCTGGAATTACAAATTACTTTTCAACACCCCCTCTTAATTTGTAATCCGAACATGATTCCGGAGCTGCTCAAATTTTTCCGAACTCACGGCCTTGGTGAAACCATCAGCTAGCTGCTCATTTGTGCTGACAAACTTCAACTGAACTTTTTGATCATTCACAAGATCCCTTATGAAGTGATGACGAAGTTCAATGTGCTTCGACCTTGCATGAAAGACGGGATTTTTCGTCATTGCAATAGTAGACATATTGTCGCAAAAAATTGTTGTGGGAGCCTCCTGCTTTTGCTCAACATCACACAAAATTCTTCTCAACCAAATTGCTTCACAAGCAGCATCAGTAGCAGCCATGTATTCTGCCTCCGTCGAAGAAAGCGCAATCGTATTTTGCTTTTTCGATGCCCTAGAAATGATTTTAGAGCCCAAGCAAAAAATGTAGCCTGACGTACTTTTTCGATCATCCAACGATCCAGCCCAATCACTATCGGTATATCCAACAAGCTTACTTTCTTTCTCTTTGACATATTTAATGCCAAGTTTCCTCGTACCTTGAAGGTATCGCAAAATTCGCTTTGCCGCTGCAAAATGCAACTTGCTTGGATCGTGCATGAACCTTGATATTAGGCTAACTGGATACATAATATCAGCCCTTGTGTTTGTCAAGTAGAACAGAGAGCCTACAAGACTTCGATAAATTTTTGCATCAACTTTATCAGCACCATCATTCAATTGCAATTTCTCATTGACTGCAAGTGGAGTCGAGATAGGTTTGCAATTAAGCATCTGAAATTTTTTCAACACTCCTTCAAGATATTTTTCTTGAGAAATTAAAATTTCTCCTTTTGATTGACGGACTTGAATCCCAAGAAAATATTTCATCAATCCCAAATCAGTCATCTCAAATTCCGCCATCACTGGATTCGTCCCTGTGTAAATCAAGTCGTCAACGTAAAGGCAAACAATAAGGAGATCTTGCGCACCTTTCTTTACATACAACGACGGCTCATTTTGACTTCGCTCGAATCCATTTGATCGAAAGTAACCGTCAATCTTGCTATTCCAGGCTCGAGGTGCCTGTTTGAGCCCGTACAATGCTTTTCTGAGGCGATAGACTTTATCTTCTTTTCCTTGAACAGTATAGCCTGCCGGCTGCTCCACGTACACTTCTTCCTCTAACTCGCCATTGAGAAAAGCGGATTTAACATCTAACTGGTAAATAGGCAGCTCCAATTGTGCAGCAACAGCTAGAACAATGCGAATTGTCTCCATTCGTGCAACCGGTGCAAATGTCTCCGTGAAGTCGACTCCGGGTTGTTGAGAATACCCTTTTGCAACTAGGCGAGCTTTATGCTTGTGAATTGAGACATCTTCCTTATACTTTGTCTTGTAGATCCATTTGACCCCGATCACATTTTTTTCTCCTGGATGGTCTACAAGATACCATGTATTATTTCTCTCGATGCTAGCAATTTCTTCATTCATTGCATTTTGCCAAATTTCTTCTTTTGCAGCTTCATCATAATTTTGCGGCTCACCAGCAAAAAATGCAACATCAGATGACTCATAGATGTCTCTTAAGCTTCGAAACTTTCTTACAGGACTCTCCGACTCCGGATCAGAATCTCCATCACTTGAGGTTCTTGCTCCACCACTTGTACTTGGTTGATCAATCGGTTGTGGTGGTGTAGGCTGAGATGTAATGTTTTGATCATCGCCCCAGTTCCACGACTGCATTTCATCAAAAATAACATCTCGAGAAATTGTGAGTTTATTAGTCCTCGGGTCCAATAATCGATATCCTTTGGACTCATCACTATAACCAACAAGGATAAGATTTTCTCCTTTGTCATCAAATTTTTCCCTCCGTTGAGATGGGATATGAGAGTAAGCAATGGAACCAAAAACTTTAAAATGATTTACCTGAGGCTTTCGTCGATGCCACGCCTCATATGGAGTCTTATTTGGAACCGCCTTTGTTGGTGACCGGTTCAAAATATACACAGCTGCATTTACTGCTTCTGCCCAAAATGTTTTGGGGAGACTTTTGCCAGCCATCATGCTTCGACTCATTTCCACAATGGTGCGATTTTTTCGCTCGGCAACACCATTTTGTTGCGGGCTGTATCGAACTGTCAACTGCCTTTGGATCCCCCTCTCTTTGCAATAATCCATGAATGCCTTTCCAATAAATTCTCCTCCACGATCGGTGCAGAGAATTTTAATTTTATTGCCCGACTGATTTTCCACTAGCCTCTTGAACTCCAAAAATTTGGGAAATGCTTCTGATTTTTGATTGAGAATGTACACCCACATCATCCTGGTGTAGTCGTCTACGAACAAGAGAAAATACCTGTAACCATTGAGAGATGGAGTTTGCGTCGGCCCAAAAATATCAGCGTGCACCAACTCAAGAGGGACTTTGACTCTATAAGATATCTTCGGAAATGGTAGGCGGTGCATTTTTCCGAAAATGCACCCTTCACACGGACGATCTTGATCTGGGAAATTCGGAAGCCCGAACACCATGTTCTTTTTCTTCAGCAAACTTAAGCCTTTGTAACTCAAATGTCCATACCTCAAATGCCAAAGATTATGGTCTCCATCTGTTGTGTTATGCAAAGCAACTTTCTGGGATAGTGGCAGATTGAGAGGGAAGACTTGGTTCTGACTCATCTTGATTTTTGCAACTGTCAACTTCTTTTGTTTGTCAATAATGATACAAAGATCATTATCAAATTCCACCTTGTAGTTTTTCTTTAGCAGCTGGCCGACACTCAACAAGTTTTGAGTCAATTCTGGCACGTAGAAGACATCTTTGATGATGTTGGACTGCCCTTCTTTTGTCTGGACTGCAATGGCTCCTCTTCCACTGATTTTGAGAGATTTGTTGTTTCCAAGTTTCACTTGAGATGAAAAAGATTCATCGAGATCCACAAACATATTTTTATTTCCTGACATGTGATTGCTGCAACCGCTATCCACATACCAAATATTCTCAAATTGCTGTTGAGAATTTAAACAAGAATAAAATACCTGATCACCTTCATTCTTTTCCGTGAAATTTGCTTCCTTTGTCTCACCATCATCTTGATACCAGCAATCTCTTTGAGAGTGAGTTGCATTCCTGCACCTTTTGCATCTATACCAACAACTATTGGTGTCATGGGTATTCTTCCGGCAAATGCTGCAACAAGATTCTGAGTTTTGATTATTAGATCTCAAGTTAGAGTTGCTTCTTCCTCCTCGACCTCGGCCACGAAAATTTTGAAGTCTGCCACGTCCTCTTCCTCGTGGTTGTGCCGACATATTCCTTTTATCTTGCGGTTCGTCTTTCTGTTTTTGTGAGATATTCACTTTTCCTTGAAAAGCTTGCTCCATTGCTTGAGTCGTGAATCTGCTCATCCTCTTTTCATGGGCTTCAAGAGAACCCATGAGTTCATCCAAAGTCAATCTCGATAAATCTTTGGATTCTTCAATTGCCGCAACAATATGCTCGAACTTCACCGGCAAACATCGTAGGACTTTCTCAATGATTTTCTTCTCTTCTAGAGTATCTCCGTATCCCCTGATTTGATTCACTACGGATGAAACTCGAGAAAGATACTCTTGTACATTTTCGGAATCTTTCATGGAGAGATTGTCGAAGTCTCGCCAAAGATTTTGCAGCTTGATTGTGATTACCTTCTCATGTCCTCCAAACTGATTTTTCAGAATTTGCCATGCCTCTCTTGCAGTCTTGGCAATCGTAATACGCGGAAGGATTGATCGATTCACCCCTTGGTGCATAAAGGACAAGGCTCTTGCATCTTTTGTCTTGTTATCTTTATGCTCTTTTTTCTGTGCATTTGAAAATGCAGCAACCTCCTCCGGGGTATGGGAAATATACCCTTCTTCGACAATTTCCCAAAGTTCGTGAGACACGAACAGGGTCTTCATAAGAACACTCCATAGTTCATAATCTTGACCAACAAAAATAGGAACACCTTGTTGGGAATATATGAACGCAAGCTCTTGGTTGCTTGTAGATGCCATTGATAATATTGGAGGAGAATCAGAACCAAAGGGTGGCTCTGATACCACAAATCTGTTGGGATTTTATGGATTTAGTGTTTGAAAAATAGATTTGTTTAATATTGAAAAGATAAAGGAAGCTTATGCAGTAGAGCTTCTGAAAAAATTTTCTTGATTGATTTGTTTTTATCAGCAAGATTACAAGTGCTTATATAGGCATACAATGATAAATGCATAACTAATGTGGTCAAGTTAATTGACCATCATTACATATTCCAATGGATATAATTTTTGACTCATGAAGACAAAGAGTCATATGCATGAATGAGAATTATGAAGAACCTTCTGGAATTACAAATTACTTTTCAACAGTATAATTGGTAAGATCTGCTTCAATGTATCTCCAAGAAATCCATACCCAAACTTACCAAAATGAACAAAGTCATCCATTATGTTAAAAAACCAAAGAGTGGCATCAGTTATAGATGAGGCATCTGTAAACAAACACTTGCTATAGGGAACTCCCGAAAGTTCAATTGCTTTAAGGTTTGGACAGCTGATGCTCAGAACCCTGTCCAGTGATGGTTTGTCATAGTAATCGAACAAACGCTTCTCGATCTTCAGCCTTTTTAAACTTGTGGAGCGGATACTAAACAAGTTCTCATTGCCTTCGAAAAGGTACAGCTCAAACACTTCCAAACGCGGACTACCCAACATAATTCGGTTTATCAAGCATTCGCTGTAGCACAAACTCTCGAGTATTAGGCTCTGTAGCCTATTCCACGAGGGAGATTCGTCTATTCGAAGATTACAGCCCACAAGTGATAATTTGGTCAGCGATGAGCACGAGTACAGGCACTGCGGAACAGTGTATGCTTCACTACTATGCGTTACTGCATCGCTTGACCAACACGTGTTATAATAGAGCTGTATAGTCAGCTCTTGTACACGATGTTCGACAGCAAAACGCACCCACGAATCAATGTCAGGGGCTAATGACTCATCAAAGTCGGAGAAGTGAGTAAACTTGAATTTCTCGATATTAGTTCCTTTCCACATTTTCAAAGCCGAATTGACAAAGTTCTTGACCTCGTCTACCTCCTCGCCTACATTCCAGAAATTAAGGCAGGGTAGAGTGGTCCACAAGTTTCTCCAATACTTGGAGATAAGGGTTGTCGAAACAACATCTCTCATTGGCAAAAACGAGAGGATTAGAAGAATTAACGACAATGGTAACTCACTGAGTCGATCCTCATGTGCACTGCCGTGAGCATCCATGGACTCCACTCGGTATATAGAATAAAAAAACTAAAAATAAATAAATAAATAAATACATAATTAAACTCTTGAAACAACAAACTAATTACGAAAGTGAGGAATATAGGTTACGTGAAATGATAGCAAGAAAAAAAAAATTACCAGGAAAACCCTAATTAGAGTCGTTGCAGTGCTAGCTCCTGCCTCGCCGCCTATTCCCGAACTCTCACTATTTTTCTATTTATAGGGATTAACTTTTTTTGCAACCCAATAATTAATTGTTCTATTTTTAAAATTTTTATTTTGGTCATTTAAATTTGTATAAATTTTGAAATCTGCCCTTTGGCAGGTTACCTATTCAAGCACGGCGAGGATTTTTTTTTTCCCTCAATTTTCTTTTGGTTTTCTGTATTATGTGACCTTTAAATATTTTTCTATTTTTATTTTTCAAGTAAAGACATTTTTTCTGTTTATCAATTTAGAATAATTTATAATTTAAGAATCTAGTAAAATTTCAAAACTATTCAACTTTTTTATATAACTGAAACTAATTAAATAAATTAATTAAGTATGCAAATTATTTTAATAATAAATAAATAATTAAAATCTTGCAAACTCTTAAAAAAATTTACTAGATTGGTTTTTCTCTTCTAATAAATTAGTTAATTATATTTATATTTGAATTTAAAATTATCCCCTCCCCATGACTCGAACCCAGGACCTAAGGCCTAGGTAGTGGTGCTCTAACCACTTGAGCTATCCCACTTTGTCACAATTAATTATCCCTACTACTGTCGGTAGAAGGATCTGAAACAGAAAACATAATTTGTGTGGCAGTGACTGGATAGGTAAACTACTAATGCGGAAAAGGATCGATTTCAAAATTTGTATACATTTGCCGGACCAAAATCAAAACTAGACCAAATTAAAAAATAGGACAACTTATTGAACTGCTCCCTTAGAAGGCAAAGAATTAACAAGTTGGGTAACTCACTAAGTCGATCCACAAATCGAATTGCCATTAAAACAAAAAAGTATATCTAGCTAATCAATTCCGATAATTTAGTGATTTTTTTTATTTTTTGCAGGAAAATAAATTCATTGAAAAGACTACACCGGAGAAAATTGCAATTGTGGTCCCATCAACCACGGCCACCCATAGAATTGGTTCAATCACTTGCACATTTGGTTTAATTTTAAGATTTTTGAAAGTAATTTCTTTTTAATACAACTAGTATTGTACCCGTGCGATCGATGCACGGTCATATAATTAATTATTAAAATATTTTTTGTAAAAACTCTTTTAAGAGTATAGTGAAAAACATTTAAATTGGTACACCTACCAGCTCTCAACAAAAAATACACCCTTTTAATATCCATACTTATGAATATTGAAATCAAATTTGACCTTAAATGACAAAGGTATAATCATATAATCCATATTTGTGAAGTTTAATATCCATATTTATGAATATTGGAATCAAATTTGACCTTAAATGACAAAGGTATAATCATTATTTCTTAAAATTATGAATATATGTAACATAAAAATATATGATAATATTAAAAAAAAATTGAAAATAGTCACTTTTTAACTTTACCCTACAACCCCAAATATATGGACATATTTTTCAAGGAACGAAGAGGAAGTAATAACTTTAATAAAGTTAGTCATATGAGTATGTTGCATTTTAATTACTTAAGATTAATGATTACCCCAATTATCTTACTCTTTTAATTAATTGTTTATATTTAAAAAAAAATGCATATCTATTCATTAAATTTATAATTAGCACAAAAGTAAAATTTTAGCATGATCATTGCAGTTAGTTTACTGGACCAAAAAATACTCACTAAAGAAAATAGAAAGTTAAGTCCTAACAAATTATTCTCTATAAATTTAAAGATGTATATAGGGAGAAGAAAAGATTCAGTCCACTTATCAAGAGTTCCAACTCTTTAGCACTGAAAATAGATAACAATGTTATTACAATTTTTGAGACTCTGAAATTACTTATACAGAACCAAATCCATCAAAAGGCACCTAGAGTTGGAAAAAGAAAAAATGATACTTAATACAAAATGCAATTCACCAACTAACTGAGGTAATGCGATTCAAAATCAATGGGAAACTTCGTATTTTCACACATCTGGTTAGATTGCATGTTCAACACTAAAAAGATAACAGGGTCTTATCTTCTTTGTTGAATCCTTGAGCAAACTCTCAGAACCACCGAATGGAGGGGGGAAGCAGTTGTTAGGCCTCAGACTGAATGCCCAAGTTGATAGGCCACGCATATAAAACAAACATAGTTGATGTGGACATTATTTTAAACATGTAATCAATATAGTAAAATATGTTTAATCTTACAAATAATTCTTATAAACTACCATTTCATCTTCACAGAAAATAAAATATTTTGACAGTAGTAAATTTTATGTATTAATATATACATATATTAAACCTGATTTCGAAACTCCAATAGACTATTAGACTCTCATCCAACTATTACTTAAAGCTCCTAATCTGTGTTTCCTTGAATTAAATATCAAATTTACAGCAACAGTAGTAGTTCAACATTGTAATGTAGACATATACAACAACCATTCAATATAGTATAATTTAATATTTACCTTTCCAATACTGCATACTACTCTCTAAAAGAAATCTTTGCATCCTCTCGAAAAAAAGTGATCCCATTTTATAAACAATCTGCATCAGTTTTCTCTTGTGATAGTCAATCATTTCCTTTTTTGTAATGGTTGTTCACCTTCCCGGTCAGCCAACTGAAGCCTAAAAGGGCACACCAATTGTCGTATCCTCTAGGTGCTAGCTCATATTAAAATCGATTATGTGTTTATGTGAGATACATTGAAATATGATTATTTTTTTATCAAAAACCTGTAACTCTCAAATCTAACCAAACATTAATTTACAATTCCAAGCAATGGGAATTCATAAAAATCTACAATGATCAAAACTAAAATTGAAGCAACAAATCTGGGAAAATTATTTTTTCAGGACCACAACTTAGGGGTGTTTGCAAAAAGAGGACCGCAATTTTGCGGGCTGGCAAAATTAGGCCCGTAACTTCTTTTTTTCACAATTTCAGGCAAATTAGCTCAATCAACTCAATTTCGGGCTGATTGAGGCCCATTTTCGGGCCAAACTTATATATGGCAAAAAGAGGACTGTAACTTTTTATTTTCTTCAATTTTAGGTTTAATATAAATATATAATTTTTTAAATCTACTCTAGCTCATATTCACTTCCTCAATTAGATCCATATTGTCTCATGTTTATATTATTTTAAAATATTATACAAAATTTTTTCATAAAATTTAGAATCGAATAGTTTAAAATATATATATATATATATAAATAAAATAGAGTATTCAAATTTTATTTTGTAATATAATTCAATATAAGAAATTACAATATATGAAAAGTATGAAAACTTTTGTGGGACGAAGATAGTATGTAATAAAACTTAAAAAAATAATCTAAAAATGTTTTTTTAAATAAAATTTTAATCTTAAAAAATAAAACTTTAATGTAGCTACGATCCACTGTATCACAAAAAAAAGTTAAATAAACTAATAATTTAATTTATTGAAAATGATATGTTAGAACAAATTAATAAAACGATAATTTTATTACCCACTATGACATAAGAAATGATTCATTTTTCATCTTCGCCTCAGACTTAAAAAATCGCAGAACCGGCTCTGATTTGAGCTTTTAAGTTAAAGATATATTATGTCACATAAAATTTTAAAAAAATGTATATTGAAATTTATATTTGAACTTTTTATGTTTTTAAGGGGTTCATTGTGGGCAATATATATATGATGGATTTCATGGTTTAAAGAAAGTATTCAATTAATACTTTATTTGGAAAAAAAAAATACCCGTAAACTTTTAAAAATTAAATTTGAAAATTGTAGATGTAATAATTTGTTATGAATTAATCAACATTATTTATGTTTAAAGAAATAAATATATACTACATATAAATTATAGTGAATTGAAAAGAACAAAATATTAGAATTTGGTATAATAAACTTTTAATTCTTAATTAAAAAAATTCTCACAATTTTTAAATATAAATATAGTTTAACTTAGTACATTTTAGATTGTATTTACATAAATAATGCTTATAAATTTTACAACTATGTCCGTAATTGAAGGAAAAAATTTCATAGATTTATGTTTAAGAGAATTATACTAAACAATTAATTACAAAAATTTGATCAAACATTTTCAGTATTCTTATTTAAAATAATTGATTCGAAATTTTATGAAAAAAATTGTATAATATTTTAAAATTAATAAGACATGATAATGGATCTAAGGGAATATGGACTAGAGTAGATTTTAAAAATTATATATTTATATTGGGCCTAAAATTGCATTAAAAAAAAAAGTTACAGTCCTCTTTTTGCCATAAATAAGTTTGGCCCGAAAAATGGGCCTCATCCAGCCCGAAATTGGGTTGATTGGGCTAATTTGGCCTGAAATTGCGAAAAAAAGAAGTTACGGGTCTAATTTTGCCAGCCCGTAAAGTTGCGGTCCTGAAAAAATAATTTTCCCCAACAAATCTACACTTGAAATTGGTTCACACAATCTGCAAACTCACAAATGCGAAATTGAAAACTGCAAACTCACAGAGGCGTCGGGGGTTGCGAGTGAGGAAGGTGAAGAGCTCTCTCGGGGTGGTGGCTACGGCGGGGCGGCGGGCAGAAGGAGTCTCTTTTGTGGCCAAATCCCTAAATTCTTCTTCATGTGCGCGTGAAAGAAGAGAGAAAGGGGCGGTGGCGACCAATTTTTTGTGCCATGTGCAATGTAAGGGCGACAGTTCAGTGACAGCTATTAATTCCTAACACATCTTAATAAAAGAAGACATTTATTTGAGTTCTAAAAGAATTTTATATTTAACTACCCAGCGCCGCCCTTCACCCCACCCCACCCAAGTCGTCCAGTGCACCGCCTCACGCAACAGCGACGCCCCACCCCAAGTTTTTGCAACAGCGGCGCTACGCACCGACTTCTCTTCAGCCGAACTGCCTTCCGCCGCCCTTACTAATTTTTTTTTTAATTTTCGACAATTTATCGACGAGAGTGTTTTTGGTCGACCCATTATTGTTGAAAATTTTAATTTTTAATATTTAAAAAAAAATCTTTCGACAAAATCTTATCGACGAGAGTATTTTTGGTCGACAAACCAAAGTCGACTGGAGTGTTTTTGGTCGACTCTGGTTTGTCGAAAATAAAGTTTTTTTTTTTAATTTTAAATTTCTAAGTTTTATTTTTGAATTACTAAATTTATTCACATTTTTCTTTAGAAATTTCCCGGCTGAGGTATCCATCCCGGATCTCCTGAGAAAATTCCACACCATTGGAAAGGTGAAAGACATCTACATTTCAAAAACGACTAACAAAAGAGGAGAACCTTTTGGATTTGTTCGGTTCTCAAACAACGGCTGCCCCCGAGAGATTGAAGACAACCTTAATACCACCTGGTTCGGCTCGTACAAACTCCATGCCAACATGTCAAAATTCTCCAGAAATGGTAAGATACCCCCAGAAACTCCAAAATCTTTTGTTATCTCGTCACCCAATCGGGTGCAGCTTGGGATCGATATCTTTCGCTGAAAGAGTTCGAAGAACTGAGCCCCTGCTGCTGCCTCAATATCCCAGAGGCAAGGCACGTCCTCACCCCGCATCAACTTACGCCAAACAACCACAACACAGGCCTCGACCTTGGGCCGATCTCCCCGTGGATTCATATTCCATTCTACGCCGGAGGAACATAAATGGGTAGAGGGCAGTTTCACCGGACAACTGAAGAAAATATTTTGTTGGGATAAACACAAGGACGACCTGATGGGTGAATGTTACCAGAAAATTGGGATAACACACATGGGAGGTAATCTTGTTCTTATCAAAGCAAAAGGAGATTTAAACTTGGGCACGACCCTGAAGGAGTTTAAGGAATGGACAACCTACTGGTTCGACTCTCTAACTGAGTGGGATCCAACTGATGTTTGCAATCAAAGACTGGTCTGGGTCAGAATCTACGGGGTTCCAATGCACATCTGGAATAGAAGATTTTTTACACGTCTCGCCCTACTATTTGGATGTATGGTGGATAGAGATGTCTATCGGGCTGGCCCTAGCCCTATAGGGCCAACCCTACAGGGCTACGGGCTAAACGGGTTAGGGCCTTAACCGGTTCATACTTAACGGTCCTACAATTGTTGGGACCTAACCCTAACCTAGCGGGCCACGAGCTAAACGGGCCACTAACGGGCTACAATAATTTTTTTTCTTTTAAAATTAAAGGTTGCAATTGGCACGTCCAACAAGAAAATAAAATAGAAAAATATATAATTAGTTAATGATCGGTAAATGAGAAAACAAAAGTATGATTTAAACACAATTCTAGAACTCATTGGTCCCTAATATGGTCAAATAAAGCTAAAAAAATAGTAATAATAACTAATAAATGATAATGGACTGCTTAATGCTTATATTTATGGCTAAGGGTCAAATGACTCAAAATTTGTTCGTATGTTATTTATTAAAAAAAAAAAGAAGGTAACAACTCGGGCTAGCGGGCTAGCCCTGTAGCCCTGCGGGCCGGCCCGGTTTAGCTCGCGGACTAACCGGTCCGGGTCAAAAAAGCCCGGATTTAAACGGGCCTATGATTCTTGAACCCTAACCCTGCATTTTTCAGGGTTAAACGGGCCAGCCCAACCCGAATAAACATTTCTAATGGTGGACATAGATCAAGGTACGGAGAAGAAATCGAGTATAGCATTTGCTAGAATACGCATACTCACATCGGATGCTCTACCTATCAACGGTTGCATCTCCCCAGAAATTGATGGTGTTAATTTCTCAATCAGAACTTTTGAAGAACTTGAAGAAATGCCGGTACACACAGATGAAATCTCCTCTGATTCCGACCAATCCGAAAACGAATCCGATGAGAAATGAAGGGTTCTTGAGACGGATCCAGCGTTCTCCGGGGATATTGAGTGCTCCGATCAAGGATCGGTTGATGGAGACCTGGAAACCGAAGGATCTTTCTCCCCCCAGCGTGGGGCCCACCCAGACGTTTCATTCAATGAATCCTCATCCGCTGTGCCAGACTCCTTGGATGCTGGCTCAAACCTATTGAAACAGGGGACAATCAAGAAAATCTTTAATGCTCCTGTCCCCTCGGAGACGGCGGTTGGTGAGCCCCAAGGTATCAAATTGATTGTAGACCTTAATTATAACCACGCGGCATGCACCTCCCCTCCCCCCCCTTTTCAAATTTCTATGGACCCCAATTTCCCTCCTAATCCATTAAACCCTAACCCGACCCATCCCACCAATCAAAATCTGACAGCCCATATCGAACCCACCGCCCCCCCGCCCCATACCCCAAATCCGCTGCCCTCCCCTGTTCAAACCGACCCCTCACACTCTGGTGGCGCGGTTCAGGTCCCTTTTGGACCCGCCACTGACCCCTCCCCCTTACACACCAATCCCTTAACCCCGCACCCACCCATCCTCAACTCGAAACCTGCCCGCCCCACAAAAAAACCAAAACTCCCCCCGCACATTAAGAAAAAGTTGGCTAAAGCAGAATGGGAGGCTTTTCCTAAAGATATAAATACCGACAGTGACGCTGAAACAACAAAGAAAACCAGAATGTTTGGCTCCAAATTAGGGCTAATTGACTCAGCCCCGGAGGAGGAAATTGTAGGTAGTAGGCAGAAGGGATGACTCTCTTCAGGCCATCGTCGACCCAGGTGTGTGAATTGTTTTAATGCGTCTACTCAGTTACAATGTACGAGGTCTGGGCAGTGGGGCAAAAAGAAACGAGATCAGAGAGTTGGTTTTAAAACACAGAACTGAAGTTTTCTTTATTCAAGAAACTAAGCTTGAGAATATTGGCACCTTACTGAGTATAGGAATTTGGGGCAGCAAAAAATGTGGCTTTGTATTTCGCCCGTCTGAGGGCCGTTCAGGAGGCATAGCAACGTTTTGGGATGCAGAATATCTGCAATGCTCCAGCGCTTGGCATTCAAATGGAATCCTCGTAGTTAATGCTATTCGCAATGAACTTCCTTGGATTGCAGTATTGGGGCCCTCCCAATGAACTTCCTTGGATTGCAGGTTGGAATAAATCACCACAAAATTGGCGCGTGGAAGAAGGTGATACAAAGAGTGGAAAATAGAATTAAAGTTTGGGACGATCGTCAAATTTCCTTTGGAGGCAGGATTATTCTTTTCAATGCAGTGCTCAACTCGTTGCCCATTTATTATCTGTCCTTCTACCACATACCAAAAAAACCGTTGAGAGAACTTATAAAAATTCAAAGAAATTTTTTGTGGGGAGGGGGATCGAATTCTACAAAAATTCCTTCGGTTTCCTGGAATGATATTTGTAGGCCAAAATCAAAGGGGGTTTGGGGGTAAAAAATCTTGAATTATTTAATACTTCTCTTCTTGGCAGGTGGGCATGGAGGATTCGGGCTGAACCCAATGCATTTTGGGTAAGGATTCTCGACTCCAAATACGATTTATCATCGATTGCAGATCCAGCATACACGACGAACATGAATACTGCATCGCTCTGGTGGACGAGTATCTCTGGGCTTTTCCTTACAAATTCGGCTAGGCCCTGGTTCGCGACAAACATGAGCATATCAGTGGGGGATGGACGATTTTCTTCCCTCTGGAAGGACAGGTGGTTAGATGAATTTACTCTTTGTGAACGCTTCCCTAGATTATTTTCCATATGTGCTAATAAACAGGCTAAAGTTAATGAATCGGGTGAGTGGGTGAATGGCAATTGGCAATGGAATATTCTGTGGAGAAGAGAATTGTTTTTGTGGGAAGAAACTGATCTAGTTAATCAACTATACTACTCGTTAGAAACTCCCAAATTGCAGGAGCATACCCCTGATTTGTGGAAATGGAAGCTAGCCAATGATGGTCGATACATGGTCAAATCAGCCTATAATGGCCAGGAGACGGTTGTACCAACACAGACCCTTCAAGAAGACGCCCAAGTCGCTCTTCGGATCATCTGTAACAAGTTAACCCCCATCAAATACTCGGGGTTAGCTTGGAAAGTAATCCGAGAGAGGCTTGCTACACGGGCTGAATTAAAGAAACGAAAGGTCCTTGGTGATGGAGACGTCTCACTTTGTCCTCTATGCGGCGATGAAGAAGAAACAGTCCAGCATTTATTCTTTCAGTGCAAACTCGCTGTTAAAATATGGCTCCTCTGCTGTTCGTGGCTAAGCTTCAGCACTGCTCTACACGCTAGCCCGCTTCCCATCTTCACAAGTTTTTTGGGCTGATCGGATGTAAACGGAAGAAGCATATTCTCGAATGTATTTGGTGCATGTTTGTGTGGTATGTCTGGAAAGCAAGGAATGGAAAAGTGTTTGCTAATGAAGACCCGAAACCTGAGAAGATTTTTGACGAATTAAGAATCAAGGTGTGGGGAATCTTGTCTCAATAAAAGGATTGCCCTCACCCCTATTCATTCCATGATTGGTGTGACATTCCAAGATTAGCCTGTGTGTAGGAGTTTGATTCTAATGTAATGGTGTAACTCATCTCATCTCTTTTGTCGTTTGAAATTCTATAACTATTGAGTGTTTCACTCTTCGATCTTCGAGTACCACTGGTACTCTGGAAATAATATATTTTTCCTTCCAAAAAAAAAAAAAACAGATCAGATGGTGAGACGAGTTAAAGTCTTCCAGAGCTAAAGGCGAAAAATCAATGGATTAAGGAGGGAGTCGACGCGAATACCAAATTCTTCCACAAGTGTATTAATGCCCGGAGAAAGACAAGTGATTTATCAAATTTGTTTTTGATGGATCTAGTATGGCTATCCTCACCAGCGGAAATTAAAGAGCACTTCAAAACAGCTCAGCCAATCATCACTCCGGACTTCGCCATCCATACAGTCAGTATCGCGGATAATCTTATGCTCACGGAATCATTCTTGCTCAGCCTCGGAAATCAGAGACGCAATTTGGAGTTGTGAACCGTCAAAAAGTCCTGGCCCGGCCGGATGGTTTCACCATCGCCTTCATCAAAGAAATCTGGGAAACCCTGAAAGTAGATTTTCGATGAATTTCACTCCAACGGGAGATTCGTCAAAGGTTTCGACCCATCCTTCATAACTCTTATTCCAAAAAAGCTGAGTTTGCATAAGCGACTACAGACCAAACTCTATGATTAATTGCTGCTATAAAATCATAGCAAAAGTACTGGCCAGAAGACTCTCTAGAGTCATTGGTTTTGTGATCTCGGAGTCGCAGACAACCTTTATCTAAGGGCGCCAGATCTTAGATGGGGTTCTTATGCTCAACGAAATCATTGATGAAGCAAAAAGAAAAAAAAAATAGATAAACTGCTCTTCAAGATTGATTTTGCCAAGGCATTTTATTCGGTTGATTGGAACTTTTTGGATGATATGATGGGTAGCATGGGCTTCTGTGGCGTAAATAGATTTGGGAGTGCATATTATCGGCCTCAGTCCTAGTTAATGGCAGCCCCTCAAACGAGTTCAAACTCGAGCGCGATGAAAGTCAATGGGATTAAATTACCAGGAAAACCTTAATTAGACTCGTTGCAGTGGTAACTGCTGCCTCACCGCCTATTCCGGAACTCTCACTATTTTTCCCTATTTCTATTTAGGGATTAAAAATTATCAAATATCCCTAAATCTAGTCTGAACATACATTTATTTATCCCTACTATTGTTGGTAAAAGGATTTGAAACCGAATACAAAAACAAAATATGTGTGGCAGTGACTGGATAGGTAAACTACTACTGCGGAAAAGGATCAATTTCAAATTTTGTATACATTTGCCGGACCAAAATCAAAATTAGACCAATTTAAAAAATAGGACAACTTATTGAACTGCTCCCTTCAATTTTCAAAGAATCAGGTAATAAAAAGAAACAAATTTTCAAAGAGACAAAATAGTTATTTCCAAGAAAACGCGAGAGGATGTGAAAAATTGTCAAAAATGAAAGAAGGGAAAGAATTAACAAGTTGGGTAACTCACTAAGTCGAATTATTAATTGCACGTTAAGGGAATTGGTAGAATGTCGTAGAGGGGTGGGGTGTGTATTTCTGGTTTTTACTCTTGTTTGAAAATATCTTCAAAATTATCACACAAAAACCATTAAAAAGAAAAACAGCTTAGAGAATATATATCATCTGATTATATATGTTTGCAAAACAATTAAATGATATCAGAATAAATTGGTAGATATGAAAACAAGAATAATTTCAAAAGCAGACTAAAGCAATTCAACTTTAGCATAATAGTTTTGATACAATAACAATGTTATAAAAATTAAATTAAATACCGACTGTCTGAAACCTTGCACAAAATTAATAAAGTAGTACTTCTACAAATGAAAATACATTCAAACACATTGAACATACACACAACATAAGAGGGTAGTTTTTGGTCAGGGGCTTAAGTATCCCTGAAATTAACATGACAAGTGCTGTATAGTGACCTTTGCAGTCGGGGAGGATCTTTGCAAGCTCGACAGCATCTTCATAAGTTTAAACGAAAACACCTGAGGATATACCTTGACCGATTTAGTTAGGATCAAAAGCTTTTCGAGCATGCTAGCATGTCTCAACAAAAACACTATGATCCTACATATTGAAGAAGTCCGAAAAGGCGACATTATCTGAATTGTCTTCAGTTGCAACAGAAAGGACTTGGGAAGATCACTCTCAAACTCAAAGTAGCTCTCTGCATTGAACTGCGGTGGATTCCCAAACGACGTCATGAAATTGTGGTCATCAATGACTAGCGTCTTTATATTAGGGAAAATCTCCAGAACATTCATCACGTCGCCATATTCGATACCTCTCAAACTGTCATCAGTTAGTTTTAGAAACTTGACGTTTGGCAATGCGGAAACCAACTTTTTCCTCTGGGACTTGCCAAGCACCTAGTATATATAGATTTCATACAAAAACAAAAACAAAAAGAGGTAATTAATTGAATGGAAAACAAGTATATAATAATACTAGGGAATAACATAAAGAGCATTGCTATTCTGATTATTGGACACAAATATAGTTATTGCGATGAAATATTTTAACTTTGTCGCAAATAATAAATCTAGAAATCTAAAAGATTTGTCATTAAGTTATTAGCAATGAAAAACAAATTTAGTTGCTGATCTAAATATTAACTATAGCGGTGAAATATTTTAATTTCGTCGCAAATATTGAACTTTGGAATTTAGCAACAAAATTTTCCAATTCGCCGCTAAAATATTGATCATTTTAGCGATGAAATTTAGATTTGCCGCAAAAGTTTTGTTGCTATTCCCCCCTTTCCTTGTAGTGCTCTAAAGTTGTCGTTGCATGGACCAATAAAACGTTATATACGTAAACCGCAAACGAGCACGTGCACACATTGAATTATATATATGGAAACATGATCAACAACAACTATTCTGACATTAATAACAAAATCCGTATCAATTTAATCTGATTAATTAAGGCAAATGCAGATATTGAAAAGAAAACAGACCTCAGAAGAATAAACTGATAAGGCTAGATTTTCGACACGTTGGATAGTTGGTAGGATTTGCCTCAAGACTTCTCCAAGCAGTTGACGATTTGCCGTCTCATCAAACCCAAGAGTTGCATCAGTTAAAGACGAGACATCTGTAAACAAACACTTAGAATACAAACATCCAGAAATTTCTAATGTTTCAAGATTCGGACTGCAGATTCTCAGCACTGTATCGTGATCCACTAATGCTTCGTCGGACTCAAAATACAAATACTTCTCGATCTTCAACTTCTTTAAACTTCTAGACCGGATATTCAAGTTGTCGTAGCTTTCTAAAAGGCGCAGTTCAAATTCTTCCAAACGAGGACTGCCTGATAGAATTCGGTTTATCATGTGTTCACTGAAGCAAAAACCATCTATTTTTAAACTCTTGAGTTTATCCCAGGTTGGGGATCCATGAGTCCGGAGACTGCACCCGATAAGTGATAATTTTTTTATCGATGTACACGTGCTCAGGCACCGTGGAGCACTGTATACGTCTCTCTCAGCAAACATCACTGCATCGTCAACCCAATCCATATCTTCGTACATTAGACGTATACTCAACTCCTCCGCCCTATTTTGGACAGCCCAACGCACCCACAAATCCAAATCACTAGCTAACGACTCGTCAAAGCAAGGCCTGATATCAATTTCGAATTTCTGAATCTCGGTCCCTTCCCACAACATCAAAGCCCTATTAACAAAATTTCGGAACTTCTGTGCCCCATCCTCGTCTTCGCTTACAGTTTCACAGATTTTCAGGCAGGGGACAGTAGTCCAGAGGTTTTCCCAACGTTTGGAGAGAAATGTTGTCGAAACAACATCTCTCATGGGCAAGAAAGAGAGGATTAGAAGAATCAAAGAGTTGGGTAACTCACTGAGTCGATCCACTGATTCTTCAATCTCATAACCATCCATGTCTCCGCGAATCGCCATTCAAAACTAAAAAAAAAAGGATTAAATTAATAAGTTTAAAGCATTTAAAACATCAAATATGAAAACTTACAATTTCAAAAGTTTTGAATGTTACCAGCTGGAAATCAGTAGCTTTTAATCAACACTCCTTTTAGTGCTCGTACAAATCTCGAAAGCTAAAGTTCAGTTCAATTCCTGTTAACTCACTCCCATTCACTTTAATTGATCCTGTTATCAGAAGAACAAAAAAATTCAGCCAGCTCAAAGGAAGATGAAGTACATAGGTTTTATCACCAAAGAATTAACTGAGCGGTATTACCAATTTTACCCTAAACACACAAAATATAATTTAGATTAAGGAAATTTAATGAACCCTACATGAAATGAATACAAGATTGTGATAGGTCAGTGGTTTTTAATCAACATTTCAATCAATATTCCTGTTCCAAATTTAAAAAAAAAAAAACCTAATTAAACTCCTTTTTACCCTAATTACACTCCTTTTTAAGTGCGTGCAGCTTTACAACTCATTTTAATGGGTTTTCTCTGTACTCATTGTCATTATTTTGAAATGTATGAGAAAAAAATCTAATAAATAGATAAATGTGTAAGATTTATAATTTCAAGAAATAGCTAAAATAAACCTAATAATATTGCAATAGATGATAGTTCATAGTAAATAACGGAAACAGTACCTGAATCAGAGCCAATGCCGATTCAATTTCCTGTTAACAAAAAAACAAAAAGTCTCAGCCCATTTGTTTAATTCCAGCTCATAGAAATTAAGATGAATAACAAAAAATTGTTGTCTTAAACCCAAGAAGAAAAGAACTAGCAACGTACCTCTAATGGAATAGGTTCAACAAAATAAAATAAAAACCTGATGTACCCATTTGTTGCTATGAAAGCTTTTATTTTTAAATTAAAAAAAACAACCGTTGCTATGCCAAGAATAGCAAGATTTTGAATTTGTAATAATTGAGTAGTTTTTAATGAACATTTCATTCTGTGAGAAACCCTAATTACACTCGTGCGCCGCCTTTTCAGCCCCTGCCCCTTTCAGGGGTTTTCTCACTCATTCTAATGGAAAAAAACAATATCTAGATAAATGTGCAACATGTAAGATTTAAAAAAATTAATTGTACATTAGTAGTATGAAATATCATTATCGGTTGTGGTGGTGTAGGCTGAGATGTAATGTTTTGATCATCGCCCCAGTTCCACGACTGCATTTCATCAAAAATAACATCTCGAGAAATTGTGAGTTTATTAGTCCTCGGATGAGCCAACACTAAGAGAACGCTGTCCGAGCCTATATTCAATTTGTTCTAATAAGGAGGCAATGATCAATGAATCTGGTGAGTGGTTAAATGGCAAATGACATTGGAATATATTGTGGAGAAGGATTTTATTCACGTGGGAAGAAACCCTCGCCAATCAGCTGTACCGCTTGCTGGATTCTATTAACTTGCAGGTATCTACCCCAGATTCTTAGAGATGGAAGCTGACCAGATACATACACGATAGTTTTCTTTTTTTAATTAAGGTTACAGTTGTACCCCATGTCATTGAACTAGATCGCCTCTTCTTGAATGAAATAGTGGGAAAAATGGGGTCTCCATCCTCTACTAGTCTACTGGTGGAAAAAGGGTGGAGTCAACGAACAATTTGAAATTGTTTTAGTTCAAATTGGTTTTGGGAGCTAGAGGAGTGATCTTTTGGGGAAAGCTAATATGCAGGTTGTTTAGTAGATATTGCTTTCGACAGACATGGATGCATTGCAAAGAATACAAAGAATATTGAATAAGCTAATGGGATGAATACAAAGAATACAATCACATCACACTGCGGCTTTGCAAGAATATTGAGTATCATCCCAATAAGTATCCAAAATCATATGACATATAATAAGTAACTTTCAAAAGAACACAAACCCCATTCAATTTAATAATTTAGATGCAACCATACAATGTCATATATAACAAAATTACATATGATATCTCAAATACAACAGTCTGAAAACTTGCACTAAATTAAGTACTTGTGCACGGATGAAAATACACCGGTGAATTCAAAAATTTCCTTACTTCGTAGTGAAGGACATGATCGATCAGTAAATGGTAATCACCCTTGCAGTTGGGGAGGATCTTGGCAATTTCCTTACTTCGTTTGCAGCATAAAACAAATACCTCGGTGGAAATGACCTGATCCGTACCATCCGGATCACAAATTTTTCAAGCACGATGGCTTGTCTCAACAAAAACGCTATAGCTCGAAATATTGAGTGACTAGACATTAGTGAAGTAATTTGAATCATCTTCAGCTGCAGCAGAGAGGGCTCGGAGAGATTAGTTTCAAACTCCGAGTAGTTCTCATCATCCAACTGCGATGGACACCTCAAAACCGGGGGAGTCCGGTCATGAATGACTAACATCTTTAGATTCGGGAAACATCCAAGAAAACTCATCACCTCTCTGTCTTTAATACCATAAGGTTTATCATATCTAACACTTATTTTCAGAAACTTCACATTTGGCAATGATGACAGCAGTCGTTTCCTCTGAAACGCGCAAAGCACCTGGAATTACGTCGATAAGATTAATTCTAAACACAAGAAATATAATTAATAAAGGAAACATGGTCGCACGACTCATTAATTTTCCGCATTAATAAAAAATGCAATGCAAGGCATCTATATATATACGTACGGAAAAGAAACCGAACCTTAACAGAACAAACGGACAAAGTGAGGCTTTCGACACGTTGTATATGTTGGGATTTTATGGATTTAGTGTTTGGAAAAATAGATTTGTTTAATATTGAAAAGATAAAGGAAGCTTATGCAGTAGAGCTTCTGAAAATTTTTCCTTGATTGATTTGTTTTAATCAGCAAGATTACAAGTGCTTATATAGGCATACAATGATAAATGCATAACTAATGTGGTCAAGTTAATTGACCATCATTACATATTCCAATGGATATAATTTTTGACTCATGAAGACAAAGAGTCATATGCATGAATGAGAATTATGAAGAACCTTCTGGAATTACAAATTACTTTTCAACACCCCCTCTTAATTTGTAATCCGAACATGATTCCGGAGCTGCTCAAATTTTTCCGAACTCACGGCCTTGGTGAAACCATCAGCTAGCTGCTCATTTGTGCTGACAAACTTCAACTGAACTTTTTGATCATTCACAAGATCCCTTATGAAGTGATGACGAAGTTCAATGTGCTTCGACCTTGCATGAAAGACGGGATTTTTCGTCATTGCAATAGTAGACATATTGTCGCAAAAAATTGTTGTGGGAGCCTCCTGCTTTTGCTCAACATCACACAAAATTCTTCTCAACCAAATTGCTTCACAAGCAGCATCAGTAGCAGCCATGTATTCTGCCTCCGTCGAAGAAAGCGCAATCGTATTTTGCTTTTTCGATGCCCTAGAAATGATTTTAGAGCCCAAGCAAAAAATGTAGCCTGACGTACTTTTTCGATCATCCAACGATCCAGCCCAATCACTATCGGTATATCCAACAAGCTTACTTTCTTTCTCTTTGACATATTTAATGCCAAGTTTCCTCGTACCTTGAAGGTATCGCAAAATTCGCTTTGCCGCTGCAAAATGCAACTTGCTTGGATCGTGCATGAACCTTGATATTAGGCTAACTGGATACATAATATCAGCCCTTGTGTTTGTCAAGTAGAACAGAGAGCCTACAAGACTTCGATAAATTTTTGCATCAACTTTATCAGCACCATCATTCAATTGCAATTTCTCATTGACTGCAAGTGGAGTCGAGATAGGTTTGCAATTAAGCATCTGAAATTTTTTCAACACTCCTTCAAGATATTTTTCTTGAGAAATTAAAATTTCTCCTTTTGATTGACGGACTTGAATCCCAAGAAAATATTTCATCAATCCCAAATCAGTCATCTCAAATTCCGCCATCACTGGATTCGTCCCTGTGTAAATCAAGTCGTCAACGTAAAGGCAAACAATAAGGAGATCTTGCGCACCTTTCTTTACATACAACGACGGCTCATTTTGACTTCGCTCGAATCCATTTGATCGAAAGTAACCGTCAATCTTGCTATTCCAGGCTCGAGGTGCCTGTTTGAGCCCGTACAATGCTTTTCTGAGGCGATAGACTTTATCTTCTTTTCCTTGAACAGTATAGCCTGCCGGCTGCTCCACGTACACTTCTTCCTCTAACTCGCCATTGAGAAAAGCGGATTTAACATCTAACTGGTAAATAGGCAGCTCCAATTGTGCAGCAACAGCTAGAACAATGCGAATTGTCTCCATTCGTGCAACCGGTGCAAATGTCTCCGTGAAGTCGACTCCGGGTTGTTGAGAATACCCTTTTGCAACTAGGCGAGCTTTATGCTTGTGAATTGAGACATCTTCCTTATACTTTGTCTTGTAGATCCATTTGACCCCGATCACATTTTTTTCTCCTGGATGGTCTACAAGATACCATGTATTATTTCTCTCGATGCTAGCAATTTCTTCATTCATTGCATTTTGCCAAATTTCTTCTTTTGCAGCTTCATCATAATTTTGCGGCTCACCAGCAAAAAATGCAACATCAGATGACTCATAGATGTCTCTTAAGCTTCGAAACTTTCTTACAGGACTCTCCGACTCCGGATCAGAATCTCCATCACTTGAGGTTCTTGCTCCACCACTTGTACTTGGTTGATCAATCGGTTGTGGTGGTGTAGGCTGAGATGTAATGTTTTGATCATCGCCCCAGTTCCACGACTGCATTTCATCAAAAATAACATCTCGAGAAATTGTGAGTTTATTAGTCCTCGGGTCCAATAATCGATATCCTTTGGACTCATCACTATAACCAACAAGGATAAGATTTTCTCCTTTGTCATCAAATTTTTCCCTCCGTTGAGATGGGATATGAGAGTAAGCAATGGAACCAAAAACTTTAAAATGATTTACCTGAGGCTTTCGTCGATGCCACGCCTCATATGGAGTCTTATTTGGAACCGCCTTTGTTGGTGACCGGTTCAAAATATACACAGCTGCATTTACTGCTTCTGCCCAAAATGTTTTGGGGAGACTTTTGCCAGCCATCATGCTTCGACTCATTTCCACAATGGTGCGATTTTTTCGCTCGGCAACACCATTTTGTTGCGGGCTGTATCGAACTGTCAACTGCCTTTGGATCCCCCTCTCTTTGCAATAATCCATGAATGCCTTTCCAATAAATTCTCCTCCACGATCGGTGCAGAGAATTTTAATTTTATTGCCCGACTGATTTTCCACTAGCCTCTTGAACTCCAAAAATTTGGGAAATGCTTCTGATTTTTGATTGAGAATGTACACCCACATCATCCTGGTGTAGTCGTCTACGAACAAGAGAAAATACCTGTAACCATTGAGAGATGGAGTTTGCGTCGGCCCAAAAATATCAGCGTGCACCAACTCAAGAGGGACTTTGACTCTATAAGATATCTTCGGAAATGGTAGGCGGTGCATTTTTCCGAAAATGCACCCTTCACACGGACGATCTTGATTTGGGAAATTCGGAAGCCCGAACACCATGTTCTTTTTCTTCAGCAAACTTAAGCCTTTGTAACTCAAATGTCCATACCTCAAATGCCAAAGATTATGGTCTCCATCTGTTGTGTTATGCAAAGCAACTTTCTGGGATAGTGGCAGATTGAGAGGGAAGACTTGGTTCTGACTCATCTTGATTTTTGCAACTGTCAACTTCTTTTGTTTGTCAATAATGATACAAAGATCATTATCAAATTCCACCTTGTAGTTTTTCTTTAGCAGCTGGCCGACACTCAACAAGTTTTGAGTCAATTCTGGCACGTAGAAGACATCTTTGATGATGTTGGACTGCCCTTCTTTTGTCTGGACTGCAATGGCTCCTCTTCCACTGATTTTGAGAGATTTGTTGTTTCCAAGTTTCACTTGAGATGAAAAAGATTCATCGAGATCCACAAACATATTTTTATTTCCTGACATGTGATTGCTGCAACCGCTATCCACATACCAAATATTCTCAAATTGTTGTTGAGAATTTAAACAAGAATAAAATACCTGATCACCTTCATTCTTTTCCGTGAAATTTGCTTCCTTTGTCTCACCATCATCTTGATACCAGCAATCTCTTTGAGAGTGAGTTGCATTCCTGCACCTTTTGCATCTATACCAACAACTATTGGTGTCATGGGTATTCTTCCGGCAAATGCGGCAACAAGATTCTGAGTTTTGATTATTAGATCTCAAGTTAGAGTTGCTTCTTCCTCCTCGACCTCGGCCACGAAAATTTTGAAGTCTGCCACGTCCTCTTCCTCGTGGTTGTGCCGACATATTCCTTTTATCTTGCGGTTCGTCTTTCTGTTTTTGTGAGATATTCACTTTTCCTTGAAAAGCTTGCTCCATTGCTTGAGTCGTGAATCTGCTCATCCTCTTTTCATGGGCTTCAAGAGAACCCATGAGTTCATCCAAAGTCAATCTCGATAAATCTTTGGATTCTTCAATTGCCGCAACAATATGCTCGAACTTCACCGGCAAACATCGTAGGACTTTCTCAATGATTTTCTTCTCTTCTAGAGTATCTCCGTATCCCCTGATTTGATTCACTACGGATGAAACTCGAGAAAGATACTCTTGTACATTTTCGGAATCTTTCATGGAGAGATTGTCGAAGTCTCGCCAAAGATTTTGCAGCTTGATTGTGATTACCTTCTCATGTCCTCCAAACTGATTTTTCAGAATTTGCCATGCCTCTCTTGCAGTCTTGGCAATCGTAATACGCGGAAGGATTGATCGATTCACCCCTTGGTGCATAAAGGACAAGGCTCTTGCATCTTTTGTCTTGTTATCTTTATGCTCTTTTTTCTGTGCATTTGAAAATGCAGCAACCTCCTCCGGGGTATGGGAAATATACCCTTCTTCGACAATTTCCCAAAGTTCGTGAGACACGAACAGGGTCTTCATAAGAACACTCCATAGTTCATAATCTTGACCAACAAAAATAGGAACACCTTGTTGGGAATATATGAACGCAAGCTCTTGGTTGCTTGTAGATGCCATTGATAATATTGGAGGAGAATCAGAACCAAAGGGTGGCTCTGATACCACAAATCTGTTGGGATTTTATGGATTTAGTGTTTGAAAAATAGATTTGTTTAATATTGAAAAGATAAAGGAAGCTTATGCAGTAGAGCTTCTGAAAAAATTTTCTTGATTGATTTGTTTTTATCAGCAAGATTACAAGTGCTTATATAGGCATACAATGATAAATGCATAACTAATGTGGTCAAGTTAATTGACCATCATTACATATTCCAATGGATATAATTTTTGACTCATGAAGACAAAGAGTCATATGCATGAATGAGAATTATGAAGAACCTTCTGGAATTACAAATTACTTTTCAACAGTATAATTGGTAAGA
The DNA here is from genome assembly GCA_963675135.1 of Galeopsis tetrahit. Lineage (NCBI taxonomy): Eukaryota > Viridiplantae > Streptophyta > Magnoliopsida > Lamiales > Lamiaceae > Galeopsis > Galeopsis tetrahit. Next base: position 61,550,083 of record OY776131.1, read on the forward strand.
TCTGCTTCAATGTATCTCCAAGAAATCCATACCCAAACTTACCAAAATGAACAAAGTCATCCATTATGTTAAAAAACCAAAGAGTGGCATCAGTTATAGATGAGGCATCTGTAAACAAACACTTGCTATAGGGAACTCCCGAAAGTTCAATTGCTTTAAGGTTTGGACAGCTGATGCTCAGAACCCTGTCCAGTGATGGTTTGTCATAGTAATCGAACAAACGCTTCTCGATCTTCAGCTTTTTTAAACTTGTGGAGCGGATACTAAACAAGTTCTCATTGCCTTCGAAAAGGTACAGCTCAAACACTTCCAAACGCGGACTACCCAACATAATTCGGTTTATCAAGCATTCGCTGTAGCACAAACTCTCGAGTATTAGGCTCTGTAGCCTATTCCACGAGGGAGATTCGTCTATTCGAAGATTACAGCCCACAAGTGATAATTTGGTCAGCGATGAGCACGAGTACAGGCACTGCGGAACAGTGTATGCTTCACTACTATGCGTTACTGCATCGCTTGACCAACACATGTTATAATAGAGCTGTATAGTCAGCTCTTGTACACGATGTTCGACAGCAAAACGCACCCACGAATCAATGTCAGGGGCTAATGACTCATCAAAGTCGGAGAAGTGAGTAAACTTGAATTTCTCGATATTAGTTCCTTTCCACATTTTCAAAGCCGAATTGACAAAGTTCTTGACCTCGTCTACCTCCTCGCCTATATTCCAGAAATTAAGGCAGGGTAGAGTGGTCCACAAGTTTCTCCAATACTTGGAGACAAGGGTTGTCGAAACAACATCTCTCATTGGCAAAAACGAGAGGATTAGAAGAATTAACGACAATGGTAACTCACTGAGTCGATCCTCATGTGCACTGCCGTGAGCATCCATGGACTCCACTCGGTATATAGAATAAAAAAACTAAAAATAAATAAATAAATAAATACATAATTAAACTCTTGAAACAACAAACTAATTACGAAAGTGAGGAATATAGGTTACGTGAAATGATAGCAAGAAAAAAAAAATTACCAGGAAAACCCTAATTAGAGTCGTTGCAGTGCTAGCTCCTGCCTCGCCGCCTATTCCCGAACTCTCACTATTTTTCTATTTATAGGGATTAACTTTTTTTGCAACCCAATAATTAATTGTTCTATTTTTAAAATTTTTATTTTGGTCATTTAAATTTGTATAAATTTTGAAAAATCTGCCCTTTGGCAGGTTACCTATTCAAGCACGGCGAGGATTTTTTTTTTCCCTCAATTTTCTTTTGGTTTTCTGTATTATGTGACCTTTAAATATTTTTCTATTTTTATTTTTCAAGTAAAGACATTTTTTCTGTTTATCAATTTAGAATAATTTATAATTTAAGAATCTAGTAAAATTTCAAAACTATTCAACTTTTTTATATAACTGAAACTAATTAAATAAATTAATTAAGTATGCAAATTATTTTAATAATAAATAAATAATTAAAATCTTGCAAACTCTTAAAAAAATTTACTAGATTGGTTTTTCTCTTCTAATAAATTAGTTAATTATATTTATATTTGAATTTAAAATTATCCCCTCCCCATGACTCGAACCCAGGACCTAAGGCCTGGGTAGTGGTGCTCTAACCACTTGAGCTATCCCACTTTGTCACAATTAATTATCCCTACTACTGTCGGTAGAAGGATCTGAAACAGAAAACATAATTTGTGTGGCAGTGACTGGATAGGTAAACTACTAATGCGGAAAAGGATCGATTTCAAAATTTGTATACATTTGCCGGACCAAAATCAAAACTAGACCAAATTAAAAAATAGGACAACTTATTGAACTGCTCCCTTAGAAGGCAAAGAATTAACAAGTTGGGTAACTCACTAAGTCGATCCACAAATCGAATTGCCATTAAAACAAAAAAGTATATCTAGCTAATCAATTCCGATAATTTAGTGATTTTTTTTATTTTTTGCAGGAAAATAAATTCATTGAAAAGACTACACCGGAGAAAATTGCAATTGTGGTCCCATCAACCACGGCCACCCATAGAATTGGTTCAATCACTTGCACATTTGGTTTAATTTTAAGATTTTTGAAAGTAATTTCTTTTTAATACAACTAGTATTGTACCCGTGCGATCGATGCACGGTCATATAATTAATTATTAAAATATTTTTTGTAAAAACTCTTTTAAGAGTATAGTGAAAAACATTTAAATTGGTACACCTACCAGCTCTCAACAAAAAATACACCCTTTTAATATCCATACTTATGAATATTGAAATCAAATTTGACCTTAAATGACAAAGGTATAATCATATAATCCATATTTGTGAAGTTTAATATCCATATTTATGAATATTGGAATCAAATTTGACCTTAAATGACAAAGGTATAATCATTATTTCTTAAAATTATGAATATATGTAACATAAAAATATATGATAATATTAAAAAAAAATTGAAAATAGTCACTTTTTAACTTTACCCTACAACCCCAAATATATGGACATATTTTTCAAGGAACGAAGAGGAAGTAATAACTTTAATAAAGTTAGTCATATGAGTATGTTGCATTTTAATTACTTAAGATTAATGATTACCCCAATTATCTTACTCTTTTAATTAATTGTTTATATTTAAAAAAAAATGCATATCTATTCATTAAATTTATAATTAGCACAAAAGTAAAATTTTAGCATGATCATTGCAGTTAGTTTACTGGACCAAAAAATACTCACTAAAGAAAATAGAAAGTTAAGTCCTAACAAATTATTCTCTATAAATTTAAAGATGTATATAGGGAGAAGAAAAGATTCAGTCCACTTATCAAGAGTTCCAACTCTTTAGCACTGAAAATAGATAACAATGTTATTACAATTTTTGAGACTCTGAAATTACTTATACAGAACCAAATCCATCAAAAGGCACCTAGAGTTGGAAAAAGAAAAAATGATACTTAATACAAAATGCAATTCACCAACTAACTGAGGTAATGCGATTCAAAATCAATGGGAAACTTCGTATTTTCACACATCTGGTTAGATTGCATGTTCAACACTAAAAAGATAACAGGGTCTTATCTTCTTTGTTGAATCCTTGAGCAAACTCTCAGAACCACCGAATGGAGGGGGGAAGCAGTTGTTAGGCCTCAGACTGAATGCCCAAGTTGATAGGCCACGCATATAAAACAAACATAGTTGATGTGGACATTATTTTAAACATGTAATCAATATAGTAAAATATGTTTAATCTTACAAATAATTCTTATAAACTACCATTTCATCTTCACAGAAAATAAAATATTTTGACAGTAGTAAATTTTATGTATTAATATATACATATATTAAACTTGATTTCGAAACTCCAATAGACTATTAGACTCTCATCCAACTATTACTTAAAGCTCCTAATCTGTGTTTCCTTGAATTAAATATCAAATTTACAGCAACAGTAGTAGTTCAACATTGTAATGTAGACATATACAACAACCATTCAATATAGTATAATTTAATATTTACCTTTCCAATACTGCATACTACTCTCTAAAAGAAATCTTTGCATCCTCTCGAAAAAAAGTGATCCCATTTTATAAACAATCTGCATCAGTTTTCTCTTGTGATAGTCAATCATTTCCTTTTTTGTAATGGTTGTTCACCTTCCCGGTCAGCCAACTGAAGCCTAAAAGGGCACACCAATTGTCGTATCCTCTAGGTGCTAGCTCATATTAAAATCGATTATGTGTTTATGTGAGATACATTGAAATATGATTATTTTTTTATCAAAAACCTGTAACTCTCAAATCTAACCAAACATTAATTTACAATTCCAAGCAATGGGAATTCATAAAAATCTACAATGATCAAAACTAAAATTGAAGCAACAAATCTGGGAAAATTATTTTTTCAGGACCACAACTTAGGGGTGTTTGCAAAAAGAGGACCGCAATTTTGCGGGCTGGCAAAATTAGGCCCGTAACTTCTTTTTTTCACAATTTCAGGCAAATTAGCTCAATCAACTCAATTTCGGGCTGATTGAGGCCCATTTTCGGGCCAAACTTATATATGGCAAAAAGAGGACTGTAACTTTTTATTTTCTTCAATTTTAGGTTTAATATAAATATATAATTTTTTAAATCTACTCTAGCTCATATTCACTTCCTCAATTAGATCCATATTGTCTCATGTTTATATTATTTTAAAATATTATACAAAATTTTTTCATAAAATTTAGAATCGAATAGTTTAAAATATATATATATATATATATAAATAAAATAGAGTATTCAAATTTTATTTTGTAATATAATTCAATATAAGAAATTACAATATATGAAAAGTATGAAAACTTTTGTGGGACGAAGATAGTATGTAATAAAACTTAAAAAAATAATCTAAAAATGTTTTTTTAAATAAAATTTTAATCTTAAAAAATAAAACTTTAATGTAGCTACGATCCACTGTATCACAAAAAAAAGTTAAATAAACTAATAATTTAATTTATTGAAAATGATATGTTAGAACAAATTAATAAAACGATAATTTTATTATCCACTATGACATAAGAAATGATTCATTTTTCATCTTCGCCTCAGACTTAAAAAATCGCAGAACCGGCTCTGATTTGAGCTTTTAAGTTAAAGATATATTATGTCACATAAAATTTTAAAAAAATGTATATTGAAATTTATATTTGAACTTTTTATGTTTTTAAGGGGTTCATTGTGGGCAATATATATATGATGGATTTCATGGTTTAAAGAAAGTATTCAATTAATACTTTATTTGGAAAAAAAAAATACCCGTAAACTTTTAAAAATTAAATTTGAAAATTGTAGATGTAATAATTTGTTATGAATTAATCAACATTATTTATGTTTAAAGAAATAAATATATACTACATATAAATTATAGTGAATTGAAAAGAACAAAATATTAGAATTTGGTATAATAAACTTTTAATTCTTAATTAAAAAAATTCTCACAATTTTTAAATATAAATATAGTTTAACTTAGTACATTTTAGATTGTATTTACATAAATAATGCTTATAAATTTTACAACTATGTCCGTAATTGAAGGAAAAAATTTCATAGATTTATGTTTAAGAGAATTATACTAAACAATTAATTACAAAAATTTGATCAAACATTTTCAGTATTCTTATTTAAAATAATTGATTCGAAATTTTATGAAAAAAATTGTATAATATTTTAAAATTAATAAGACATGAGAATGGATCTAAGGGAATATGGACTAGAGTAGATTTTAAAAATTATATATTTATATTGGGCCTAAAATTGCATTAAAAAAAAAGTTACAGTCCTCTTTTTGCCATAAATAAGTTTGGCCCGAAAAATGGGCCTCATCCAGCCCGAAATTGGGTTGATTGGGCTAATTTGGCCTGAAATTGCGAAAAAAAGAAGTTACGGGTCTAATTTTGCCAGCCCGTAAAGTTGCGGTCCTGAAAAAATAATTTTCCCCAACAAATCTACACTTGAAATTGGTTCACACAATCTGCAAACTCACAAATGCGAAATTGAAAACTGCAAACTCACAGAGGCGTCGGGGGTTGCGAGTGAGGAAGGTGAAGAGCTCTCTCGGGGTGGTGGCTACGGCGGGGCGGCGGGCAGAAGGAGTCTCTTTTGTGGCCAAATCCCTAAATTCTTCTTCATGTGCGCGTGAAAAAAGAGAGAAAGGGGCGGTGGCGACCAATTTTTTGTGCCATGTGCAATGTAAGGGCGACAGTTCAGTGACAGCTATTAATTCCTAACACATCTTAATAAAAGAAGACATTTATTTGAGTTCTAAAAGAATTTTATATTTAACTACCCAGCGCCGCCCTTCACCCCACCCCACCCAAGTCGTCCAGTGCACCGCCTCACGCAACAGCGATGCCCCACCCCAAGTTTTTGCAACAGCGGCGCTACGCACCGACTTCTCTTCAGCCGAACTGCCTTCCGCCGCCCTTACTAATTTTTTTTTTAATTTTCGACAATTTATCGACGAGAGTGTTTTTGGTCGACCCATTATTGTTGAAAATTTTAATTTTTAATATTTAAAAAAAAATCTTTCGACAAAATCTTATCGACGAGAGTATTTTTGGTCGACAAACCAAAGTCGACTGGAGTGTTTTTGGTCGACTCTGGTTTGTCGAAAATAAAGTTTTTTTTTTAATTTTAAATTTCTAAGTTTTATTTTTGAATTACTAAATTTATTCACATTTTTCTTTAGAAATTTCCCGGCTGAGGTATCCATCCCGGATCTCCTGAGAAAATTCCACACCATTGGAAAGGTGAAAGACATCTACATTTCAAAAACGACTAACAAAAGAGGAGAACCTTTTGGATTTGTTCGGTTCTCAAACAACGGCTGCCCCCGAGAGATTGAAGACAACCTTAATACCACCTGGTTCGGCTCGTACAAACTCCATGCCAACATGTCAAAATTCTCCAGAAATGGTAAGATACCCCCAGAAACTCCAAAATCTTTTGTTATCTCGTCACCCAATCGGGTTCAGCTTGGGATCGATATCTTTCGCTGAAAGAGTTCGAAGAACTGAGCCCCTGCTGCTGCCTCAATATCCCAGAGGCAAGGCACGTCCTCACCCCGCATCAACTTACGCCAAACAACCACAACACAGGCCTCGACCTTGGGCCGATCTCCCCGTGGATTCATATTCCATTCTACGCCGGAGGAACATAAATGGGTAGAGGGCAGTTTCACCGGACAACTGAAGAAAATATTTTGTTGGGATAAACACAAGGACGACCTGATGGGTGAATGTTACCAGAAAATTGGGATAACACACATGGGAGGTAATCTTGTTCTTATCAAAGCAAAAGGAGATTTAAACTTGGGCACGACCCTGAAGGAGTTTAAGGAATGGACAACCTACTGGTTCGACTCTCTAACTGAGTGGGATCCAACTGATGTTTGCAATCAAAGACTGGTCTGGGTCAGAATCTACGGGGTTCCAATGCACATCTGGAATAGAAGATTTTTTACACGTCTCGCCCTACTATTTGGATGTATGGTGGATAGAGATGTCTATCGGGCTGGCCCTAGCCCTATAGGGCCAACCCTACAGGGCTACGGGCTAAACGGGTTAGGGCCTTAACCGGTTCATACTTAACGGTCCTACAATTGTTGGGACCTAACCCTAACCTAGCGGGCCACGAGCTAAACGGGCCACTAACGGGCTACAATAATTTTTTTTCTTTTAACATTAAAGGTTGCAATTGGCACGTCCAACAAGAAAATAAAATAGAAAAATATATAATTAGTTAATGATCGGTAAATGAGAAAACAAAAGTATGATTTAAACACAATTCTAGAACTCATTGGTCCCTAATATGGTCAAATAAAGCTAAAAAAATAGTAATAATAACTAATAAATGATAATGGACTGCTTAATGCTTATATTTATGGCTAAGGGTCAAATGACTCAAAATTTGTTCGTATGTTATTTATTAAAAAAAAAAAGAAGGTAACAACTCGGGCTAGCGGGCTAGCCCTGTAGCCCTGCGGGCCGGCCCGGTTTAGCTCGCGGACTAACCGGTCCGGGTAAAAAAAGCCCGGATTTAAACGGGCCTATGATTCTTGAACCCTAACCTTGCATTTTTCAGGGTTAAACGGGCCAGCCCAACCCGAATAAACATTTCTAATGGTGGACATAGATCAAGGTACGGAGAAGAAATCGAGTCTAGCATTTGCTAGAATACGCATACTCACATCGGATGCTCTACCTATCAACGGTTGCATCTCCCCAGAAATTGATGGTGTTAATTTCTCAATCAGAACTTTTGAAGAACTTGAAGAAATGCCGGTACACACAGATGAAATCTCCTCTGATTCCGACCAATCCGAAAACGAATCCGATGAGAAATGAAGGGTTCTTGAGACGGATCCAGCGTTCTCCGGGGATATTGAGTGCTCCGATCAAGGATCGGTTGATGGAGACCTGGAAACCGAAGGATCTTTCTCCCCCCAGCGTGGGGCCCACCCAGACGTTTCATTCAATGAATCCTCATCCGCTGTGCCAGACTCCTTGGATGCTGGCTCAAACCTATTGAAACAGGGGACAATCAAGAAAATCTTTAATGCTCCTGTCCCCTCGGAGACGGCGGTTGGTGAGCCCCAAGGTATCAAATTGATTGTAGACCTTAATTATAACCACGCGGCATGCACCTCCCCTCCCCCCCCTTTTCAAATTTCTATGGACCCCAATTTCCCTCCTAATCCATTAAACCCTAACCCGACCCATCCCACCAATCAAAATCTGACAGCCCATATCGAACCCACCGCCCCCCCGCCCCATACCCCAAATCCGCTGCCCTCCCCTGTTCAAACCGACCCCTCACACTCTGGTGGCGCGGTTCAGGTCCCTTTTGGACCCGCCACTGACCCCTCCCCCTTACACACCAATCCCTTAACCCCGCACCCACCCATCCTCAACTCGAAACCTGCCCGCCCCACAAAAAAACCAAAACTCCCCCCGCACATTAAGAAAAAGTTGGCTAAAGCAGAATGGGAGGCTTTTCCTAAAGATATAAATACCGACAGTGACGCTGAAACAACAAAGAAAACCAGAATGTTTGGCTCCAAATTAGGGCTAATTGACTCAGCCCCGGAGGAGGAAATTGTAGGTAGTAGGCAGAAGGGATGACTCTCTTCAGGCCATCGTCAACCCAGGTGTGTGAATTGTTTTAATGCGTCTACTCAGTTACAATGTACGAGGTCTGGGCAGTGGGGCAAAAAGAAACGAGATCAGAGAGTTGGTTTTAAAACACAGAACTGAAGTTTTCTTTATTCAAGAAACTAAGCTTGAGAATATTGGCACCTTACTGAGTATAGGAATTTGGGGCAGCAAAAAATGTGGCTTTGTATTTCGCCCGTCTGAGGGCCGTTCAGGAGGCATAGCAACGTTTTGGGATGCAGAATATCTGCAATGCTCTAGCGCTTGGCATTCAAATGGAATCCTCGTAGTTAATGCTATTCGCAATGAACTTCCTTGGATTGCAGTATTGGGGCCCTCCCAATGAACTTCCTTGGATTGCAGGTTGGAATAAATCACCACAAAATTGGCGCGTGGAAGAAGGTGATACAAAGAGTGGAAAATAGAATTAAAGTTTGGGACGATCGTCAAATTTCCTTTGGAGGCAGGATTATTCTTTTCAATGCAGTGCTCAACTCGTTGCCCATTTATTATCTGTCCTTCTACCACATACCAAAAAAAGCGTTGAGAGAACTTATAAAAATTCAAAGAAATTTTTTGTGGGGAGGGGGATCGAATTCTACAAAAATTCCTTCGGTTTCCTGGAATGATATTTGTAGGCCAAAATCAAAGGGGGTTTGGGGGTAAAAAATCTTGAATTATTTAATACTTCTCTTCTTGGCAGGTGGGCATGGAGGATTCGGGCTGAACCCAATGCATTTTGGGTAAGGATTCTCGACTCCAAATACGATTTATCATCGATTGCAGATCCAGCATACACGACGAACATGAATACTGCATCGCTCTGGTGGACGAGTATCTCTGGGCTTTTCCTTACAAATTCGGCTAGGCCCTGGTTCGCGACAAACATGAGCATATCAGTGGGGGATGGACGATTTTCTTCCCTCTGGAAGGACAGGTGGTTAGATGAATTTACTCTTTGTGAACGCTTCCCTAGATTATTTTCCATATGTGCTAATAAACAGGCTAAAGTTAATGAATCGGGTGAGTGGGTGAATGGCAATTGGCAATGGAATATTCTGTGGAGAAGAGAATTGTTTTTTTGGGAAGAAACTGATCTAGTTAATCAACTATACTACTCGTTAGAAACTCCCAAATTGCAGGAGCATACCCCTGATTTGTGGAAATGGAAGCTAGCCAATGATGGTCGATACACGGTCAAATCAGCCTATAATGGCCAGGAGACGGTTGTACCAACACAGACCCTTCAAGAAGAAGCCCAAGTCGCTCTTCGGATCATCTGTAACAAGTTAACCCCCATCAAATACTCGGGGTTAGCTTGGAAAGTAATCCGAGAGAGGCTTGCTACACGGGCTGAATTAAAGAAACGAAAGGTCCTTGGTGATGGAGACGTCTCACTTTGTCCTCTATGCGGCGATGAAGAAGAAACAGTCCAGCATTTATTCTTTCAGTGCAAACTCGCTGTTAAAATATGGCTCCTCTGCTGTTCGTGGCTAAGCTTCAGCACTGCTCTACACGCTAGCCCGCTTCCCATCTTCACAAGTTTTTTGGGCTGATCGGAGGTAAACGGAAGAAGCATATTCTCGAATGTATTTGGTGCATGTTTGTGTGGTATGTCTGGAAAGCAAGGAATGGAAAAGTGTTTGCTAATGAAGACCCGAAACCTGAGAAGATTTTTGACGAATTAAGAATCAAGGTGTGGGGAATCTTGTCTCAATAAAAGGATTGCCCTCACCCCTATTCATTCCATGATTGGTGTGACATTCCAAGATTAGCCTGTGTGTAGGAGTTTGATTCTAATGTAATGGTGTAACTCATCTCATCTCTTTTGTCGTTTGAAATTCTATAACTATTGAGTGTTTCACTCTTCGATCTTCGAGTACCACTGGTACTCTGGAAATAATATATTTTTCCTTCCAAAAAAAAAAAAAACAGATCAGATGGTGAGACGAGTTAAAGTCTTCCAGAGCTAAAGGCGAAAAATCAATGGATTAAGGAGGGAGTCGACGCGAATACCAAATTCTTCCACAAGTGTATTAATGCCCGGAGAAAGACAAGTGATTTATCAAATTTGTTTTTGATGGATCTAGTATGGCTATCCTCACCAGCGGAAATTAAAGAGCACTTCAAAACAGCTCAGCCAATCATCACTCCGGACTTCGCCATCCATACAGTCAGTATCGCGGATAATCTTATGCTCACGGAATCATTCTTGCTCAGCCTCGGAAATCAGAGACGCAATTTGGAGTTGTGAACCGTCAAAAAGTCCTGGCCCGGCCGGATGGTTTCACCATCGCCTTCATCAAAGAAATCTGGGAAACCCTGAAAGTAGATTTTCGATGAATTTCACTCCAACGGGAGATTCGTCAAAGGTTTCGACCCATCCTTCATAACTCTTATTCCAAAAAAGCTGAGTTTGCATAAGCGACTACAGACCAAACTCTATGATTAATTGCTGCTATAAAATCATAGCAAAAGTACTGGCCAGAAGACTCTCTAGAGTCATTGGTTTTGTGATCTCGGAGTCGCAGACAACCTTTATCTAAGGGCGCCAGATCTTAGATGGGGTTCTTATGCTCAACGAAATCATTGATGAAGCAAAAAGAAAAAAAAATAGATAAACTGCTCTTCAAGATTGATTTTGCCAAGGCATTTTATTCGGTTGATTGGAACTTTTTGGATGATATGATGGGTAGCATGGGCTTCTGTGGCGTAAATAGATTTGGGAGTGCATATTATCGGCCTCAGTCCTAGTTAATGGCAGCCCCTCAAACGAGTTCAAACTCGAGCGCGATGAAAGTCAATGGGATTAAATTACGAGGAAAACCTTAATTAGACTCGTTGCAGTGGTAACTGCTGCCTCACCGCCTATTCCGGAACTCTCACTATTTTTCCCTATTTCTATTTAGGGATTAAATTTTTTGAAATCCAATAAGTAATTGTTCTATTTTTAAATTTTGTATTTTGGTCATTTAAATCTCCCCTATATACTAATTCTGAATCTCAATTATGCATGGCTTCTCAAAAAGCCTCCGTTTCACAATCTCTTAAATTCTGTAATTTTAATTTATTTTTTAAAATATTTTTCTCTTTCCTCCGCAGTTTCTTTAATTTTCTCTCTCCTCTAACTTCTCTTTTTTATTTTTATGAAATTAATTTAATTTTATCTCTCCTCTAACTTCTCTTTTTTATTTTTATAATCTCGTAATTACGCGAGTTTCAGACTAGTTTGTATATATTTTGAAATCAGTCCTTTTGGGCAGGTTACCTATTCAAGCACCGCAAGGATTTTTTTTTTAAAATCAATTTTCTTTTGGTTTTCTGTATTATGTGACCTTTATATATTTTTCTATTTTTATTTTTCAATTGAAAACCTTTTTCTTGTTTATCAAATAGAATAATTTATAATTTAAGAATGTAGTTAAAAAAAATTCAAAACCATTCATTTTTTTTATATATAATTGAAACTAATTAAATATATTAAGTATGAAAAATATTTTAATAATAAATAAATAATTAAAATATTGCAAACTCTTAAAATAAAATTACTAGATTGGTTTTTCTCTTCTAATAAATTAGTTAAGGGCTAGTCTTGGGTGAGACCGTCTCACAGAATGAGATCCGTGAGACGGCCCTTATAAATAAAATGTGATAATGTTTGAGCAAAAAGTGATAGTGTTTAAATAAAAAGTGATAGTCACTTTTGTTAAAAATATTATCACTTTTTACTTAAACATTATCACTTTTTTTACAAACCAAAATCTGGAAAAAAAATATGGGTTATCCAACCCAAAATTTTGAAATATGGGTCAAAAGGATCCGTCTCACACAAGTTTTTGCCATTAGTTAATTATATTTAAATTAAAAATTATCAAATATCCCTAAATCTAGTCTGAACATACATTTATTTATCCCTACTATTGTCGGTAAAAGGATTTGAAACCGAATACAAAAACAAAATATGTGTGGCAGTGACTGGATAGGTAAACTACTACTGCGGAAAAGGATCAATTTCAAATTTTGTATACATTTGCCGGACCAAAATCAAAATTAGACCAATTTAAAAAATAGGACAACTTATTGAACTGCTCCCTTCAATTTTCAAAGAATCAGGTAATAAAAAGAAACAAAATTTCAAAGAGACAAAATAGTTATTTCCAAGAAAACGCGAGAGGATGTGAAAAATTGTCAAAAATGAAAGAAGGGAAAGAATTAACAAGTTGGGTAACTCACTAAGTCGAATTATTAATTGCACGTTAAGGGAATTGGTAGAATGTCGTAGAGGGGTGGGGTGTGTATTTCTGGTTTTTACTCTTGTTTGAAAATATCTTCAAAATTATCACACAAAAACCATTAAAAAGAAAAACAGCTTAGAGAATATATATCATCTGATTATATATGTTTGCAAAACAATTAAATGATATCAGAATAAATTGGTAGATATGAAAACAAGAATAATTTCAAAAGCAGACTAAAGCAATTCAACTTTAGCATAATAGTTTTGATACAATAACAATGTTATAAAAATTAAATTAAATACCGACTGTCTGAAACCTTGCACAAAATTAATAAAGTAGTACTTCTACAAATGAAAATACATTCAAACACATTGAACATACACACAACATAAGAGGGTAGTTTTTGGTCAGGGGCTTAAGTATCCCTGAAATTAACATGACAAGTGCTGTATAGTGACCTTTGCAGTCGGGGAGGATCTTTGCAAGCTCGACAGCATCTTCATAAGTTTAAACGAAAACACCTGAGGATATACCTTGACCGATTTAGTTAGGATCAAAAGCTTTTCGAGCATGCTAGCATGTCTCAACAAAAACACTATGATCCTACATATTGAAGAAGTCCGAAAAGGCGACATTATCTGAATTGTCTTCAGTTGCAACAGAAAGGACTTGGGAAGATCACTCTCAAACTCAAAGTAGCTCTCTGCATTGAACTGCGGTGGATTCCCAAACGACGTCATGAAATTGTGGTCATCAATGACTAGCGTCTTTATATTAGGGAAAATCTCCAGAACATTCATCACGTCGCCATATTCGATACCTCTCAAACTGTCATCAGTTAGTTTTAGAAACTTGACGTTTGGCAATGCGGAAACCAACTTTTTCCTCTGGGACTTGCCAAGCACCTAGTATATATAGATTTCATACAAAAACAAAAACAAAAAGAGGTAATTAATTGAATGGAAAACAAGTATATAATAATACTAGGGAATAACATAAAGAGCATTGCTATTCTGATTATTGGACACAAATATAGTTATTGCGATGAAATATTTTAACTTTGTCGCAAATAATAAATCTAGAAATCTAAAAGATTTGTCATTAAGTTATTAGCAATGAAAAACAAATTTCGTTGCTGATCTAAATATTAACTATAGCGGTGAAATATTTTAATTTCGTCGCAAATATTGAACTTTGGAATTTAGCAACAAAATTTTCCAATTCGCCGCTAAAATATTGATCATTTTAGCGATGAAATTTAGATTTGCCGCAAAAGTTTTGTTGCTATTCCCCCCTTTCCTTGTAGTGCTCTAAAGTTGTCGTTGCATGGACCAATAAAACGTTATATACGTAAACCGCAAACGAGCACGTGCACACATTGAATTATATATATGGAAACATGATCAACAACAACTATTCTGACATTAATAACAAAATCCGTATCAATTTAATCTGATTAATTAAGGCAAATGCAGATATTGAAAAGAAAACAGACCTCAGAAGAATAAACTGATAAGGCTAGATTTTCGACACGTTGGATAGTTGGTAGGATTTGCCTCAAGACTTCTCCAAGCAGTTGACGATTTGCCGTCTCATCAAACCCAAGAGTTGCATCAGTTAAAGACGAGACATCTGTAAACAAACACTTAGAATACAAACATCTAGAAATTTCTAATGTTTCAAGATTCGGACTGCAGATTCTCAGCACTGTATCGTGATCCACTAATGCTTCGTCGGACTCAAAATACAAATACTTCTCGATCTTCAACTTCTTTAAACTTCTAGACCGGATATTCAAGTTGTCGTAGCTTTCTAAAAGGCGCAGTTCAAATTCTTCCAAACGAGGACTGCCTGATAGAATTCGGTTTATCATGTGTTCACTGAAGCAAAAACCATCTATTTTTAAACTCTTGAGTTTATCCCAGGTTGGGGATCCATGAGTCCGGAGACTGCACCCGATAAGTGATAATTTTTTTATCGATGTACACGTGCTCAGGCACCGTGGAGCACTGTATACGTCTCTCTCAGCAAACATCACTGCATCGTCAACCCAATCCATATCTTCGTACATTAGACGTATACTCAACTCCTCCGCCCTATTTTGGACAGCCCAACGCACCCACAAATCCAAATCACTAGCTAACGACTCGTCAAAGCAAGGCCTGATATCAATTTCGAATTTCTGAATCTCGGTCCCTTCCCACAACATCAAAGCCCTATTAACAAAATTTCGGAACTTCTGTGCCCCATCCTCGTCTTCGCTTACAGTTTCACAGATTTTCAGGCAGGGGACAGTAGTCCAGAGGTTTTCCCAACGTTTGGAGAGAAATGTTGTCGAAACAACATCTCTCATGGGCAAGAAAGAGAGGATTAGAAGAATCAAAGAGTTGGGTAACTCACTGAGTCGATCCACTGATTCTTCAATCTCATAACCATCCATGTCTCCGCGAATCGCCATTCAAAACTAAAAAAAAAAGGATTAAATTAATAAGTTTAAAGCATTTAAAACATCAAATATGAAAACTTACAATTTCAAAAGTTTTGAATGTTACCAGCTGGAAATCAGTAGCTTTTAATCAACACTCCTTTTAGTGCTCGTACAAATCTCGAAAGCTAAAGTTCAGTTCAATTCCTGTTAACTCACTCCCATTCACTTTAATTGATCCTGTTATCAGAAGAACAAAAAAATTCAGCCAGCTCAAAGGAAGATGAAGTACATAGGTTTTATCACCAAAGAATTAACTGAGCGGTATTACCAATTTTACCCTAAACACACAAAATATAATTTAGATTAAGGAAATTTAATGAACCCTACATGAAATGAATACAAGATTGTGATAGGTCAGTGGTTTTTAATCAACATTTCAATCAATATTCCTGTTCCAAATTTAAAAAAAAAAACCCTAATTAAGCTCCTTTTTACCCTAATTACACTCTTTTTTTAAGTGCGTGCAGCTTTACAGCTCATTTTAATGGGTTTTCTCTGTACTCATTGTCATTATTTTGAAATGTATGAGAAAAAAATCTAATAAATAGATAAATGTGTAAGATTTATAATTTCAAGAAATAGCTAAAATAAACCTAATAATATTGCAATAGATGATAGTTCATAGTAAATAACGGAAACAGTACCTGAATCAGAGCCAATGCCGATTCAATTTCCTGTTAACAAAAAAACAAAAAGTCTCAGCCCATTTGTTTAATTCCAGCTCATAGAAATTAAGATGAATAACAAAAAATTGTTGTCTTAAACCCAAGAAGAAAAGAACTAGCAACGTACCTCTAATGGAATAGGTTCAACAAAATAAAATAAAAACCTGATGTACCCATTTGTTGGTATGAAAGCTTTTATTTTTAAATTAAAAAAAACAACCGTTGCTATGCCAAGAATAGCAAGATTTTGAATTTGTAATAATTGAGTAGTTTTTAATGAACATTTCATTCTGTCAGAAACCCTAATTACACTCGTGCGCCGCCTTTTCAGCCCCTGCCCCTTTCAGGGGTTTTCTCACTCATTCTAATGGAAAAAAACAATATCTAGATAAATGTGCAACATGTAAGATTTAAAAAAATTTAAAAACGTAGGACAATTATTTGTACATTAGTAGTATGAAATATCATTATCGATTTAATTAATAAGTTTCTAGATTTAGATAGATATTTTATATTTACTATACCTATGACTGCCTACACGGTCAACGGAGAATCTGAATTCACTAATGAGCCCGGCCGATGTGAGCTGCAACATGCCATTGTTGTCCTGTCCCGGAATGTGATTTTCCCCCCTGGCCTCTCTCCCTCTCCCCGTCTCAGCCACACCCCTCCCCCGCCCCAGCCGCCTGCGGCCCCTCCCGTCGATTTCTGCATTTTTTTTGTTCATCCCGCCGCCCGCTCCGACCGACCTCGCCGCCGCCGCCTCCGGGTCCAAGATGCCGACCACTCCTACCCCAACCCAGGTATGTGCATCGGCGGTCGCCGCCTATTAACCGGGATTTGTTCATTTTTGGGCCGTGCAATTTTTTTAGGGTTTTCTGCAGATGCAGAAAGCTTTTTTTTTTTATATCTTCGACACTGTAATGTCGACCACATACAAATTCGTCAACACATTGTTGTCGACAAGATTGTATATAGTCGATATTACAGTGTCGATTTTTTTTAAAAAAAAACTTTAATTTTGTTTTCGACCTTTGTTGGTCGACTATATACACTCTCGTCGACACTTTGTCGACGAGACACTTTGTCGATGAGAGTGTATATGGTCGACACTGGTTTGTCGAATATTTTTTTTAAAAAATTGAAATATTTCTAAATTTTATCTGAAAATTTTGTATTATTTGTGGTGCTAGCGACGGCGCGCGGCTGCACAAAAATTAGGTTTAGGGTTAAAAGGTGGAACAATGGGTGCAGTTAGTAGTGGAGGTGTATTTAGTAGTGTAATATTACTTAAAGGGTATTTTGAGATTTTTACACTATTATTAAATTAATAAATTGATTGAGGGAGTGCATCAGGAGGTGCATATATATAGTCAAACCCAAAAAATAGTGTTGAAGATAAAACACAAGTAAAGGGTTCATACATCTTATTTAGAAGTATTTCTGCATCAAAATGGCTTTTCAAGAAATGAACACATCATCTCCCCATACAAAAAAAATCGAAAAGAGTTTGCACTCCACACGTAGCAAATAACAATACAATACACCTACCAAATAAGGTCCATAAACAATTTATATATATAAAATAAAACTCTCTCATCCTCCAAAAAAAAAAAAAAAAAAGTTGACGATCTCTTGGAGAAAGGTTCTAAATTTCTTGCTCATGCTGCATCTTGTAATCTTCAGTGGTATAAACCTGCCATTCATTGTATAAGCTACAGGCCTCTTTCTTGATCAAAATGCACATACTCTTGCTGGGAAAAGCACTCGAATGTTTAGAACTTTTCTTTAGTTGTACGTATCGGATGAGACCTTAAACGGACCACTAGATCCGAAGGGATCAGAGTCGTCGAATGAATAATTGCTGCTGTGATCAAACCCGCCTCTTGTGCTGCTCATGGAGTCAAACCTGCTGAAGTTGTCTTGACGGGGAGAAGAGACTTGATCATGGGTGCTGAACAAATCGAACCTTGAAAAACTGTTGAAAGGATCTCTCGACTCCACACTGTACCTTGGTGAATTCCCAGCTTTGGAGAGTGGATATGTTCAACTAGGTACTCAGCAAGCAGAATAGTCTAGATGGATAGCATCTAGAAATTCAACAATGTGTTTAGAAGACATAACAGGACAATATATTTTCATTTCTTATAGATTTTGTGCACAATGAAGTGCAGTATGCATTGGCACACATATGAAGTATAAACGTACATGGACATATGAATAAAAAAATTAATTTGAAATGTTAGAGGGAATTTTCACATTCCATTATAAACCATAAACTAACTTCCTAAAAAGAAAAAACAATTAGATAAGGAATTAAATTCTGAAAATGAACTATAATGATTTTGTTTGTTTAATAAAAGGAGTTAATGAAAAAGGTACCAATGTATTAATGAACTTCAAAATGCAACATTAACATTAAGAAATCATTAATACTTACACATTTTCTTCATAACAAACAAAATAAAAGCTAATTAAGTACTTGATAATTATATGCATCATTAAAATGCTATACATACTGCACAAAAACAAAAATTTATATAATAGGCACCTATACTTCTACGTACGGGTGTGGAGATACAATACTCTCGATGTGCTTGTACGATTTGGCACAACCAGGCCAAGATTCAATGCCCTCCATCCTTCTAAACTGCCTTGTACCAATATCATACGAGAAGAATGACCCATATGGCTTAACACTAAAAATTATTAGAGTTCTTGATGAGTTTAGGTAGCATATTGGCTCAAGGGCATATTCGTTAGGCAAATCTTCTTCCTTGAATATGTTGAAAGATGACCAATTTCTCCCATCTGATGAGTAATTTAGAATATGCATTTGAAGGAAATATCGACTCACACCAAACTCATCGACGGTGAGACGGTCAGCATACACAACCAGGTTGTTATCATCCAAACCCTCATATTTATAAGTCCATGGCCCCAGGATAAAATCAGAAACCTCAACCTCCCCATAGACCCGAGCTTGGCAATCAAAAGTTATTAATGCATGTCTATCAGGTCTAGGAACATTCCAATGAAAAATGCCCCCAACAAAAAATGCATTATCAATAGGAGGATATTGGCTTGGAAACGGAGGTAAAGTAGACCAAGAATTAGAATTCCTAGAGTACAAGATAACAGATGAAATGTACCCTTCTAATTGAAAAAAATAAGAAACTCGGATAATCCAAAAATCATCATGCAGAACATCATATCCAACACCAAAATAAGCACACTCTTCTCCTAAAAAAGGTCGGAAATGGTCTGGCACAGGTGGTAAAATGAGGGTTTGATTTGTGGAAGGGTTTGACAAACTAAACTGATCGTTAGTGTGGCAAAATAAAACTAACCCGTTACAAGTCCCAAGAACCTCAAAATCATCTGCATTGTCCCTTACAAAACGCCCAGTGACCGGTTCGCCATATCCCTCAGGTAGGTAAGTGACTGGGGGGCTAGCCACTTCATATTTGTGGATGAAAGCAAACCTTTACTGATTTTTGATTCGATCTAGGTGAGCATCCACAAACGGTTTTGATGATATTAATTCCTTCCAAAGTTTGGTAACACACTTCATTCTGCATAAATCTTTTGGATCTAGATACTCCAAAAGTTGATCTCTAATTTCGGATGGGATGTACATTTGAGGGACGTGGTTGTTCATCTTCAAACTGTTGAAAGTTGGAATGTGGTGATCTTCGTTTGGGGAGATGATTCAGAAGGTTAGATGGATGATGTGAGAGAAATGGTTTTGAATGTCTTAATAAATAGAATATGAAAAGTCATCTTCATTCAAATGAAACCTTTCGAATTTTACAATCTAAGTAATTGCGTCCCTTCTGTGAAAAGTCACCTTCTCTAAAATTGTTCAGGAATGTGTCCAATCAATTAATAACATGTCCCTTCTGTGAAAAGTCACCTTCTCTAAAATTGTTCAGGGATGTGTCCAATCAATTAATAATATATCTATCCCGCCAAAATTATATGTTTCAGTAGTTTTTGTTAATGTATAAGGTTATAGTAAAAATTACTGTTAATAAATAAATATATTATATTTTGGATAAAATGCATTTTTGAGTCCCCGGAGAATTTTCTCTCACGCACTGTTAGTTTCCAGGATTTTTTAAATTTAAATTATAAACTAACATAAAATAAATAAACTGCTTTAAAAAAAAAAACTGCAACCCACCGCTTCGTCTGAGTGTTAGGAAGCAAAGCCCTCTATCAATTTTATATTTCAGTCGCTTATTCAATTCTATTTTTCGTTTTCTTAATTACAGTGATTTAAGCGTGAATTGTGTTTAGGGTACGGCTGGTGGCGATGGGCGCCGCGACCGGGCTGGGTTTTTTGCGATTTTTCATCAATATTGGGAAAGAAAACCGAGTGCTCTAAGGGTGCTATTGTTTGTTCTATTCTACCCTTTGTTGGGGCTTTTGCTTGAACCGAATTCAGAATTTTAAGATAGATTTGGACAATTTTTTTAACCACATCCAGCGGCAGCAATTTGGTTTTGAAGGATTTTTTTTTTGTTTGAGAAAGTTTAATTTGTAATACGATATTCCAAATTTGTTGAGTGGTGGCAACGATGACGGGCAGAAGAAGAGCGGAGGAAGCCTTGAAGATGAACGACTGATATATCATATATATTTTTTAATGTCTTGCGTTTAGATTTTTTTGGAATTTGGAGTAATATTTAATTTGAATTCTTCAAAATTTATACTTTAAAATTTATATTTTTTAATCTATTTGACGTTTCTTTATTATTGTATTATAGATAAAAAAAATGGCCAAATTATCAATTTTAGCCCATACTTTTCACTTTTTATAAAATCTAGCGCATATTTTTCTTTTTAAATAAATTGTACCTATACTTTTCATTTTTCCTTAAATCTAGCACATACTTTTTTCTTAACCAAATTATACTCGAATACTTTTTATTTTTTATCAAATTTAACACATATTTTTTTACTCTTATCCAAATTATACCCATACTTTTTATAAATATAATTAATTAATATATCTTACTTTATAAATAAATTCTAAAATTATATAGTACTCCCTCCGTCTAATTTTATTATGCCCACTTCTTTGGGCACGAATTTTAATGAATATTTATTAGTTTATTCATAAAGTAGATAAGTTGAGGGTATGATGAAGTATTGTGGTGTCCATTTATAAATAAATGATTGTTTATGAATAAAGTGAATGGCAAAGTGGGTAAATAAGTGATGGTAGGAGGGTGGAGATAAAGTAGTATGAATAATATTGTTTCTAAAAAGGGTATATGCATAATAAAATTGGACAACCAAAAAAGGAAAGTGGGAATAATGAAATTGGACGGAGGGAGTAATATTTTTTAATCTAGAAAATATAAAATATAAAAAATTATTTAAAGAATCTCAAAGCATTATTTTAAAAAATATATATACTCACTCCATTCATCAAAAGTATGTTCAATGGAGGGAGTACAATTTATTTCAATTACTGTATTTTTTATATATACTTTGTAAGTCTCTTTTTAATTCAATAGTTTTAGATAATTTCACTTTTCAATTATTTATTTAAAATTTTAAATTTGTAAATTTTAAATTGATTTTTTTAATTAAAATATATTTAAGATATTTTTTTTGTTTTAAATTATTAGATTTTTTTACATTTTTTTTGGTATTTTAAATTAATTGATAAAAATGTGCTAAAATTCATAAAATATAAAAAATATGTGATGCATTTTATTAAAACTGAAAAGTATGGGTAGAAAAAGTTTGTGCTAAATTTGATAACAAATGAAAAGTATGGGTATAATTTGTTTAAAAAGAAAAGTACGTGCTAGATTTAGTAAAAAGTGAAAAGTATGGGATAAAATTGATTATTTGACCAAAAAAAATTGTATCGTCATATTTTAATATATAATTTTTAAAATTTTATTGTATTGTTAAATTATATACACCTATTATAGATGTCTATCGGGTTGGCCCTAGCCCTATAGGGTCAGGGCTACGAGCTAAACGGGTTAGGGCCTTAACCGGTTCATACTTAACGGTCCTACAATTGTTGGGACCTAACCCTAACCCTAGCGGGCCACGGGCTAAACGGGCCACTAAGAGGCTACAATAATTTTTTTTCTTTTAAAATTAAAGGTTTCAATTGACACGTCCAACAAGAAAATAAAATAGAAAAATATATAATTAGTTAATGATGGGTAAATGAGAAAACAAAAGTATGATTTAAACACAATTCTAGAACTCATGTCCCTAATATAGTCAAATAAAGCTAAATTTTTTTTCATAATCTAATAAAAAAATAGTAATAATAACTAATAAATGATAACGAACTGTTTAATGCTTATATTTATGGCTATGGGCCAAATAACTCAAAATTTGTTCGTATGTTATTTATTAAGAAAAAAAAAAAGGTAACAACTCGGGCTAGCGGGCCAGCCCTGTAGCCCTGCGGGCTGGCCCGGTTTAGCCCGCGGGCTAACCGGTCCGGGTCAAAAAAGCCCGGATTTAAACGGGCCTATGATTCTTGAACCCTAACCCTGCATTTTTCAGGGTTAAACGGGCCAGCCCGATTAGCCCGGCCCGGATAAACATCTCTAACACCTATATACGAAGGTAATTGTATATATAATATTTCAATTTTCAAATTATACATAATATATACTACTCCAGTATTTGATTTGAATTTTTTTTTTTTTTTAAATTTCAGATTTTACATTAAACTGTTGTTACCGTATTTAGTTGAAAAATTAACTTTTGTGTTTTTTAAATTATATTCAAATAATATATATATATATATATATATATATATATATATATATATATACACTAGTGTAAGACGATTGAAATAAATTTTAATATATTTTAATTTATTAATAAAAAATATTATTTTTAAAACATGTATAAATTTGTTATATTAAAAGATAAAAAATATTGTAATAATATATATTACTCCCTACGTCCAATTTTATTATGCCCACTTCTCTGGGCACGGGTTTTAATGAATATTGATTAGTTTATTCATAAAGTAGATAAGTTGAGGGTATGATGGGGTATTGTAGGGTACATTTATAAATAAATGATTGTTTATGAATAAAGTGAATGACAAAGTGAGTAAATAAGTGATGTTAGGAAGATGGAGATAAAGTAGTATGAATAGTATTGTTTCAGAAAATGGTATGGCCATACTAAAATTGGACAACCAAAAAAGAAAAGTGGGAATAATGAAATTGAACGGAGGGAGTAGATCATATTATATATATATATTCAAAAGTGTTTAATTGGATTTTTTTTTTGATATATGTGTAAAGTTGAGGATATTGTGAGAGTGGAGTATATAAATATTTTGTCATTATTTTAATTAAAGGCATGAAAGTAATTGTGGGATGTTTTCAAAAATACAACACACATAATATGCAATTAATAGTAATTGAAATTGACGCTAATTTAGGTAAATACAACAATAAAAATAAAGCAGCAAGTTTATTCTTTGTTAATGTTATATATGGTGATAAATCAAAACTTCTCTCATCCCATTTTAAATTAGTCAATCTTTATCAATTCTATTTATCTGAACTATACAAAGAACGTTTGGATAAAACAACATTTTTTAAATTCAAGAAATCCTTTTAAATTAATACCATATTATTAAGCCAAATACTTGTATGCATACTTCAATTTTTAATTTAAATTTTTATTCATCAATTAATTTTAATTTTATTTGCACCCGTTCATTTAATAAGTTCACCCCCCAAATTATTTTTTACTATTATTATTTGCACTCGCCCATTTAATGAGTTCACCCCCAAATCACGTTTTATTACGGTTATCTGCCCTCACTCATTTTATGAGTTCACCCCCAAATTATTTTTTACCACAATTATCTACACCCACTTATTTTATGAGTTCACCCCCAAATTATTGTTTTACCACGATTATCTGCACCCGCTCATTTTATGAGTTCACCCCAAAATATTTTTTAAAAAATAATCACATTTAAAAAACTATATTATCATTTTATTAATTTTCACAAAATATAATAAAATAAACTCTAATTTATATATTTACAATATGCAGGCGTGTTATCGTCGATTCACCACCAACTCACCCATATTTAAAAAAAAAACGTAAAAATATAATTAATAAAAAACTATTGAAATTAGCCACAAATCTCGATTTTTTTCTTTTTAATTTTTCTTCCCCTTCTCTTTTCCTTTATTTCTTCCCATTTTCAGTTTATTTTTCAATTTTTTTATTTATTCATTTTTTTCCTTTTACTTTTTATTTTATTTTATTTTGATGCCTTTCTTTTCCATTTTTATGTGTATTTTTTAAATTTTAATACAAAATAATATTATAGGTATGATTTTATTATAGTCGATCGGCGGTGCACTTGAATTTCAATTTTAATTTGATGAGTAAAGGACCTGCCGGAAATCCATGTCGTTCGGCGGGTGACCCTGCCACCACCATGCCCGACCACCCCCTCGACAGCGACGGCGGCGCTTCCGTCCCTGCCATTGAAGCCCGAGACCCCTCCTCGAATTGCAATGGCGATTCTTCACTTCCATGACAATTGACATCATCTTCCATCTCGGCCGAAAACCTCTACTCATTTCGACCACCGACGCGACTGCTTCCATCAATCTCCCTTGTGTTCGCGATCAAGGATCTTCTCCGGCATCAATGGCGCTCGCCTACAACATTCGGGTCGACGCCGCCTCGCTCTCGTCGTTCATCTCTGTCCAAATCGAAGCTACATTGCTTCGTCTTCTTCACCCTGCTCCTGCACAACCTCTTCCTCCAGCTGACGGCGGCCCGACGAAGGACTGTGAGTATGTTGCTGATGGATCTCTGATCGGTCGACACTCGGAGCCGGTGACCTTGCCGATGAAATCTCAAGCGGCGACTGCTGACCTAAGGTGCCTTCCCATTGGGCTAAGGTTCCGTTCAATTGGGCTTGGTAATGTGCGCCCCCTATTTTCTTCAGTACACCTTGATCTGTACTCCCTCCACTTTTTTATGGTATTATTATTATTGTTAGTGGTACTGGTATTACTAGTTATTGATTGCGGTATTACTATTAATACACTATTGAATTAATATTAATGATTATTGATTACGATATTATTTATTATTAATTGTGGTATTATTGGTTATTGTTTGTGGTATTATTGATTATGTGTAATTATTTATTATTGCTTAAGACATTACTGATTATTATTATTGTTTATGGTATTACATATTATTGTTTATTGTATTACTGATAATTATGTTTAGTATTACTGAATATAATTAGATTTGTGGAATTATTTGTTATTGTGTAAGATATTACTAATCAATGTTCATGGTATTACTAATTATTGTTCATGGTATTACTGATAATTGTTTTTTGTATTATTGTATAAAATTTTACTGTAATTAGATTTGTGTAATTATTTGTTATTGTAAAGATATTACTAATTATTGTTAATGATATTACTGATTACTGTTTATGGTAATACCATCTGGTTCGGCTCGTACAAACTCCGTGCCAACATGTCAAAATTCTCCAGAAATGGTAAGATACCCCCAGAAACTCCAAAATCTTTTGTTATCTCGTCACCCAATCGGGTGCAGCTTGGGATATCTTTCGCTGAAAGAGTTCGAAGAACTGACCCCCTGCTGCTGCCTCAATATCCCATAGGCAAAGCACGTCCTCACCCCGCATCAACTTGCGCCAAACAACCACCAACACAGGCCTCGACCTTGGGCCGATCTCCCCGTGGATTCATATTCCATTCTGCGTCGGAGGAACAGAAATGGGTAGAGGGCAGTTTCACCGGACAACTGAAGAAAATATTTTGTTGGGATAAACACAAGGACGACCTGATGGGTGAATGTTACCAGAAAATTGGGATAACACACATGGGAGGTAATCTTGTTCTTATCAAAGCAAAAGGAGATTTAAACTTGGGCACGACCCTGAAGGAGTTTGAGGAATGGACAACCTATTGGTTCGACTCTCTAACTGAGTGGGATCCAACTGATGTTTGCAATCAAAGACTGGTCTGGGTCAGAATCTACGGGGTTCCAATGCACACCTGGAATAGAAGATTTTTTACACGTCTCGCCCTACTATTTGGATGTATGGTGGATAGAGATGTCTATCGGGCTGGCTCTAGCCCTATAGGGCCAACCCTACAGGGCTACGGGCTAAACGGGTTAGGGCCTTAACCGGTTCATACTTAACGGTCCTACAATTGTTGGGACCTAACCCTAACCCTAGCGGGCCACGGGCTAAACGGGCCACTAACGGGCTACAATAATTTTTTTTTCTTTTAAAATTAAAGGTTGCAATTGGCACGTCCAACAAGAAAATAAAATAGAAAAATATATAATTAGTTAATGATCGGTAAATGAGAAAACAAAAGTATGATTTAAACATAATTCTAGAACTCATTGGTCCCTAATATGGTCAAATAAAGCTAAAAAAATAGTAATAATAACTAATAAATGATAATGGACTGCTTAATGCTTATATTTATGGCTAAGGGTCAAATGACTCAAAATTTGTTCGTATGTTATTTATTAAAAAAAAAAAAAGGTAACAACTCGGGCTAGCGGGCTGGCCTGGTTTAGCCCGCGGGCTAACCGGTCCGGGTCAAAAAATCCCGGATTTAAACGGGCCTATGATTCTTAAACCCTAACCCTGCATTTTTCAGGGTTAAACGGGCCAGCCCAACCCGAATAAACATCTCTAATGGTGGACATAGATCAAGGCACGAAGAAGAAATCGAGTCTAGCATTTGCTAGAATACGCATACTCACATCGGATGCTCTACCTATCAACGGTTGCATCTCCCTAGAAATTGATGGTGTTAATTTCTCAATCAGAACTTTTGAAGAACTTGAAGAAATGCCGGTACACACAGATGAAATCTCCTCATGGTGATGTGATGCCATCTGTTAGGATTATATTAAATGTATCATTCATATGTAGGCCCAACTCACAACACTCATGGGCCTCACCTTTAGCCCAATAAGATTAGGTCAAGATTAGGTTAAACTATTGTATTGTATAAATACCCATTGTACACACTTTTGTAAGTAATTGAAGAAATTATATTTTCTATATTCTCTATATGGTATCATCGAGTCATTTGGCTCACGCCTGTTCCAAACCCTAGCCGCCGCCGCCGCTCCCAACTCACGCCGCCGCCGCTACTAAAACCCTAGCTACTACTACTGCCTCATACACAATCGCCGCCGCCTTCGTCTCTGAAGCGCCGCCGCCGCCGTCCGTCTAAAGACGCCCAGCTCATTGCTGCCCTCTCCTCTCTCCACTGCTCTACTGAAAACAATGGCCGCTTCCTCTTAGTCGCTGGCACCAATCACCTTTAAAGGACTTGCAAATATGTCCTTGAAGCTTACCTCCACCAACTATGGTGCTTGGTCATTCCAGCTTCGTCTTCTCCTCACTGGACATAACCTCTTTGGCTATGTCTTGGGCACGCATCCATGCCCACCGTCCACAATTCCAGCTGCCGATGGCAACCCCGACACCACCGCCACCGTTCCCAACCCTGCGCACGATCTGTGGGTGTGTCAGGACAACCTTATCTTCTCAGCCATGGTGGGATCCATGTCTCCGGAACTTATTCCCTTTGTGGCATCGACCAAAACCTCCTGCGAAGCCTGGTCGATGCTTGAAAGCATGTATGGGAAACCCTCCAGAGGCCGCATTCTTGCCCTCAAAACCAAGTTTCGCTCTCTGACCAAAGGTGCTCGCCCGATCTCTGACTTCCTTATGGAAGTTCGCTCTGTAGTCGACGAACTTGCCCTCCTCGGCACTTCCTCTGATGCCGAGGACGTCACTCTCCAAGTCCTAACTGGCCTTGATGAATCTTACAATGACATAGCAAATGCCATCCAAGCTCGCGAGCAGCCCATCTCCTTTGCCGAGCTCTGCGACAAGCTCCTCAGTGCCGAAGCTCAAATTGCCTCGCGCCCATCCTCGGCCTCAATACCTGCATCTGCACTCGCTGCTAGTAACTCTCATCATCGCCCCTCGCGACCAGACTCAAGGTCTAAAACTGCTGACTCTCGTCCTCGTCAGTCCTCGCAAAGGCCCTATCTCGGCACCTGTCAATACTGCCGAACACCAGGTCACACTGCTCGCACCTGCCCTGAGATTCCTTCACCACTCTCGCCCACTGCTCCCTCTACGGGTCCTCGCCGCCCACATGGACAGTACACACCACCCGCTCGTCTCAATCGAACAGCTGCTCGCCCGGCTTACTCGGCTCACTCAGCCTCCTCGGCACATCCTGCCGATCACTGGATTCTTGACTCAGGTGCTTCACATCACATCACCAACGACCTCGCCAATCTCTCTCTTCACTCACCATTTAATGGGCCTGACAATGTAGAAATTGGTGATGGTAAAGGTTTACACATATCTCACACTGGCTCTATGTGTTTTCCTCAACTTGAGTCTCTCAGTTTTTCAAATGTCTTAGTCGTCCCACACATCTCGAAAAACTTAATTTCAGTCTCCAGTCTCTGTCGTGACAACAATGTTAACGTTGTTTTTGATCGCTCTTCCTTTCAGGTGCGGGATGGTCACTCGGGGAGCATTCTCCTCGTTGGGAGTCGTATCAATAACTTGTATGACTGGCCGGCGCACATGTCCACCACCTCTCCGCAAGCCTTCGCCACTCAACACCTTACAACAACCACCTGGCATGCTCGCCTTGGTCACCCATCGACAAAAATTCTTGCTCACACTCTCTCCAAACTTAGCTTTTCCAATGCACCTTCCAAACATTTTAACTGTAACTCTTGCTCATGTATCAAAAGTCACAAACTACCATTTTATGATTCGAGCATTATATCTACTAAACCACTTGATGTTATATTTTCTGATGTTTGGTCGTCACCTGTTTTATCTCCTGACAATCTTAAATACTATGTGCTATTCGTTGATCACTTCAGCAAATACATATGGGTTTATCCCCTAAAACGGAAATCGGATGTTCTCCCCACATTCATTGCCTTCAAAACCCTTGTTGAAAACAACTATCAAAACACAATCAAAACCTTTTACTCAGACAATGGGGGAGAGTTCATTGCTCTTCGCCCCTTTCTTCATACCCATGGCATTGCACATCTCACCACCCCACCTCATACTCCCGAACATAATGGCATGTCTGAACGACGACATCGCCATGTGGTCGACACAGCCCTTGCTCTCCTTCACCATGCTTCTATGCCCCTCACTTATTGGCCCTATGCCGTCTGCTCGACAGCTTACACCATAAATCGCCTTCCCAAAGTCAACCTCGACATGATGTCCGCCTATGAAAAACTCACTGCTCGCCCCCCGAACCTGACCAAACTCCGTGTATTTGGTTGTCTCTGCTATCCCCTGCTTCGCCCTTACACCACCCACAAACTTGACCCTCGCTCTACTCCATGTGTCTTTCTTGGGTACTCACCCACGCAAAGCGCCTATCTTTGTGTTGATCGCTCCACACACCGAATCTACACCTCGCGGCATGTTCAATTTGTTGAACATACGTTTCCCTTCTCCATCTCTCCTCCCAATCAACCATCTCCCTTGGCGACTCCCAACTCCTCGCCGCCTACTAATTTCAACTCCTCGCCCATTCTTATGGCACCTCCACTTCCCAACCCTGCCACAACTATCCTCGCCCCCAACCCAGAGCTGACCACTACCATTCCCCATCATCCCACATTGGTCGACCAACCAACCACACCTCAGCTGCCCCCAACTGCACCTGACATCCCTGTGCCGACCAATGCTCTCCCACGACCTCCTGCATCTCGCATGGTCACTCGAGCTCAAAATCAAGTGTTCAAGCCTAATCCAAGGTATGGTCTTGCTTCCATTGTTGCTCCTGACGTTGAACCAAGCTGTGTCTCACAGGCACTCAAGAACGAAAATTGGCGAGCAGCCATGTCGGCTGAATTTGATGCCCTTCTTCAGAATGGCACTTGGGACTTAGTTCCATCCAATACATCTCAGAACGTGGTCGGCTCCAAGTGGGTCTTTCGTATTAAGCGAAAACCAGATGGCACCTTGGACAAATACAAAGCTCGCCTGGTCGCCAAAGGCTTCCATCAGCGACCAGGTGTCGACTTCAACGAAACTTTCAGCCCCGTGGTCAAACCAGCCACTGTGCGAACTGTTCTAAGCATTGCTGTTACCAACAATTGGCCTCTTCGTCAATTTGACGTTAACAACGCCTTTCTTCATGGAGAACTCTCAGACACAGTCTTCATGGCTCAACCTCCGGGTTTTAAGGACAAAGTTTTTCCCACCTATGTCTGCAAGTTACGCAAATCCATCTATGGCCTAAAGTAAGCTCCTCGCACATGGTACTATGCTCTTCGCTCATTTCTCGTGGACATTGGGTTCACCCCCCCACTCACTCTGATGAATCTCTGTTTGTTTACAACACCAATGGAGTGGTCGCCTACTTCCTTGTCTATGTCGACGACCTCATTTTGACGGGCAATACCTCTTCCATGCTCGCCCGAGTAGCTGCCGACCTCAGTGCCAAATTCTCTGTCAAAGACCTTGGTCATCTATCCTATTTCTTGGGAGTAGAAGTCCTTCGATCCACAAAATCATGCCTCCTCTCCCAACGCAAATACGTCACTGACCTGCTCGTCCGGCACAACATGATCGACTCTAAACCAGTCCAAACTCCATTATCCACCACTGCTCGCCTAATACTCTCGGATGGCTCCTCTCCCACTGACTCCACCCAGTATCGTCAAGTGCTCGGCAGTCTCCAGTATCTTCAACTCACCAGACCAGATATTGCATTTGCCGTGCATAAACTATCCCAATTCATGCATGCACCCACCATCACTCATTGGAATGCAGTAAAGCGACTATTACGCTATCTCAATGGTACAAGGAATGTTGGTATCAACATTACTCCTTCCTCCTCCTCCTCGCTCCACTGCTTCACAGATGCCGACTGGGCAGGCAATCATGATGATCGCACTTCCACAAGTGCTTACGTCGTCTTTTTGGGGGCCAACCCTATCTCCTGGTCGTCCAAAAAGCAAAAAATTGTTGCTCGCTCATCCACTGAGGCCGAATACCGAGCAATTGCCTCTGCAGCTTCTGAAGTCCAATGGCTTACCTCCATTCTCAAAGAACTTCATTTCTCCATCCCTCGGGTACCAGTCATCTACTGTGACAACATTGGAGCTACCTACTTATGCTCGAATCCTGTGTTTCACTCTCGCATGAAGCACATTGCCATTGACTTTCATTTCGTTCGTGACCTCGTCAAAACTGCTCAGCTTCGCATCTCCCATGTCTCCTCGGCTGATCAACTTGCAGATGCTCTCACCAAATCTCTTTCTGGTGCTCGCCTTCAAACGCTTATGACCAAGATTGGATTATCCTACGATACTCCATCTTGAGGGGGCGTATTAGGATTATATTAAATGTATCATTCATATGTAGGCCCAACTCACAACACTCATAGGCCTCACCTTTAGCCCAATAAGATTAGGTCAATATTAGGTTAAACTATTGTATTGTATAAATACCCATTGTACACACTTTTGTAAGTAATTGAAGAAATTATATTTTCTATATTCTCTATAGATGCGTAATGTGGTTTTGGTTGAACCGGATTCAGCATTTTCGAGACAAGACTCAAGCATATTTATTTAAACCAGATCCAGAGATTTGATTTTGAAAGGATTAATTATTTATTTATTTTTTAAGAGGCCTTAATTTGTGAGATGAATTTTTGAGAGATTGATTTTCGATTTTTCCGGGTGATAGCAAGATGGCGATGAAAATTGGGAAAGGTGACGGGTTGACGGGGCCGGCGATGACAACGGGATGACAGTGAGATGAACAGGGGAGGGAGAGGTAAATGACTGATATACATATTTTTTATTATTATTATCTTTAATTTTAAAATTTTATGAAATTTGTAATTTTTAATTTCAATTCTTCAAAATTTGACTTAAAAAAAATTACTGATATTTTTTGAATCTATTTGTTAACTTTTTACGATTATATATATATATATGTAGGCTCTATATATAATTGTTTTTTAATTTTCAAATCCACATAAATTGTTGCTCCATTGTTTTTTATTTTCAAATTCTACAAAAATTATTAGTATTTGATTTGATTTTTTTTTTTTACTTTTTGTAATTTTAAATTATATATATTTTAAATTTTTCGGATTCTACATAAAACTACTACTCCTGTGAAAAATTAACTTTTGTATTTTTTTAATTATATTGAAATTCTGTATAATATTTTATAATTAATTTGTAATTTATGAATTCATTAATTACATAATTTATTTATTTTTACAATAAATTTCGAAAATTAACGGAAACGGTTAAAAACTTAACGGTTGGGACCGTTTTTGCAAAAAATGGGACAAAAAAAGAACATGGGACCAAAATTGTTTTTGAAAAATTCTCATGGGATCAAAACTGCAATTTACCCATTTCCCTCCTAATCCATTAAACCCTAACCCGACCCATCCCACCAATCAAAATCTGACAGCCCATATCGAACCCACCGCCCCCTTGGGGGACCCTTCAGCCCCTCCGCCCCATACCCCAAATCCGCTGCCCTTCCCTGTTCAAACCGACCCCTCACACTCTGGTGGTGCGGTTCAGGTCCCTTTTGGACCCGCCACTGACCCCTCCCCCTCACACACCAATCCCTTAACCCCGCACCCACCCATCCTCAACTCGAAACCTGCCCGCCCCACAATAAAACCAAAACTCCCCCGCGCATTAAGAAGAAGTTGGCTAAAGCAGAATGGGAGGCTTTTTCTAAAGATATAAATACTGACAGTGACGCTGAAACAACAAAGAAAACCAGAATGTTTGGCTCCAAATTAGGGCTAATTGACTCAGCCCCGGAGGAGGAAATTGCAGGTAGTAGGCAGAAGGGATGACTCTCTTCAGGCCATCGTTGACCCAGGTGTGTGAATTGTTTTAATGCGTCTACTCAGTTACAATGTAGGAGGTCTGGGCAGTGGGGCAAAAAGAAACGAGATCAGAGAGTTGGTTTTAAAACACAGAACTGAAGTTTTCTTTATTCAAGAAACTAAGCTTGAGAATATTGGCACCTTACTGAGTAAAGGAATTTGGGGCAGCAAAAAATGTGGCTTTGTATTTCGCCTGTCTGAGGGCCGTTCAGGAGGCATAGCAACGTTTTGGGATGCGGAATATCTGCAATGCTCCAGCGCTTGTCATTCAAATGGAATCCTCGTAGTTAATGCTATTCGCAATAAGGACTCAGCGGACATGTGCCTCATCAACATCTACGCACCCTGCCACCCCCGAGAGAAAAGTGAACTATGGGACATGCTAAACATAGTAATACAACATAACCATGGAAACCAAATTTGCATTGCAGGAGATTTTAATGCAGTTAGATGTCAAATTGAAAGGGTTGGGAGATCAAGCTGCAGCAATAGGAAGAAAATTGATGCCTTCGACCAGTTCATCAAAAATGCTAACCTTATTGATGTCCCTCTATTCGGGAGAAGTTACACGTTGTACCGACCTGACGGCTCGTGTAAAAGCAAACTAGATCAGGTCTTGATCAATGAAGATTGGCTTATGGCAGACCCTCCCACCTGCCTCCTAGGCCTCCCAAGATCCATATCCGATCACTGTCCCCTCGTCTTGGAAGACCAAAAAATTGATTGGGGCCCCAAACCATTATGTTTCTTCAATGCTTGGATATTGCACCCTTTCTTTAAAGAAGTCACAACTGATTTGTGGAGAAACTTCCACTTAGAAGGCAGAAGCAGCTACATTATCAAGGAAAAATTCAAGAAGGTCAAGGCTGGACTCCGCGAATGGAGCAAAGTAACTTTTGGGGAATTATATCACAGAATCGAGGTAAACAAACTGAAACTACTGGAATTGGATGTCTCAGATGATGTATTTGGCCTAGATGAAGAAGAGATTGGGATACGGAGAGGCCTTATATATGAAGGACATCTCTACAGACTACAACACGAGACATAGCTTCCTCCGTCAGAAAGCAAAAAACCAGTGGATAAATGAGGGGGATGCAAACACCAGGTTTTTTCACAAATGCATAAACGCCAGGAGAAAAGCTAACGACTTGTCAAATCTATGTTCAAACGGGGAATGGCTCTCCTCCCCAACTGCAATAAAGAAAGTAGTATTCACACACTTTAAGCATCACTTCCAGGCCCCAGCCACTGTCCGACCATCCATCCCACCGGATTTAGCATTCCACAAAGTGTGCAATGCCAACAACACCATGCTCACAGAGCCCTTCTCGTTAAAAGAAATTAAAGATGCAGTTTGGAGCTGCGAGTCTTCGAAAAGTCCAGGACCTGACGGCTTCACTTTTGCTTTCATTAAAGAAAACTGGCACCTGCTAAAAGATGAATTCCAGAATCATTTCGATGAATTTCATAAAAATGGTAAATTTGTCAAAGGATTTAATCCGTCTTTCATCACTCTTATCCCAAAGAAACAGAACGCCGAGAGTATTGGAGATTACAGGCTTATCTCCATGATTACAAGTTACTACAAAATTATTGCAAAAGTGTTGGCTAGACGGTTATCTAAAGTCATCGGAAGTGTGATATCCGAATCTCAAAGTGCTTTTGTCCCGGGGCGCCAAATATTAGACGGGATTTTAATACTCAACGAGCTCATAGACGAGGCAAAAAGGAAGAAAATTGAGAGAATCCTCTTTAAGATTGATTTCGCCAAAGCCTTTGATTCGGTGGATTGGAAGTTCTTAGACGACATGATGAGAAGCATGGGTTTTGACCCAATTTGGAGAAAATGGATCTGTGAATGCGTTACTACCGCCACAACATCAGTCCTTGTAAATGGCAGTCCCACAACCGAGTTTAAACTCGAGCGAGGCCTTAGACAGGGAGACCCCCTCTCCCCACTTCTATTCCTAATTGCAGCAGAAGGCATGACTGTATTGATTGAAAGAGCAACGCGACTAGGCCTCTTTGAACCAGCCATGGTTGGCCGACTCGACATCCCGGTGTCACATCTCCAATATGCCGACGACACCATTTTAGTGGGCCAGGCATCCACCAAAAATATCGAGGCACTTAAAAACCTGCTGCTCACTTTTGAGAGGTTATCGGGACTAAAGATCAATTTTTCTAAATGCAGTTTCTACGGTATAAATATGGAATCAGAGATGCAAATGGAAGTGGCTGCCTTCCTGGGTTGCAGAATTGGGGCCCTCCCAATGAACTTCCTTGGATTGCAGGTTGGAATAAATCACCACAAAATTGGCGCGTGGAAGAAGGTGATACAAAGAGTGGAAAATAGAATTAAAGTTTGGGAAGATCGTCAAATTTCCTTTGGAGGCAGGATTATTCTTTTCAATGCAGTGCTCAACTCGTTGCCCATTTATTATCTGTCCTTCTACCACATACCAATAAAAGCCTTGAGAGAACTTATAAAAATTCAAAGAAATTTTTTGTGGGGAGGGGGAGCGAATTCTACAAAAATTCCTTGGGTTTCCTGGAATGATATTTGTAGGCCAAAATCAAAGGGGGTTTGGGGGTAAAAAATCTTGAATTATTTAATACTTCTCTTCTTTGTAGGTGGGCATGGAGGATTCGGGCTGAACCCAATGCATTTTGGGTAAGGATTCTCGACTCCAAATACGATTTATCATCGGTTGCAGATCCAGCATACACGACGAACATGAATACTGCATCGCTCTGGTGGACGAGTATCTCTGGGCTTTTCCTTACAAATTTGGCTAGGCCCTAGTTCGCGACAAACATGAGCATATCAGTGGGGGATGGATGACTTTCTTCCCTCTGGAAGGACATGTGGTTAGATGAATTTACTCTTTGTGAACGCTTCCCTAGATTATTTTCCATATGTGCTAATAAAGAGGCTAAAGTTAATGAATCGGGTGAGTGGGTGAATGGCAATTGTCAATGGAATATTATGTGGAGAAGAGAATTGTTTTTGTGGGAAGAAACTCTAGTTAATAACCTATACTACTCGTTAGAAACTGCCAAATTGCAGGAACATACCCCTGATTTGTGGAAATGGAAGTTGGCCAATGATGGTCGATACACGGCCAAATCAGCCTATAATGGCCAGGAGACGGCTGTACCAACATAGACCCATCAAGAAGATGCCCAAGTCGCTCTTCAGATCATCTGTAACAAGTTAACCCCCATTAAATACTCGGGGTTAGCTTGGAAAGTAATCCGAGAGAGGCTTGCTACACGGGCTGAATTAAAGAAACGAAAGGTCCTTGGTGATGGAGACGTCTCACTTTGTCCTCTATGCGGCGATGAAGAAGAAACAGTCCAGCATTTATTCTTTCAGTGCAAACTCGCTGTTAAAATATGGCTCCTCAGCTGTTCGTGGCTAAGCTTCAGCACTGCTCTACACGCTAAGCCCGCTTCCCATCTTCACCAGTTTTGTGGGCTGATCGGAGGTAAACGGAAGAAGCATATTCTCGAATGTATTTGGTGCATGATTGTGTGGTATGTCTGGAAAGCAAGGAATGGAAAAGTGTTTGCGAATGAAGACCCGAAACCTGAGAAGATTTTTGACGAATTAAGAATCAAGGTGTGGGGAATCTTGTCTCAATAAAAGGATTGCCCTCACCCCTATTCATTCCATGATTGGTGTGACATTCCAAGATTAGCCTGTGTGTAGGAGTTTGATTCTAATGTAATGGTGTAACTCATCTCATCTCTGTTGTCATTTAAAATTCTATAACTATTGAGTGTTTCACTCTTCGATCTTCGACTACCTGCACTGGTACTCTGGTAATAATATCTTTTTCCTTCCAAAAACAAAAACAGATCAGATGGTGAGACGAGTTAAAGTCTTCTAGAGCTAAAGGCGAAAAATCAATGGATTAAGGAGGGAGTCGACGCGAATACCAAATTCTTCCACAAGTGTATTAATGCCCGGAGAAAGACAAGTGATTTATCAAATTTGTGTTTTGATGGAGCTAGTATGGCTATCCTCATTAAAGCTGACATTTCAGAGCACTTGAAAATAGCTCAGCCAATCATCACTCCGGACTTCGCCATCCATACAGTCAGTATCGCGGATAATCTTATGCTCACGGAATCATTCTAACCCAGCCTCGAAAATCAGAGACGCAATTTGGAGTTGTGAACCGTCAAAAAGTCCTGGCCCGGCCGGATGGTTTCACCATCGCCTTCATCAAAGAAATCTGGGAAACCCTGAAAGTAGATTTTCGATGAATTTCACTCCAACGGGAGATTCGTCAAAGGTTTCGACCCATCCTTCATAACTCTTATTCCAAGAAAGCTGAGTTTGCATAAGCGACTACAGACCAAACTCTATGATTAATTGCTACTATAAAATCATAGCAAAAGTACTGGCCAGAAGACTCTCTAGAGTCATTGGTTTTGTGTTCTCGGAGTCGCAGACAACCTTTATCTAAGGGCGCCAGATCTTAGATGGGGTTCTTATGCTCAACGAAATCATTGATGAAGCAAAAAAAAAATAGATAAACTGCTCTTCAAGATTGATTTTGCCAAGGCATTTTATTCGGTTGATTGGAACTTTTTGGATATGATGGGTAGCATGGGCTTCTGTGGCGTAAATAGATTTGGGAGTGCATATTATCGGCCTCAGTCCTAGTTAATGGCAGCCCCCCAAATGAGTTCAAACTCGAGCGCGATGAAAGGCAAGGGGACCTGCACTCTCTCTGAATCTTCATTTTTTTTGCCCTTGGGATATAAGTTACTAATCAACATTTCATTCTGTCGAAAACCCTAGCTAGTTACACACCATTACCATTTAGTGCTCGTACACTGCCTTTTCAGCTTCTTTTAATGGTTTACTCACTCATTAATTATTCTCATAACCCTATGTATTAATTTTTTTTTATATGTATTAATTGAGGATATATAGGTTATGTGTCTATTTATGATTAATTAATATAAAGTTTATGTGGTGATTATATATTGAGCTAGCTAGTATTTTGTGTTGAACAAAACTACAGAATCAAAGCCCAGGGATCCAACCAGAAATCAATAATATGATTAAGATGAGCCTATACCTGTATACATAGTTAAATATCTTAAAATGTATAATTACAGTATGTTCTTAATATGTTAAAAAGTTGTAACTCTCTCGTGCTAAATCGTTGTATAGCAAGTAACTAAATTATTCAGTATAATTCTCAAATATAAAACTGTCTGCTGCAACGAATTAAAAATCAGATACATACACGATAGTTTTCTTTTTATTTTTAATTAAGGTTACCGTTGTACCCCATGTCATTGAACTAGATCCGCCTCTTCTTGAATGAAATAGTGGGCAAAATGGGGTCTCCATCCTCTACTAGTCTACTGGTGGAAAAAGGGTGGAGTCAACGAACAATTTGAAATTGTTTTAGTTCAAATTGGTTTTGAAATTGTTTTAGTTCAAATTGGTTTTGGGAGCTAGAGGAGTGATCTTTTGGGGAAAGCTAATATGCAGGTTGTTTAGTAGATATTGCTTTCGACAGACATGGATGCATTGCAAAGAATACAAAGAATATTGAATAAGCTAATGGGATGAATACAAAGAATACAATCACATCACACTGCGGCTTTGCAAGAATATTGAGTATCATCCCAATAAGTATCCAAAATCATATGACATATAATAAGTAACTTTCAAAAGAACACAAACCCCATTCAATTTAATAATTTAGATGCAACCATACAATGTCATATATAACAAAATTACATATGATATCTCAAATACAACAGTCTGAAAACTTGCACTAAATTAAGTACTTGTGCACGGATGAAAATACACCGGTGAATTCAAAAATTTCCTTACTTCGTAGTGAAGGACATGATCGATCAGTAAATGGTAATCACCCTTGCAGTTGGGGAGGATCTTGGCAATTTCCTTACTTCGTTTGCAGCATAAAACAAATACCTCGGTGGAAATGACCTGATCCGTACCATCCGGATCACAAATTTTTCAAGCACGATGGCTTGTCTCAACAAAAACGCTATAGCTCGAAATATTGAGTGACTAGACATTAGTGAAGTAATTTGAATCATCTTCAGCTGCAGCAGAGAGGGCTCGGAGAGATTAGTTTCAAACTCCGAGTAGTTCTCATCATCCAACTGCGGTGGACACCTCAAAACCGGGGGAGTCCGGTCATGAATGACTAACATCTTTAGATTCGGGAAACATCCAAGAAAACTCATCACCTCTCTGTCTTTAATACCATAAGGTTTATCATATCTAAACACTTATTTTCAGAAACTTCACATTTGGCAATGATGACAGCAGTCGTTTCCTCTGAAACGCGCAAAGCACCTGGAATTACGTCGATAAGATTAATTCTAAACACAAGAAATATAATTAATTAAGGAAACATGGTCGCACGACTCATTAATTTTCCGCATTAATAAAAAATGCAATGCAAGGCATCTATATATATACGTACGGAAAAGAAACCGAACCTTAACAGAACAAACGGACAAAGTGAGGCTTTCGACACGTTGTATAATTGGTAAGATCTGCTTCAATGTATCTCCAAGAAATCCATACCCAAACTTACCAAAATGAACAAAGTCATCCATTATGTTAAAAAACCAAAGAGTGGCATCAGTTATAGATGAGGCATCTGTAAACAAACACTTGCTATAGGGAACTCCCGAAAGTTCAATTGCTTTAAGGTTTGGACAGCTGATGCTCAGAACCCTGTCCAGTGATGGTTTGTCATAGTAATCGAACAAACGCTTCTCGATCTTCAGCCTTTTTAAACTTGTGGAGCGGATACTAAACAAGTTCTCATTGCCTTCGAAAAGGTACAGCTCAAACACTTCCAAACGCGGACTACCCAACATAATTCGGTTTATCAAGCATTCGCTGTAGCACAAACTCTCGAGTATTAGGCTCTGTAGCCTATTCCACGAGGGAGATTCGTCTATTCGAAGATTACAGCCCACAAGTGATAATTTGGTCAGCGATGAGCACGAGTACAGGCACTGCGGAACAGTGTATGCTTCACTACTATGCGTTACTGCATCGCTTGACCAACACGTGTTATAATAGAGCTGTATAGTCAGCTCTTGTACACGATGTTCGACAGCAAAACGCACCCACGAATCAATGTCAGGGGCTAATGACTCATCAAAGTCGGAGAAGTGAGTAAACTTGAATTTCTCGATATTAGTTCCTTTCCACATTTTCAAAGCCGAATTGACAAAGTTCTTGACCTCGTCTACCTCCTCGCCTACATTCCAGAAATTAAGGCAGGGTAGAGTGGTCCACAAGTTTCTCCAATACTTGGAGACAAGGGTTGTCGAAACAACATCTCTCATTGGCAAAAACGAGAGGATTAGAAGAATTAACGACAATGGTAACTCACTGAGTCGATCCTCATGTGCACTGCCGTGAGCATCCATGGACTCCACTCGGTATATAGAATAAAAAAACTAAAAATAAATAAATAAATAAATACATAATTAAACTCTTGAAACAACAAACTAATTACGAAAGTGAGGAATATAGGTTACGTGAAATGATAGCAAGAAAAAAAAAATTACCAGGAAAACCCTAATTAGAGTCGTTGCAGTGCTAGCTCCTGCCTCGCCGCCTATTCCCGAACTCTCACTATTTTTCTATTTATAGGGATTAACTTTTTTTGCAACCCAATAATTAATTGTTCTATTTTTAAAATTTTTATTTTGGTCATTTAAATTTGTATAAATTTTGAAATCTGCCCTTTGGCAGGTTACCTATTCAAGCACGGCGAGGATTTTTTTTTTCCCTCAATTTTCTTTTGGTTTTCTGTATTATGTGACCTTTAAATATTTTTCTATTTTTATTTTTCAAGTAAAGACATTTTTTCTGTTTATCAATTTAGAATAATTTATAATTTAAGAATCTAGTAAAATTTCAAAACTATTCAACTTTTTTATATAACTGAAACTAATTAAATAAATTAATTAAGTATGCAAATTATTTTAATAATAAATAAATAATTAAAATCTTGCAAACTCTTAAAAAAATTTACTAGATTGGTTTTTCTCTTCTAATAAATTAGTTAATTATATTTATATTTGAATTTAAAATTATCCCCTCCCCATGACTCGAACCCAGGACCTAAGGCCTAGGTAGTGGTGCTCTAACCACTTGAGCTATCCCACTTTGTCACAATTAATTATCCCTACTACTGTCGGTAGAAGGATCTGAAACAGAAAACATAATTTGTGTGGCAGTGACTGGATAGGTAAACTACTAATGCGGAAAAGGATCGATTTCAAAATTTGTATACATTTGCCGGACCAAAATCAAAACTAGACCAAATTAAAAAATAGGACAACTTATTGAACTGCTCCCTTAGAAGGCAAAGAATTAACAAGTTGGGTAACTCACTAAGTCGATCCACAAATCGAATTGCCATTAAAACAAAAAAGTATATCTAGCTAATCAATTCCGATAATTTAGTGATTTTTTTTATTTTTTGCAGGAAAATAAATTCATTGAAAAGACTACACCGGAGAAAATTGCAATTGTGGTCCCATCAACCACGGCCACCCATAGAATTGGTTCAATCACTTGCACATTTGGTTTAATTTTAAGATTTTTGAAAGTAATTTCTTTTTAATATATACAATTTATCAATTTATTAGTAGAAGAGGTGTAGTACAAGATAATGTCTTATTTATTATCACTTTATCAATTTGAGCACGTTAAGGGAATTGGTGGGTGTGTATTTCTGGTTTTTACTCTTGTTTGAAAATATCTTCAAAATTATCACACAAAAACCATTAAAAAGAAAAACAGCTTAGAGAATATATATCATCTGATTATATATGTTTGCAAAACAATTAAATGATACCAGAATAAATTGGTAGATATGAAAACAAGAATAATTTCAAAAGCAGACTAAAGCAATTCAACTTTAGCATAATAGTTTTGATACAATAACAATGTTATAAAAATTAAATTAAATACCGACTGTCTGAAACCTTGCACAAAATTAATAAAGTAGTACTTCTACAAATGAAAATACATTCAAACACATTGAACATACACACAACATAAGAGGGTAGTTTTTGGTCAGGGGCTTAAGTATCCCTGAAATTAACATGACAAGTGCTGTATAGTGACCTTTGCAGTCGGGGAGGATCTTTGCAAGCTCGACAGCATCTTCATAAGTTTAAACGAAAACACCTGAGGATATACCTTGACCGATTTAGTTAGGATCAAAAGCTTTTCGAGCATGCTAGCATGTCTCAACAAAAACACTATGATCCTACATATTGAAGAAGTCCGAAAAGGCGACATTATCTGAATTGTCTTCAGTTGCAACAGAAAGGACTTGGGAAGATCACTCTCAAACTCAAAGTAGCTCTCTGCATTGAACTGCGGTGGATTCCCAAACGACGTCATGAAATTGTGGTCATCAATGACTAGCGTCTTTATATTAGGGAAAATCTCCAGAACATTCATCACGTCGCCATATTCGATACCTCTCAAACTGTCATCAGTTAGTTTTAGAAACTTGACGTTTGGCAATGCGGAAACCAACTTTTTCCTCTGGGACTTGCCAAGCACCTAGTATATATAGATTTCATACAAAAACAAAAACAAAAAGAGGTAATTAATTGAATGGAAAACAAGTATATAATAATACTAGGGAATAACATAAAGAGCATTGCTATTCTGATTATTGGACACAAATATAGTTATTGCGATGAAATATTTTAACTTTGTCGCAAATAATAAATCTAGAAATCTAAAAGATTTGTCATTAAGTTATTAGCAATGAAAAACAAATTTCGTTGCTGATCTAAATATTAACTATAGCGGTGAAATATTTTAATTTCGTCGCAAATATTGAACTTTGGAATTTAGCAACAAAATTTTCCAATTCGCCGCTAAAATATTGATCATTTTAGCGATGAAATTTAGATTTGCCGCAAAATTTTTGTTGCTATTCCCCCCTTTCCTTGTAGTGCTCTAAAGTTGTCGTTGCATGGACCAATAAAACGTTATATACGTAAACCGCAAACGAGCACGTGCACACATTGAATTATATATATGGAAACATGATCAACAACAACTATTCTGACATTAATAACAAAATCCGTATCAATTTAATCTGATTAATTAAGGCAAATGCAGATATTGAAAAGAAAACAGACCTCAGAAGAATAAACTGATAAGGCTAGATTTTCGACACGTTGGATAGTTGGTAGGATTTTCCTCAAGACTTCTCCAAGCAGTTGACGATTTGCCGTCTCATCAAACCCAAGAGTTGCATCAGTTAAAGACGAGACATCTGTAAACAAACACTTAGAATACAAACATCCAGAAATTTCTAATGTTTCAAGATTCGGACTGCAGATTCTCAGCACTGTATCGTGATCCACTGATGCTTCGTCGGACTCAAAATACAAATAC
This sequence comes from Galeopsis tetrahit, assembly GCA_963675135.1. NCBI lineage: Eukaryota > Viridiplantae > Streptophyta > Magnoliopsida > Lamiales > Lamiaceae > Galeopsis > Galeopsis tetrahit. The sequence continues at coordinate 61,593,613 of OY776131.1, forward strand.
TTCTCGATCTTCAACTTCTTTAAACTTCTAGACCGGATATTCAAGTTGTCGTAGCTTTCTAAAAGGCGCAGTTCAAATTCTTCCAAACGAGGACTGCCTGATAGAATTCGGTTTATCATGTGTTCACTGAAGCAAAAACCATCTATTTTTAAACTCTTGAGTTTATCCCAGGTTGGGGATCCATGAGTCCGGAGACTGCACCCGATAAGTGATAATTTTTTTATCGATGTACACGTGCTCAGGCACCGTGGAGCACTGTATACGTCTCTCTCAGCAAACATCACTGCATCGTCAACCCAATCCATATCTTCGTACATTAGACGTATACTCAACTCCTCCGCCCTATTTTGGACAGCCCAACGCACCCACAAATCCAAATCACTAGCTAACGACTCGTCAAAGCAAGGCCTGATATCAATTTCGAATTTCTGAATCTCGGTCCCTTCCCACAACATCAAAGCCCTATTAACAAAATTTCGGAACTTCTGTGCCCCATCCTTGTCTTCGCTTACAGTTTCACAGATTTTCAGGCAGGGGACAGTAGTCCAGAGGTTTTCCCAACGTTTGGAGAGAAATGTTGTCGAAACAACATCTCTCATGGGCAAGAAAGAGAGGATTAGAAGAATCAAAGAGTTGGGTAACTCACTGAGTCGATCCACTGATTCTTCAATCTCATAACCATCCATGTCTCCGCGGATCGCCATTCAAAACTAAAAAAAAAGAGGATTAAATTAATAATTTTGGAGCATTTAACACATCAAATATGAAAACTTACAATTTCAAAAGTTATGAATGTTCATTACCAGGAAATCAGTAGCTTTTAATCAACACTGCAGTCAGTGCTAAGTTGTAGTCGTTCAGTTCAATTCCTGTTAATTCACTCCCACTGCAATGCCTATATATTCACTTTACGGTATTACCAATGTTTACCCTAAACACACAAAATATAATTTAGATTAAGGAAATTTAATGAACCCTACATACCATTCCTGGGAACATCTTCTTCTTCCATACATACATTCGAAGCTTTTTAAAAAAATAAAAAATCTGCCCCAGATTAAAAGTTGTACGTCAACAATCGTTGCTAGCTATGAAATGAAAGCTTTCATTAAAATAAAAAAAATAAAAAAGGTAATCGTTGCTATGAAATGAATACGAAGATTGTGATAGGTCCGTGGTTTTTAATCAACATTTCAATATTCCTGTTCCAAATTTAAAAAAAAAAAAAACCCTAATTAAACTCCTTTTTACCCTAATTACACTCTTTTTCTTTTTCAGTGCGTGCGCAGCTTTACAGCTCATTTTAATGGGTTTTCTCTGTACTCATTATCATTATTTTGAAATGTATGAGAAAAAAATCTAATAAATAGATAAATGTGTAACATTTATAATTTCAAGATGCACATACTCTTGCTGGGAAAAGCACTCGAATGTTTAGAACTTTTCTTTAGTTGTACGTATCGGATGAGACCTTAAACGGACCACTAGATCCGAAGGGATCAGAGTCGTCGAATGAATAATTGCTGCTGTGATCAAACCCGCCTCTTGTGCTGCTCATGGAGTCAAACCTGCTGAAGTTGTCTTGACGGGGAGAAGAGACTTGATCATGGGTGCTGAACAAATCGAACCTTGAAAAACTGTTGAAAGGATCTCTCGACTCCACACTGTACCTTGGTGAATTCCCAGCTTTGGAGAGTGGATATGTTCAACTAGGTACTCAGCAAGCAGAATAGTCTAGATGGATAGCATCTAGAAATTCAACAATGTGTTTAGAAGACATAACAGGACAATATATTTTCATTTCTTATAGATTTTGTGCACAATGAAGTGCAGTATGCATTGGCACACATATGAAGTATAAACGTACATGGACATATGAATAAAAAAATTAATTTGAAATGTTAGAGGGAATTTTCACATTCCATTATAAACCATAAACTAACTTCCTAAAAAGAAAAAACAATTAGATAAGGAATTAAATTCTGAAAATGAACTATAATGATTTTGTTTGTTTAATAAAAGGAGTTAATGAAAAAGGTACCAATGTATTAATGAACTTCAAAATGCAACATTAACATTAAGAAATCATTAATACTTACACATTTTCTTCATAACAAACAAAATAAAAGCTAATTAAGTACTTGATAATTATATGCATCATTAAAATGCTATACATACTGCACAAAAACAAAAATTTATATAATAGGCACCTATACTTCTACGTACGGGTGTGGAGATACAATACTCTCGATGTGCTTGTACGATTTGGCACAACCAGGCCAAGATTCAATGCCCTCCATCCTTCTAAACTGCCTTGTACCAATATCATACGAGAAGAATGACCCATATGGCTTAACACTAAAAATTATTAGAGTTCTTGATGAGTTTAGGTAGCATATTGGCTCAAGGGCATATTCGTTAGGCAAATCTTCTTCCTTGAATATGTTGAAAGATGACCAATTTCTCCCATCTGATGAGTAATTTAGAATATGCATTTGAAGGAAATATCGACTCACACCAAACTCATCGACGGTGAGACGGTCAGCATACACAACCAGGTTGTTATCATCCAAACCCTCATATTTATAAGTCCATGGCCCCAGGATAAAATCAGAAACCTCAACCTCCCCATAGACCCGAGCTTGGCAATCAAAAGTTATTAATGCATGTCTATCAGGTCTAGGAACATTCCAATGAAAAATGCCCCCAACAAAAAATGCATTATCAATAGGAGGATATTGGCTTGGAAACGGAGGTAAAGTAGACCAAGAATTAGAATTCCTAGAGTACAAGATAACAGATGAAATGTACCCTTCTAATTGAAAAAAATAAGAAACTCGGATAATCCAAAAATCATCATGCAGAACATCATATCCAACACCAAAATAAGCACACTCTTCTCCTAAAAAAGGTCGGAAATGGTCTGGCACAGGTGGTAAAATGAGGGTTTGATTTGTGGAAGGGTTTGACAAACTAAACTGATCGTTAGTGTGGCAAAATAAAACTAACCCGTTACAAGTCCCAAGAACCTCAAAATCATCTGCATTGTCCCTTACAAAACGCCCAGTGACCGGTTCGCCATATCCCTCAGGTAGGTAAGTGACTGGGGGGCTAGCCACTTCATATTTGTGGATGAAAGCAAACCTTTACTGATTTTTGATTCGATCTAGGTGAGCATCCACAAACGGTTTTGATGATATTAATTCCTTCCAAAGTTTGGTAACACACTTCATTCTGCATAAATCTTTTGGATCTAGATACTCCAAAAGTTGATCTCTAATTTCGGATGGGATGTACATTTGAGGGACGTGGTTGTTCATCTTCAAACTGTTGAAAGTTGGAATGTGGTGATCTTCGTTTGGGGAGATGATTCAGAAGGTTAGATGGATGATGTGAGAGAAATGGTTTTGAATGTCTTAATAAATAGAATATGAAAAGTCATCTTCATTCAAATGAAACCTTTCGAATTTTACAATCTAAGTAATTGCGTCCCTTCTGTGAAAAGTCACCTTCTCTAAAATTGTTCAGGAATGTGTCCAATCAATTAATAACATGTCCCTTCTGTGAAAAGTCACCTTCTCTAAAATTGTTCAGGGATGTGTCCAATCAATTAATAATATATCTATCCCGCCAAAATTATATGTTTCAGTAGTTTTTGTTAATGTATAAGGTTATAGTAAAAATTACTGTTAATAAATAAATATATTATATTTTGGATAAAATGCATTTTTGAGTCCCCGGAGAATTTTCTCTCACGCACTGTTAGTTTCCAGGATTTTTTAAATTTAAATTATAAACTAACATAAAATAAATAAACTGCTTTAAAAAAAAAAACTGCAACCCACCGCTTCGTCTGAGTGTTAGGAAGCAAAGCCCTCTATCAATTTTATATTTCAGTCGCTTATTCAATTCTATTTTTCGTTTTCTTAATTACAGTGATTTAAGCGTGAATTGTGTTTAGGGTACGGCTGGTGGCGATGGGCGCCGCGACCGGGCTGGGTTTTTTGCGATTTTTCATCAATATTGGGAAAGAAAACCGAGTGCTCTAAGGGTGCTATTGTTTGTTCTATTCTACCCTTTGTTGGGGCTTTTGCTTGAACCGAATTCAGAATTTTAAGATAGATTTGGACAATTTTTTTAACCACATCCAGCGGCAGCAATTTGGTTTTGAAGGATTTTTTTTTTGTTTGAGAAAGTTTAATTTGTAATACGATATTCCAAATTTGTTGAGTGGTGGCAACGATGACGGGCAGAAGAAGAGCGGAGGAAGCCTTGAAGATGAACGACTGATATATCATATATATTTTTTAATGTCTTGCGTTTAGATTTTTTTGGAATTTGGAGTAATATTTAATTTGAATTCTTCAAAATTTATACTTTAAAATTTATATTTTTTAATCTATTTGACGTTTCTTTATTATTGTATTATAGATAAAAAAAATGGCCAAATTATCAATTTTAGCCCATACTTTTCACTTTTTATAAAATCTAGCGCATATTTTTCTTTTTAAATAAATTGTACCTATACTTTTCATTTTTCCTTAAATCTAGCACATACTTTTTTCTTAACCAAATTATACTCGAATACTTTTTATTTTTTATCAAATTTAACACATATTTTTTTACTCTTATCCAAATTATACCCATACTTTTTATAAATATAATTAATTAATATATCTTACTTTATAAATAAATTCTAAAATTATATAGTACTCCCTCCGTCCAATTTTATTATGCCCACTTCTTTGGGCACGAATTTTAATGAATATTTATTAGTTTATTCATAAAGTAGATAAGTTGAGGGTATGATGAAGTATTGTGGTGTCCATTTATAAATAAATGATTGTTTATGAATAAAGTGAATGGCAAAGTGGGTAAATAAGTGATGGTAGGAGGGTGGAGATAAAGTAGTATGAATAATATTGTTTCTAAAAAGGGTATATGCATAATAAAATTGGACAACCAAAAAAGGAAAGTGGGAATAATGAAATTGGACGGAGGGAGTAATATTTTTTAATCTAGAAAATATAAAATATAAAAAATTATTTAAAGAATCTCAAAGCATTATTTTAAAAAATATATATACTCACTCCATTCATCAAAAGTATGTTCGATGGAGGGAGTACAATTTATTTCAATTACTGTATTTTTTATATATACTTTGTAAGTCTCTTTTTAATTCAATAGTTTTAGATAATTTCACTTTTCAATTATTTATTTAAAATTTTAAATTTGTAAATTTTAAATTGATTTTTTTAATTTAAATATATTTAAGATATTTTTTTTGTTTTAAATTATTAGATTTTTTTACATTTTTTTTGGTATTTTAAATTAATTGATAAAAATGTGCTAAAATTCATAAAATATAAAAAATATGTGATGCATTTTATTAAAACTGAAAAGTATGGGTAGAAAAAGTTTGTGCTAAATTTGATAACAACTGAAAAGTATGGGTATAATTTGTTTAAAAAGAAAAGTATGTGCTAGATTTAGTAAAAAGTGAAAAGTATGGGATAAAATTGATTATTTGACCAAAAAAAATTGTATCGTCATATTTTAATATATAATTTTTAAAATTTTATTGTATTGTTAAATTATATACACCTATTATAGATGTCTATCGGGTTGGCCCTAGCCCTATAGGGTCAGGGCTACGAGCTAAACGGGTTAGGGCCTTAACCGGTTCATACTTAACGGTCCTACAATTGTTGGGACCTAACCCTAACCCTAGCGGGCCACGGGCTAAACGGGCCACTAAGAGGCTACAATAATTTTTTTTCTTTTAAAATTAAAGGTTTCAATTGACACGTCCAACAAGAAAATAAAATAGAAAAATATATAATTAGTTAATGATGGGTAAATGAGAAAACAAAAGTATGATTTAAACACAATTCTAGAACTCATGTCAGCTAAATTTTTTTTCATAATCTAATAAAAAAATAGTAATAATAACTAATAAATGATAACGAACTGTTTAATGCTTATATTTATGGCTATGGGCCAAATAACTCAAAATTTGTTCGTATGTTATTTATTAAGAAAAAAAAAAAGGTAACAACTCGGGCTAGCGGGCCAGCCCTGTAGCCCTGCGGGCTGGCCCGGTTTAGCCCGCGGGCTAACCGGTCCGGGTCAAAAAAGCCCGGATTTAAACGGGCCTATGATTCTTGAACCCTAACCCTGCATTTTTCAGGGTTAAACGGGCCAGCCCGATTAACCCGGCCCGGATAAACATCTCTAACACCTATATACGAAGGTAATTGTATATATAATATTTCAATTTTCAAATTATACATAATATATACTACTCCAGTATTTGATTTGAATTTTTTTTTTTTTTTTAAATTTCAGATTTTACATTAAACTGTTGTTACCGTATTTAGTTGAAAAATTAACTTTTGTGTTTTTTAAATTATATTCAAATAATATATATATATATATATATATATATATATACACTAGTGTAAGACGATTGAAATAAATTTTAATATATTTTAATTTATTAATAAAAAATATTATTTTTAAAACATGTATAAATTTGTTATATTAAAAGATAAAAAATATTGTAATAATATATATTACTCCCTACGTCCAATTTTATTATGTCCACTTCTCTGGGCACGGGTTTTAATGAATATTGATTAGTTTATTCATAAAGTAGATAAGTTGAGGGTATGATGGGGTATTGTAGGGTACATTTATAAATAAATGATTGTTTATGAATAAAGTGAATGACAAAGTGAGTAAATAAGTGATGTTAGGAAGATGGAGATAAAGTAGTATGAATAGTATTGTTTCAAAAAATGGTATGGCCATACTAAAATTGGACAACCAAAAAAGAAAAGTGGGAATAATGAAATTGAACGGAGGGAGTAGATCATATTATATATATATATTCAAAAGTGTTTAATTGGATTTTTTTTTTTGATATATGTGTAAAGTTGAGGATATTGTGAGAGTGGAGTATATAAATATTTTGTCATTATTTTAATTAAAGGCATGAAAGTAATTGTGGGATGTTTTCAAAAATACAACACACATAATATGCAATTAATAGTAATTGAAATTGACGCTAATTTAGGTAAATACAACAATAAAAATAAAGCAGCAAGTTTATTCTTTGTTAATGTTATATATGGTGATAAATCAAAAGATTTGAAATTGAAATCAAAACTTCTCTCATCCCATTTTAAATTAGTCAATCTTTATCAATTCTATTTATCTGAACTATACAAAGAACGTTTGGATAAAACAACATTTTTTAAATTCAAGAAATCCTTTTAAATTAATACCATATTATTAAGCCAAATACTTGTATGCATACTTCAATTTTTAATTTAAATTTTTATTCATCAATTAATTTTAATTTTATTTGCACCCGTTCATTTAATAAGTTCACCCCCCAAATTATTTTTTACTATTATTATTTGCACTCGCCCATTTAATGAGTTCACCCCCAAATCACGTTTTATTACGGTTATCTGCCCTCACTCATTTTATGAGTTCACCCCCAAATTATTTTTTACCACAATTATCTACACCCACTTATTTTATGAGTTCACCCCCAAATTATTGTTTTACCACGATTATCTGCACCCGCTCATTTTATGAGTTCACCCCAAAATATTTTTTAAAAAATAATCACATTTAAAAAACTATATTATCATTTTATTAATTTTCACAAAATATAATAAAATAAACTCTAATTTATATATTTACAATATGCAGGCGTGTTATCGTCGATTCACCACCAACTCACCCATATTTAAAAAAAAAACGTAAAAATATAATTAATAAAAAACTATTGAAATTAGCCACAAATCTCGATTTTTTTCTTTTTAATTTTTCTTCCCCTTCTCTTTTCCTTTATTTCTTCCCATTTTCAGTTTATTTTTCAATTTTTTTATTTATTCATTTTTTTCCTTTTACTTTTTATTTTATTTTATTTTGATGCCTTTCTTTTCCATTTTTATGTGTATTTTTTAAATTTTAATACAAAATAATATTATAGGTATGATTTTATTATAGTCGATCGGCGGTGCACTTGAATTTCAATTTTAATTTGATGAGTAAAGGACCTGCCGAAAATCCATGTCGTTCGGCGGGTGACCCTGCCACCACCATGCCCGACCACCCCTCGACAGCGACGGCGGCGCTTCCGTCCCTGCCATTGAAGCCCGAGACCCCTCCTCGAATTGCAATGGCGATTCTTCACTTCCATGACAATTGACATCATCTTCCATCTCGGCCGAAAACCTCTACTCATTTCGACCACCGACGCGACTGCTTCCATCAATCTCCCTTGTGTTCGCGATCAAGGATCTTCTCCGGCATCAATGGCGCTCGCCTACAACATTCGGGTCGACGCCGCCTCGCTCTCGTCGTTCATCTCTGTCCAAATCGAAGCTACATTGCTTCGTCTTCTTCACCCTGCTCCTGCACAACCTCTTCCTCCAGCTGACGGCGGCCCGACGAAGGACTGTGAGTATGTTGCTGATGGATCTCTGATCGGTCGACACTCGGAGCCGGTGACCTTGCCGATGAAATCTCAAGCGGCGACTGCTGACCTAAGGTGCCTTCCCATTGGGCTAAGGTTCCGTTCAATTGGGCTTGGTAATGTGCGCCCCCTATTTTCTTCAGTACACCTTGATCTGTACTCCCTCCACTTTTTTATGGTATTATTATTATTGTTAGTGGTACTGGTATTACTAGTTATTGATTGCGGTATTACTATTAATACACTATTGAATTAATATTAATGATTATTGATTACGATATTATTTATTATTAATTGTGGTATTATTGGTTATTGTTTGTGGTATTATTGATTATGTGTAATTATTTATTATTGCTTAAGACATTACTGATTATTATTATTGTTTATGGTATTACATATTATTGTTTATTGTATTACTGATAATTATGTTTAGTATTACTGAATATAATTAGATTTGTGGAATTATTTGTTATTGTGTAAGATATTACTAATCAATGTTCATGGTATTACTAATTATTGTTCATGGTATTACTGATAATTGTTTTTTGTATTATTGAATATAATTAGATGTGTGGAATTATTTGTTATTGTATAAAATTTTACTGTAATTAGATTTGTGTAATTATTTGTTATTGTAAAGATATTACTAATTATTGTTAATGATATTACTGATTACTGTTTATGGTAATACCATCTGGTTCGGCTCGTACAAACTCCGTGCCAACATGTCAAAATTCTCCAGAAATGGTAAGATACCCCCAGAAACTCCAAAATCTTTTGTTATCTCGTCACCCAATCGGGTGCAGCTTGGGATATCTTTCGCTGAAAGAGTTCGAAGAACTGACCCCCTGCTGCTGCCTCAATATCCCATAGGCAAAGCACGTCCTCACCCCGCATCAACTTGCGCCAAACAACCACCAACACAGGCCTCGACCTTGGGCCGATCTCCCCGTGGATTCATATTCCATTCTGCGTCGGAGGAACAGAAATGGGTAGAGGGCAGTTTCACCGGACAACTGAAGAAAATATTTTGTTGGGATAAACACAAGGACGACCTGATGGGTGAATGTTACCAGAAAATTGGGATAACACACATGGGAGGTAATCTTGTTCTTATCAAAGCAAAAGGAGATTTAAACTTGGGCACGACCCTGAAGGAGTTTGAGGAATGGACAACCTATTGGTTCGACTCTCTAACTGAGTGGGATCCAACTGATGTTTGCAATCAAAGACTGGTCTGGGTCAGAATCTACGGGGTTCCAATGCACACCTGGAATAGAAGATTTTTTACACGTCTCGCCCTACTATTTGGATGTATGGTGGATAGAGATGTCTATCGGGCTGGCTCTAGCCCTATAGGGCCAACCCTACAGGGCTACGGGCTAAACGGGTTAGGGCCTTAACCGGTTCATACTTAACGGTCCTACAATTGTTGGGACCTAACCCTAACCCTAGCGGGCCACGGGCTAAACGGGCCACTAACGGGCTACAATAATTTTTTTTTCTTTTAAAATTAAAGGTTGCAATTGGCACGTCCAACAAGAAAATAAAATAGAAAAATATATAATTAGTTAATGATCGGTAAATGAGAAAACAAAAGTATGATTTAAACATAATTCTAGAACTCATTGGTCCCTAATATGGTCAAATAAAGCTAAAAAAATAGTAATAATAACTAATAAATGATAATGGACTGCTTAATGCTTATATTTATGGCTAAGGGTCAAATGACTCAAAATTTGTTCGTATGTTATTTATTAAAAAAAAAAAAAGGTAACAACTCGGGCTAGCGGGCTGGCCTGGTTTAGCCCGCGGGCTAACCGGTCCGGGTCAAAAAATCCCGGATTTAAACGGGCCTATGATTCTTAAACCCTAACCCTGCATTTTTCAGGGTTAAACGGGCCAGCCCAACCCGAATAAACATCTCTAATGGTGGACATAGATTAAGGCACGAAGAAGAAATCGAGTCTAGCATTTGCTAGAATACGCATACTCACATCGGATGCTCTACCTATCAACGGTTGCATCTCCCTAGAAATTGATGGTGTTAATTTCTCAATCAGAACTTTTGAAGAACTTGAAGAAATGCCGGTACACACAGATGAAATCTCCTCATGGTGATGTGATGCCATCTGTTAGGATTATATTAAATGTATCATTCATATGTAGGCCCAACTCACAACACTCATGGGCCTCACCTTTAGCCCAATAAGATTAGGTCAAGATTAGGTTAAACTATTGTATTGTATAAATACCCATTGTACACACTTTTGTAAGTAATTGAAGAAATTATATTTTCTATATTCTCTATATGGTATCATCGAGTCATTTGGCTCACGCCTGTTCCAAACCCTAGCCGCCGCCGCCGCTCCCAACTCACGCCGCCGCCGCTACTAAAACCCTAGCTACTGCTACTGCCTCATACACAATCGCCGCCGCCTTCGTCTCTGAAGCGCCGCCGCCGCCGTCCGTCTAAAGACGCCCAGCTCATTGCTGCCCTCTCCTCTCTCCGCTGCTCTACTGAAAACAATGGCCGCTTCCTCTCAGTCGCCGGCACCAATCACCTTTAAAGGACTTGCAAATATGTCCTTGAAGCTTACCTCCACCAACTATGGTGCTTGGTCATTCCAGCTTCGTCTTCTCCTCACTGGACATAACCTCTTTGGCTATGTCTTGGGCACGCATCCATGCCCACCGTCCACAATTCCAGCTGCCGATGGCAACCCCGACACCACCGCCACCGTTCCCAACCCTGCGCACGATCTGTGGGTGTGTCAGGACAACCTTATCTTCTCAGCCATGGTGGGATCCATGTCTCCGGAACTTATTCCCTTTGTGGCATCGACCAAAACCTCCTGCGAAGCCTGGTCGATGCTTGAAAGCATGTATGGGAAACCCTCCAGAGGCCGCATTCTTGCCCTCAAAACCAAGTTTCGCTCTCTGACCAAAGGTGCTCGCCCGATCTCTGACTTCCTTATGGAAGTTCGCTCTGTAGTCGACGAACTTGCCCTCCTCGGCACTTCCTCTGATGCCGAGGACGTCACTCTCCAAGTCCTAACTGGCCTTGATGAATCTTACAATGACATAGCAAATGCCATCCAAGCTCGCGAGCAGCCCATCTCCTTTGCCGAGCTCTACGACAAGCTCCTCAGTGCCGAAGCTCAAATTGCCTCGCGCCCATCCTCGGCCTCAATACCTGCATCTGCACTCGCTGCTAGTAACTCTCATCATCGCCCCTCGCGACCAGACTCAAGGTCTAAAACTGCTGACTCTCGTCCTCGTCAGTCCTCGCAAAGGCCCTATCTCGGCACCTGTCAATACTGCCGAACACCAGGTCACACTGCTCGCACCTGCCCTGAGATTCCTTCATCACTCTCGCCCACTGCTCCCTCTACGGGTCCTCGCCGCCCACATGGACAGTACACACCACTCGCTCGTCTCAATCGAACAGCTGCTCGCCCGGCTTACTCGGCTCACTCAGCCTCCTCGGCACATCCTGCCGATCACTGGATTCTTGACTCAGGTGCTTCGCATCACATCACTAACGACCTCGCCAATCTCTCTCTTCACTCACCATTTAATGGGCCTGACAATGTAGAAATTGGTGATGGTAAAGGTTTACACATATCTCACACTGGCTCTATGTGTTTTCCTCAACTTGAGTCTCTCAGTTTTTCAAATGTCTTAGTCGTCCCACACATCTCGAAAAACTTAATTTCAGTCTCCAGTCTCTGTCGTGACAACAATGTTAACGTTGTTTTTGATCGCTCTTCCTTTCAGGTGCGGGATGGTCACTCGGGGAGCATTCTCCTCGTTGGGAGTCGTATCAATAACTTGTATGATTGGCCGGCGCACATGTCCACCACCTCTCCGCAAGCCTTCGCCACTCAACACCTTACAACAACCACCTGGCATGCTCGCCTTGGCCACCCATCGACAAAAATTCTTGCTCACACTCTCTCCAAACTTAGCTTTTCCAATGCACCTTCCAAACATTTTAACTGTAACTCTTGCTCATGTATCAAAAGTCACAAACTACCATTTTATGATTCGAGCATTATATCTACTAAACCACTTGATGTTATATTTTCTGATGTTTGGTCGTCACCTGTTTTATCTCCTGACAATCTTAAATACTATGTGCTATTCGTTGATCACTTCAGCAAATACATATGGGTTTATCCCCTAAAACGGAAATCGGATGTTCTCCCCACATTCATTGCCTTCAAAACCCTTGTTGAAAACAACTATCAAAACACAATCAAAACCTTTTACTCAGACAATGGGGGAGAGTTCATTGCTCTTCGCCCCTTTCTTCATACCCATGGCATTGCACATCTCACCACCCCACCTCATACTCCCGAACATAATGGCATGTCTGAACGACGACATCGCCATGTGGTCGACACAGCCCTTGCTCTCCTTCACCATGCTTCTATGCCCCTCACTTATTGGCCCTATGCCGTCTGCTCGACAGCTTACACCATAAATCGCCTTTCCAAAGTCAACCTCGACATGATGTCCGCCTATGAAAAACTCACTGCTCGCCCCCCGAACCTGACCAAACTCCGTGTATTTGGTTGTCTCTGCTATCCCCTGCTTCGCCCTTACACCACCCACAAACTTGACCCTCGCTCTACTCCATGTGTCTTTCTTGGGTACTCACCCACGCAAAGCGCCTATCTTTGTGTTGATCGCTCCACACACCGAATCTACACCTCGCGGCATGTTCAATTTGTTGAACATACGTTTCCCTTCTCCATCTCTCCTCCCAATCAACCATCTCCCTTGGCGACTCCCAACTCCTCGCCGCCTACTAATTTCAACTCCTCGCCCATTCTTATGGCACCTCCACTTCCCAACCCTGCCACAACTATCCTCGCCCCCAACCCAGAGCTGACCACTACCATTCCCCATCATCCCACATTGGTCGACCAACCAACCACACCTTAGCTGCCCCCAACTGCACCTGACATCCCTGTGCCGACCAATGCTCTCCCACGACCTCCTGCATCTCGCATGGTCACTCGAGCTCAAAATCAAGTGTTCAAGCCTAATCCAAGGTATGGTCTTGCTTCCATTGTTGCTCCTGACGTTGAACCAAGCTGTGTCTCACAGGCACTCAAGAACGAAAATTGGCGAGCAGCCATGTCGGCTGAATTTGATGCCCTTCTTCAGAATGGCACTTGGGACTTAGTTCCATCCAATACATCTCAGAACGTGGTCGGCTCCAAGTGGGTCTTTCGTATTAAGCGAAAACCAGATGGCACCTTGGACAAATACAAAGCTCGCCTGGTCGCCAAAGGCTTCCATCAGCGACCAGGTGTCGACTTCAACGAAACTTTCAGCCCCGTGGTCAAACCAGCCACTGTGCGAACTGTTCTAAGCATTGTTGTTACCAACAATTGGCCTCTTCGTCAATTTGACGTTAACAACGCCTTTCTTCATGGAGAACTCTCAGACACAGTCTTCATGGCTCAACCTCCGGGTTTTAAGGACAAAGTTTTTCCCACCTATGTCTGCAAGTTACGCAAATCCATCTATGGCCTAAAGCAAGCTCCTCGCACATGGTACTATGCTCTTCGCTCATTTCTCGTGGACATTGGGTTCACCCCCCCACTCACTCTGATGAATCTCTGTTTGTTTACAACACCAATGGAGTGGTCGCCTACTTCCTTGTCTATGTCGACGACCTCATTTTGACGGGCAATACCTCTTCCATGCTCGCCTGAGTAGCTGCCGACCTCAGTGCCAAATTCTCTGTCAAAGACCTTGGTCATCTATCCTATTTCTTGGGAGTAGAAGTCCTTCGATCCACAAAATCATGCCTCCTCTCCCAACGCAAATACGTCACTGACCTGCTCGTCCGGCACAACATGATCGACTCTAAACCAGTCCAAACTCCATTATCCACCACTGCTCGCCTAATACTCTCGGATGGCTCCTCTCCCACTGACTCCACCCAGTATCGTCAAGTGCTCGGCAGTCTCCAGTATCTTCAACTCACCAGACCAGATATTGCATTTGCCGTGCATAAACTATCCCAATTCATGCATGCACCCACCATCACTCATTGGAATGCAGTAAAGCGACTATTACGCTATCTCAATGGTACAAGGAATGTTGGTATCAACATTACTCCTTCCTCCTCCTCCTCGCTCCACTGCTTCATAGATGCCGACTGGGCAGGCAATCATGATGATCGCACTTCCACAAGTGCTTACGTCGTCTTTTTGGGGGCCAACCCTATCTCCTGGTCGTCCAAAAAGCAAAAAATTGTTGCTCGCTCATCCACTGAGGCCGAATACCGAGCAATTGCCTCTGCAGCTTCTGAAGTCCAATGGCTTACCTCCATTCTCAAAGAAATTCATTTCTCCATCCCTCGGGTACCAGTCATCTACTGTGACAACATTGGAGCTACCTACTTATGCTCGAATCCTGTGTTTCACTCTCGCATGAAGCACATTGCCATTGACTTTCATTTCGTTCGTGACCTCGTCAAAACTGCTCAGCTTCGCATCTCCCATGTCTCCTCGGCTGATCAACTTGCAGATGCTCTCACCAAATCTCTTTCTGGTGCTCGCCTTCAAACGCTTATGACCAAGATTGGATTATCCTACGATACTCCATCTTGAGGGGGCGTATTAGGATTATATTAAATGTATCATTCATATGTAGGCCCAACTCACAACACTCATAGGCCTCACCTTTAGCCCAATAAGATTAGGTCAATATTAGGTTAAACTATTGTATTGTATAAATACCCATTGTACACACTTTTGTAAGTAATTGAAGAAATTATATTTTCTATATTCTCTATAGATGCGTAATGTGGTTTTGGTTGAACCGGATTCAGCATTTTCGAGACAAGACTCAAGCATATTTATTTAAACCAGATCCAGAGATTTGATTTTGAAAGGATTAATTATTTATTTATTTTTTAAGAGGCCTTAATTTGTGAGATGAATTTTTGAGAGATTGATTTTCGATTTTTCCGGGTGATAGCAAGATGGCGATGAAAATTGGGAAAGGTGACGGGTTGACGGGGCCGGCGATGACAACGGGATGACAGTGAGATGAACAGGGGAGGGAGAGGTAAATGACTGATATACATATTTTTTATTATTATTATCTTTAATTTTAAAATTTTATGAAATTTGTAATTTTTAATTTCAATTCTTCAAAATTTGACTTAAAAAAAATTACTGATATTTTTTGAATCTATTTGTTAACTTTTTACGATTATATATATATATATATATATGTAGGCTCTATATATAATTGTTTTTTAATTTTCAAATCCACATAAATTGTTGCTCCATTGTTTTTTATTTTCAAATTCTACAAAAATTATTAGTATTTGATTTGATTTTTTTTTTTTACTTTTTGTAATTTTAAATTATATATATTTTAAATTTTTCGGATTCTACATAAAACTACTACTCCTGTGAAAAATTAACTTTTGTATTTTTTTAATTATATTGAAATTCTGTATAATATTTTATAATTAATTTGTAATTTATGAATTCATTAATTACATAATTTATTTATTTTTACAATAAATTTCGAAAATTAACGGAAACGGTTAAAAACTTAACGGTTGGGACCGTTTTTGCAAAAAATGGGACAAAAAAAGAACATGGGACCAAAATTGTTTTTGAAAAATTCTCATGGGATCAAAACTGCAATTTACCCATTTCCCTCCTAATCCATTAAACCCTAACCCGACCCATCCCACCAATCAAAATCTGACAGCCCATATCGAACCCACCGCCCCCTTGGGGGACCCTTCAGCCCCTCCGCCCCATACCCCAAATCCGCTGCCCTTCCCTGTTCAAACCGACCCCTCACACTCTGGTGGTGCGGTTCAGGTCCCTTTTGGACCCGCCACTGACCCCTCCCCCTCACACACCAATCCCTTAACCCCGCACCCACCCATCCTCAACTCGAAACCTGCCCGCCCCACAATAAAACCAAAACTCCCCCGCGCATTAAGAAAAAGTTGGCTAAAGCAGAATGGGAGGCTTTTTCTAAAGATATAAATACTGACAGTGACGCTGAAACAACAAAGAAAACCAGAATGTTTGGCTCCAAATTAGGGCTAATTGACTCAGCCCCGGAGGAGGAAATTGCAGGTAGTAGGCAGAAGGGATGACTCTCTTCAGGCCATCGTTGACCCAGGTGTGTGAATTGTTTTAATGCGTCTACTCAGTTACAATGTACGAGGTCTGGGCAGTGGGGCAAAAAGAAACGAGATCAGAGAGTTGGTTTTAAAACACAGAACTGAAGTTTTCTTTATTCAAGAAACTAAGCTTGAGAATATTGGCACCTTACTGAGTAAAGGAATTTGGGGCAGCAAAAAATGTGGCTTTGTATTTCGCCCGTCTGAGGGCCGTTCAGGAGGCATAGCAACGTTTTGGGATGCGGAATATCTGCAATGCTCCAGCGCTTGTCATTCAAATGGAATCCTCGTAGTTAATGCTATTCGCAATAAGGACTCAGCGGACATGTGCCTCATCAACATCTACGCACCCTGCCACCCCCGAGAGAAAAGTGAACTATGGGACATGCTAAACACAGTAATACAACATAACCATGGAAACCAAATTTGCATTGCAGGAGATTTTAATGCAGTTAGATGTCAAATTGAAAGGGTTGGGAGATCAAGCTGCAGCAATAGGAAGAAAATTGATGCCTTCGACCAGTTCATCAAAAATGCTAACCTTATTGATGTCCCTCTATTCGGGAGAAGTTACACGTTGTACCGACCTGACGGCTCGTGTAAAAGCAAACTAGATCAGGTCTTGATCAATGAAGATTGGCTTATGGCAGACCCTCCCACCTGCCTCCTAGGCCTCCCAAGATCCATATCCGATCACTGTCCCCTCGTCTTGGAAGACCAAAAAATTGATTGGGGCCCCAAACCATTATGTTTCTTCAATGCTTGGATATTGCACCCTTTCTTTAAAGAAGTCACAACTGATTTGTGGAGAAACTTCCACTTAGAAGGCAGAAGCAGCTACATTATCAAGGAAAAATTCAAGAAGGTCAAGGCTGGACTCCGCGAATGGAGCAAAGTAACTTTTGGGGAATTATATCACAGAATCGAGGTAAACAAACTGAAACTACTGGAATTGGATGTCTCAGATGATGTATTTGGCCTAGATGAAGAAGAGATTGGGATACGGAGAGGCCTTATATATGAAGGACATCTCTACAGACTACAACACGAGACATAGCTTCCTCCGTCAGAAAGCAAAAAACCAGTGGATAAATGAGGGGGATGCAAACACCAGGTTTTTTCACAAATGCATAAACGCCAGGAGAAAAGCTAACGACTTGTCAAATCTATGTTCAAACGGGGAATAGCTCTCCTCCCCAACTGCAATAAAGAAAGTAGTATTCACACACTTTAAGCATCACTTCCAGGCCCCAGCCACTGTCCGACCATCCATCCCACCGGATTTAGCATTCCACAAAGTGTGCAATGCCAACAACACCATGCTCACAGAGCCCTTCTCGTTAAAAGAAATTAAAGATGCAGTTTGGAGCTGCGAGTCTTCGAAAAGTCCAGGACCTGACGGCTTCACTTTTGCTTTCATTAAAGAAAACTGGCACCTGCTAAAAGATGAATTCCAGAACCATTTCGATGAATTTCATAAAAATGGTAAATTTGTCAAAGGATTTAATCCGTCTTTCATCACTCTTATCCCAAAGAAACAGAACGCCGAGAGTATTGGAGATTACAGGCCTATCTCCATGATTACAAGTTACTACAAAATTATTGCAAAAGTGTTGGCTAGACGGTTATCTAAAGTCATCGGAAGTGTGATATCCGAATCTCAAAGTGCTTTTGTCCCGGGGCGCCAAATATTAGACGGGATTTTAATACTCAACGAGCTCATAGACGAGGCAAAAAGGAAGAAAATTGAGAGAATCCTCTTTAAGATTGATTTCGCCAAAGCCTTTGATTCGGTGGATTGGAAGTTCTTAGACGACATGATGAGAAGCATGGGTTTTGACCCAATTTGGAGAAAATGGATCTGTGAATGCGTTACTACCGCCACAGCATCAGTCCTTGTAAATGGCAGTCCCACAACCGAGTTTAAACTCGAGCGAGGCCTTAGACAGGGAGACCCCCTCTCCCCACTTCTATTCCTAATTGCAGCAGAAGGCATGACTGTATTGATTGAAAGAGCAACGCGACTAGGCCTCTTTGAACCAGCCATGGTTGGCCGACTCGACATCCCGGTGTCACATCTCCAATATGCCGACGACACCATTTTAGTGGGCCAGGCATCCACCAAAAATATCGAGGCACTTAAAAACCTGCTGCTCACTTTTGAGAGGTTATCGGGACTAAAGATCAATTTTTCTAAATGCAGTTTCTACGGTATAAATATGGAATCAGAGATGCAAATGGAAGTGGCTGCCTTCCTGGGTTGCAGAATTGGGGCCCTCCCAATGAACTTCCTTGGATTGCAGGTTGGAATAAATCACCACAAAATTGGCGCGTGGAAGGAGGTGATACAAAGAGTG
This sequence comes from Galeopsis tetrahit, assembly GCA_963675135.1. Classification (NCBI taxonomy): domain Eukaryota; kingdom Viridiplantae; phylum Streptophyta; class Magnoliopsida; order Lamiales; family Lamiaceae; genus Galeopsis; species Galeopsis tetrahit. The sequence goes on from OY776131.1 coordinate 61,612,646, forward strand.
GAAAATAGAATTAAAGTTTGGGAAGATCGTCAAATTTCCTTTGGAGGCAGGATTATTCTTTTCAATGCAGTGCTCAACTCGTTGCCCATTTATTATCTGTCCTTCTACCACATACCAATAAAAGCCTTGAGAGAACTTATAAAAATTCAAAGAAATTTTTTGTGGGGAGGGGGAGCGAATTCTACAAAAATTCCTTGGGTTTCCTGGAATGATATTTGTAGGCCAAAATCAAAGGGGGTTTGGGGGTAAAAAATCTTGAATTATTTAATACTTCTCTTCTTTGTAGGTGGGCATGGAGGATTCGGGCTGAACCCAATGCATTTTGGGTAAGGATTCTCGACTCCAAATACGATTTATCATCGGTTGCAGATCCAGCATACACGACGAACATGAATACTGCATCGCTCTGGTGGACGAGTATCTCTGGGCTTTTCCTTACAAATTCGGCTAGGCCCTAGTTCGCGACAAACATGAGCATATCAGTGGGGGATGGACGACTTTCTTCCCTCTGGAAGGACATGTGGTTAGATGAATTTACTCTTTGTGAACGCTTCCCTAGATTATTTTCCATATGTGCTAATAAAGAGGCTAAAGTTAATGAATCGGGTGAGTGGGTGAATGGCAATTGTCAATGGAATATTATGTGGAGAAGAGAATTGTTTTTGTGGGAAGAAACTCTAGTTAATCAACTATACTACTCGTTAGAAACTGCCAAATTGCAGGAACATACCCCTGATTTGTGGAAATGGAAGCTGGCCAATGATGGTCGATACACGGCCAAATCAGCCTATAATGGCCAGGAGACGGCTGTACCAACATAGACCCATCAAGAAGATGCCCAAGTCGCTCTTCAGATCATCTGTAACAAGTTAACCCCCATTAAATACTCGGGGTTAGCTTGGAAAGTAATCCGAGAGAGGCTTGCTACACGGGCTGAATTAAAGAAACCAAAGGTCCTTGGTGATGGAGACGTCTCACTTTGTCCTCTATGCGGCGATGAAGAAGAAACAGTCCAACATTTATTCTTTCAGTGCAAACTCGCTGTTAAAATATGGCTCCTCAGCTGTTCGTGGCTAAGCTTCAGCACTGCTCTACACGCTAAGCCCGCTTCCCATCTTCACCAGTTTTGTGGGCTGATCGGAGGTAAACGGAAGAAGCATATTCTCGAATGTATTTGGTGCATTATTGTGTGGTATGTCTGGAAAGCAAGGAATGGAAAAGTGTTTGCGAATGAAGACCCGAAACCTGAGAAGATTTTTGACGAATTAAGAATCAAGGTGTGGGGAATCTTGTCTCAATAAAAGGATTGCCCTCACCCCTATTCATTCCATGATTGGTGTGACATTCCAAGATTAGCCTGTGTGTAGGAGTTTGATTCTAATGTAATGGTGTAACTCATCTCATCTCTGTTGTCATTTAAAATTCTATAACTATTGAGTGTTTCACTCTTCGATCTTCGACTACCTGCACTGGTACTCTGGTAATAATATCTTTTTCCTTCCAAAAACAAAAACAGATCAGATGGTGAGACGAGTTAAAGTCTTCTAGAGCTAAAGGCGAAAAATCAATGGATTAAGGAGGGAGTCGACGCGAATACCAAATTCTTCCACAAGTGTATTAATGCCCGGAGAAAGACAAGTGATTTATCAAATTTGTGTTTTGATGGAGCTAGTATGGCTATCCTCATTAAAGCTGACATTTCAGAGCACTTGAAAATAGCTCAGCCAATCATCACTCCGGACTTCGCCATCCATACAGTCAGTATCGCGGATAATCTTATGCTCACGGAATCATTCTAACCCAGCCTCGAAAATCAGAGACGCAATTTGGAGTTGTGAACCGTCAAAAAGTCCTGGCCCGGCCGGATGGTTTCACCATCGCCTTCATCAAAGAAATCTGGGAAACCCTGAAAGTAGATTTTCGATGAATTTCACTCCAACGGGAGATTCGTCAAAGGTTTCGACCCATCCTTCATAACTCTTATTCCAAGAAAGCTGAGTTTGCATAAGCGACTACAGACCAAACTCTATGATTAATTGCTACTATAAAATCATAGCAAAAGTACTGGCCAGAAGACTCTCTAGAGTCATTGGTTTTGTGTTCTCGGAGTCGCAGACAACCTTTATCTAAGGGCGCCAGATCTTAGATGGGGTTCTTATGCTCAACGAAATCATTGATGAAGCAAAAAAAAAATAGATAAACTGCTCTTCAAGATTGATTTTGCCAAGGCATTTTATTCGGTTGATTGGAACTTTTTGGATATGATGGGTAGCATGGGCTTCTGTGGCGTAAATAGATTTGGGAGTGCATATTATCGGCCTCAGTCCTAGTTAATGGCAGCCCCCCAAATGAGTTCAAACTCGAGCGCGATGAAAGGCAAGGGGACCTGCACTCTCTCTGAATCTTCATTTTTTTTGCCCTTGGGATATAAGTTACTAATCAACATTTCATTCTGTCGAAAACCCTAGCTAGTTACACACCATTACCATTTAGTGCTCGTACACTGCCTTTTCAGCTTCTTTTAATGGTTTACTCACTCATTAATTATTCTCATAACCCTATGTATTAATTTTTTTTTATATGTATTAATTGAGGATATATAGGTTATGTGTCTATTTATGATTAATTAATATAAAGTTTATGTGGTGATTATATATTGAGCTAGCTAGTATTTTGTGTTGAACAAAACTACAGAATCAAAGCCCAGGGATCCAACCAGAAATCAATAATATGATTAAGATGAGCCTATACCTGTATACATAGTTAAATATCTTAAAATGTATAATTACAGTATGTTCTTAATATGTTAAAAAGTTGTAACTCTCTCGTGCCAAATCGTTGTATAGCAAGTAACTAAATTATTCAGTATAATTCTCAAATATAAAACTGTCTGCTGCAACGAATTAAAAATCAGATACATACACGATAGTTTTCTTTTTATTTTTAATTAAGGTTACCGTTGTACCCCATGTCATTGAACTAGATCCGCCTCTTCTTGAATGAAATAGTGGGCAAAATGGGGTCTCCATCCTCTACTAGTCTACTGGTGGAAAAAGGGTGGAGTCAACGAACAATTTGAAATTGTTTTAGTTCAAATTGGTTTTGAAATTGTTTTAGTTCAAATTGGTTTTGGGAGCTAGAGGAGTGATCTTTTGGGGAAAGCTAATATGCAGGTTGTTTAGTAGATATTGCTTTCGACAGACATGGATGCATTGCAAAGAATACAAAGAATATTGAATAAGCTAATGGGATGAATACAAAGAATACAATCACATCACACTGCGGCTTTGCAAGAATATTGAGTATCATCCCAATAAGTATCCAAAATCATATGACATATAATAAGTAACTTTCAAAAGAACACAAACCCCATTCAATTTAATAATTTAGATGCAACCATACAATGTCATATATAACAAAATTACATATGATATCTCAAATACAACAGTCTGAAAACTTGCACTAAATTAAGTACTTGTGCACGGATGAAAATACACCGGTGAATTCAAAAATTTCCTTACTTCGTAGTGAAGGACATGATCGATCAGTAAATGGTAATCACCCTTGCAGTTGGGGAGGATCTTGGCAATTTCCTTACTTCGTTTGCAGCATAAAACAAATACCTCGGTGGAAATGACCTGATCCGTACCATCCGGATCACAAATTTTTCAAGCACGATGGCTTGTCTCAACAAAAACGCTATAGCTCGAAATATTGAGTGACTAGACATTAGTGAAGTAATTTGAATCATCTTCAGCTGCAGCAGAGAGGGCTCGGAGAGATTAGTTTCAAACTCCGAGTAGTTCTCATCATCCAACTGCGGTGGACACCTCAAAACCGGGGGAGTCCGGTCATGAATGACTAACATCTTTAGATTCGGGAAACATCCAAGAAAACTCATCACCTCTCTGTCTTTAATACCATAAGGTTTATCATATCTAAACACTTATTTTCAGAAACTTCACATTTGGCAATGATGACAGCAGTCGTTTCCTCTGAAACGCGCAAAGCACCTGGAATTACGTCGATAAGATTAATTCTAAACACAAGAAATATAATTAATTAAGGAAACATGGTCGCACGACTCATTAATTTTCCGCATTAATAAAAAATGCAATGCAAGGCATCTATATATATACGTACGGAAAAGAAACCGAACCTTAACAGAACAAACGGACAAAGTGAGGCTTTCGACACGTTGTATAATTGGTAAGATCTGCTTCAATGTATCTCCAAGAAATCCATACCCAAACTTACCAAAATGAACAAAGTCATCCATTATGTTAAAAAACCAAAGAGTGGCATCAGTTATAGATGAGGCATCTGTAAACAAACACTTGCTATAGGGAACTCCCGAAAGTTCAATTGCTTTAAGGTTTGGACAGCTGATGCTCAGAACCCTGTCCAGTGATGGTTTGTCATAGTAATCGAACAAACGCTTCTCGATCTTCAGCCTTTTTAAACTTGTGGAGCGGATACTAAACAAGTTCTCATTGCCTTCGAAAAGGTACAGCTCAAACACTTCCAAACGCGGACTACCCAACATAATTCGGTTTATCAAGCATTCGCTGTAGCACAAACTCTCGAGTATTAGGCTCTGTAGCCTATTCCACGAGGGAGATTCGTCTATTCGAAGATTACAGCCCACAAGTGATAATTTGGTCAGCGATGAGCACGAGTACAGGCACTGCGGAACAGTGTATGCTTCACTACTATGCGTTACTGCATCGCTTGACCAACACGTGTTATAATAGAGCTGTATAGTCAGCTCTTGTACACGATGTTCGACAGCAAAACGCACCCACGAATCAATGTCAGGGGCTAATGACTCATCAAAGTCGGAGAAGTGAGTAAACTTGAATTTCTCGATATTAGTTCCTTTCCACATTTTCAAAGCCGAATTGACAAAGTTCTTGACCTCGTCTACCTCCTCGCCTACATTCCAGAAATTAAGGCAGGGTAGAGTGGTCCACAAGTTTCTCCAATACTTGGAGACAAGGGTTGTCGAAACAACATCTCTCATTGGCAAAAACGAGAGGATTAGAAGAATTAACGACAATGGTAACTCACTGAGTCGATCCTCATGTGCACTGCCGTGAGCATCCATGGACTCCACTCGGTATATAGAATAAAAAAACTAAAAATAAATAAATAAATAAATACATAATTAAACTCTTGAAACAACAAACTAATTACGAAAGTGAGGAATATAGGTTACGTGAAATGATAGCAAGAAAAAAAAAATTACCAGGAAAACCCTAATTAGAGTCGTTGCAGTGCTAGCTCCTGCCTCGCCGCCTATTCCCGAACTCTCACTATTTTTCTATTTATAGGGATTAACTTTTTTTGCAACCCAATAATTAATTGTTCTATTTTTAAAATTTTTATTTTGGTCATTTAAATTTGTATAAATTTTGAAATCTGCCCTTTGGCAGGTTACCTATTCAAGCACGGCGAGGATTTTTTTTTTCCCTCAATTTTCTTTTGGTTTTCTGTATTATGTGACCTTTAAATATTTTTCTATTTTTATTTTTCAAGTAAAGACATTTTTTCTGTTTATCAATTTAGAATAATTTATAATTTAAGAATCTAGTAAAATTTCAAAACTATTCAACTTTTTTATATAACTGAAACTAATTAAATAAATTAATTAAGTATGCAAATTATTTTAATAATAAATAAATAATTAAAATCTTGCAAACTCTTAAAAAAATTTACTAGATTGGTTTTTCTCTTCTAATAAATTAGTTAATTATATTTATATTTGAATTTAAAATTATCCCCTCCCCATGACTCGAACCCAGGACCTAAGGCCTAGGTAGTGGTGCTCTAACCACTTGAGCTATCCCACTTTGTCACAATTAATTATCCCTACTACTGTCGGTAGAAGGATCTGAAACAGAAAACATAATTTGTGTGGCAGTGACTGGATAGGTAAACTACTAATGCGGAAAAGGATCGATTTCAAAATTTGTATACATTTGCCGGACCAAAATCAAAACTAGACCAAATTAAAAAATAGGACAACTTATTGAACTGCTCCCTTAGAAGGCAAAGAATTAACAAGTTGGGTAACTCACTAAGTCGATCCACAAATCGAATTGCCATTAAAACAAAAAAGTATATCTAGCTAATCAATTCCGATAATTTAGTGATTTTTTTTATTTTTTGCAGGAAAATAAATTCATTGAAAAGACTACACCGGAGAAAATTGCAATTGTGGTCCCATCAACCACGGCCACCCATAGAATTGGTTCAATCACTTGCACATTTGGTTTAATTTTAAGATTTTTGAAAGTAATTTCTTTTTAATATATACAATTTATCAATTTGTTAGTAGAAGAGGTGTAGTACAAGATAATGTCTTATTTATTATCACTTTATCAATTTGAGCACGTTAAGGGAATTGGTGGGTGTGTATTTCTGGTTTTTACTCTTGTTTGAAAATATCTTCAAAATTATCACACAAAAACCATTAAAAAGAAAAACAGCTTAGAGAATATATATCATCTGATTATATATGTTTGCAAAACAATTAAATGATACCAGAATAAATTGGTAGATATGAAAACAAGAATAATTTCAAAAGCAGACTAAAGCAATTCAACTTTAGCATAATAGTTTTGATACAATAACAATGTTATAAAAATTAAATTAAATACCGACTGTCTGAAACCTTGCACAAAATTAATAAAGTAGTACTTCTACAAATGAAAATACATTCAAACACATTGAACATACACACAACATAAGAGGGTAGTTTTTGGTCAGGGGCTTAAGTATCCCTGAAATTAACATGACAAGTGCTGTATAGTGACCTTTGCAGTCGGGGAGGATCTTTGCAAGCTCGACAGCATCTTCATAAGTTTAAACGAAAACACCTGAGGATATACCTTGACCGATTTAGTTAGGATCAAAAGCTTTTCGAGCATGCTAGCATGTCTCAACAAAAACACTATGATCCTACATATTGAAGAAGTCCGAAAAGGCGACATTATCTGAATTGTCTTCAGTTGCAACAGAAAGGACTTGGGAAGATCACTCTCAAACTCAAAGTAGCTCTCTGCATTGAACTGCGGTGGATTCCCAAACGACGTCATGAAATTGTGGTCATCAATGACTAGCGTCTTTATATTAGGGAAAATCTCCAGAACATTCATCACGTCGCCATATTCGATACCTCTCAAACTGTCATCAGTTAGTTTTAGAAACTTGACGTTTGGCAATGCGGAAACCAACTTTTTCCTCTGGGACTTGCCAAGCACCTAGTATATATAGATTTCATACAAAACAAAAACAAAAAGAGGTAATTAATTGAATGGAAAACAAGTATATAATAATACTAGGGAATAACATAAAGAGCATTGCTATTCTGATTATTGGACACAAATATAGTTATTGCGATGAAATATTTTAACTTTGTCGCAAATAATAAATCTAGAAATCTAAAAGATTTGTCATTAAGTTATTAGCAATGAAAAACAAATTTCGTTGCTGATCTAAATATTAACTATAGCGGTGAAATATTTTAATTTCGTCGCAAATATTGAACTTTGGAATTTAGCAACAAAATTTTCCAATTCGCCGCTAAAATATTGATCATTTTAGCGATGAAATTTAGATTTGCCGCAAAAGTTTTGTTGCTATTCCCCCCTTTCCTTGTAGTGCTCTAAAGTTGTCGTTGCATGGACCAATAAAACGTTATATACGTAAACCGCAAACGAGCACGTGCACACATTGAATTATATATATGGAAACATGATCAACAACAACTATTCTGACATTAATAACAAAATCCGTATCAATTTAATCTGATTAATTAAGGCAAATGCAGATATTGAAAAGAAAACAGACCTCAGAAGAATAAACTGATAAGGCTAGATTTTCGACACGTTGGATAGTTGGTAGGATTTTCCTCAAGACTTCTCCAAGCAGTTGACGATTTGCCGTCTCATCAAACCCAAGAGTTGCATCAGTTAAAGACGAGACATCTGTAAACAAACACTTAGAATACAAACATCCAGAAATTTCTAATGTTTCAAGATTCGGACTGCAGATTCTCAGCACTGTATCGTGATCCACTGATGCTTCGTCGGACTCAAAATACAAATACTTCTCGATCTTCAACTTCTTTAAACTTCTAGACCGGATATTCAAGTTGTCGTAGCTTTCTAAAAGGCGCAGTTCAAATTCTTCCAAACGAGGACTGCCTGATAGAATTCGGTTTATCATGTGTTCACTGAAGCAAAAACCATCTATTTTTAAACTCTTGAGTTTATCCCAGGTTGGGGATCCATGAGTCCGGAGACTGCACCCGATAAGTGATAATTTTTTTATCGATGAACACGTGCTCAGGCACCGTGGAGCACTGTATACGTCTCTCTCAGCAAACATCACTGCATCGTCAACCCAATCCATATCTTCGTACATTAGACGTATACTCAACTCCTCCGCCCTATTTTGGACAGCCCAACGCACCCACAAATCCAAATCACTAGCTAACGACTCGTCAAAGCAAGGCCTGATATCAATTTCGAATTTCTGAATCTCGGTCCCTTCCCACAACATCAAAGCCCTATTAACAAAATTTCGGAACTTCTGTGCCCCATCCTCGTCTTCGCTTACAGTTTCACAGATTTTCAGGCAGGGGACAGTAGTCCAGAGGTTTTCCCAACGTTTGGAGAGAAATGTTGTCGAAACAACATCTCTCATGGGCAAGAAAGAGAGGATTAGAAGAATCAAAGAGTTGGGTAACTCACTGAGTCGATCCACTGATTCTTCAATCTCATAACCATCCATGTCTCCGCGAATCGCCATTCAAAACTAAAAAAAAAAAGGATTAAATTAATAAGTTTAAAGCATTTAAAACATCAAATATGAAAACTTACAATTTCAAAAGTTTTGAATGTTCATTACCAGGAAATCAGTAGCTTTTAATCAACACTGCAGTCAGTGCTAAGTTGTAGTCGTTCAGTTCAATTCCTGTTAATTCACTCCCACTGCAATGCCTATATATTCACTTTACGGTATTACCAATGTTTACCCTAAACACACAAAATATAATTTAGATTAAGGAAATTTAATGAACCCTACATACCATTCCTGGGAACATCTTCTTCTTCCATACATACATTCGAAGCTTTTTAAAAAAATAAAAAATCTGCCCCAGATTAAAGTTGTACGTCAACCATAGTTGCTAGCTATGAAATGAAAGCTTTCATTAAAATAAAAAAAATAAAAAAGGTAATCGTTGCTATGAAATGAATACGAAGATTGTGATAGGTCGTGGTTTTTAATCAACATTTCAATATTCCTGTTCCAAATTTAAAAAAAAAAAAAACCCTAATTAAACTCCTTTTTACCCTAATTACACTCTTTTTCTTTTTCAGTGCGTGCGCAGCTTTACAGCTCATTTTAATGGGTTTTCTCTGTACTCATTATCATTATTTTGAAATGTATGAGAAAAAAATCTAATAAATAGATAAATGTGTAACATTTATAATTTCAAGAAATAGCTAAAATTAACCTAATAATATTGCAATAGATGATAGTTCATAGTAAATAACGGAAACAGTACCTGAATCAGAGCCAATGTCGTCGATTCAATTTCCTGTTAACAAAAAAACAAAAAGTCTCAGCCCATTTGTTTAATTCCAGCTCATAGAAATTAAGATGAATAACAAAAAATTGTTGTCTTAAACCCAAGAAGAAAAGAACTAGCAACGTACCTCTAATGGAATAGGTTCAACAAAATAAAATAAAAACCTGATGTACCCATTTGTTGCTATGAAAGCTTTTATTTTTAAATTAAAAAAAACAACCGTTGCTATGCCAAGAATAGCAAGATTTTGAATTTGTAATAAGTGAGTAGTTTTTAATGAACATTTCATTCTGTCAGAAACCCTAATTACACTCGTGCGCCGCCTTTTCAGCCCCTGCCCCTTTCAGGGGTTTTCTCACTCATTCTAATGGAAAAAAACAATATCTAGATAAATGTGCAACATGTAAGATTTAAAAAAAATTAAAAATGTAGGACAATTATTTGTACATTAGTAGTATGAAATATCATTATCGATTTAATTAATAAGTTTCTAGATTTAGATAGATATTTTATATTTACTATACCTATGACTGCCTACACGGTCAACGGAGAATCTGAATTCACTAATGAGCCCGGCCGATGTGAGCTGCAACATGCCATTGTTGTCCTGTCCCGGAATGTGATTTTCCCCCCTGGCCTCTCTCCCTCTCCCCGTCTCAGCCACCCCCCTCCCCCGCCCCAGCCGCCTGCGGCCCCTCCCGTCGATTTCTGCATTTTTTTTGTTCATCCCGCCGCCCGCTCCGACCGACCTCGCCGCCGCCGCCTCCGGGTCCAAGATGCCGACCACTCCTACCCCAACCCAGGTATGTGCATCGGCGGTCGCCGCCTATTAACCGGGATTTGTTCATTTTTGGGCCGTGCAATTTTTTTAGGGTTTTCTGCAGATGCAGAAAGCTTTTTTTTTTTATATCTTCGACACTGTAATGTCGACCACATACAAATTCGTCAACACATTGTTGTCGACAAGATTGTATATAGTCGATATTACAGTGTCGATTTTTTTTAAAAAAAAACTTTAATTTTGTTTTCGACCTTTGTTGGTCGACTATATACACTCTCGTCGACACTTTGTCGACGAGACACTTTGTCGATGAGAGTGTATATGGTCGACACTGGTTTGTCGAATATTTTTTTTAAAAAATTGAAATATTTCTAAATTTTATCTGAAAATTTTGTATTATTTGTGGTGCTGGCGACGGTGCGCGGCTGCACAAAAATTAGGTTTAGGGTTAAAAGGTGGAACAATGGGTGCAGTTAGTAGTGGAGGTGTATTTAGTAGTGTAATATTACTTAAAGGGTATTTTGAGATTTTTACACTATTATTAAATTAATAAATTGATTGAGGGAGTGCATCAGGAGGTGCATATATATAGTCAAACCCAAAAAATAGTGTTGAAGATAAAACACAAGTAAAGGGTTCATACATCTTATTTAGAAGTATTTCTGCATCAAAATGGCTTTTCAAGAAATGAACACATCATCTCCCCATACAAAAAAAATCGAAAAGAGTTTGCACTCCACACGTAGCAAATAACAATACAATACACCTACCAAATAAGGTCCATAAACAATTTATATATATAAAATAAAACTCTCTCATCCTCCAAAAAAAAAAAAAAAAGTTGACGATCTCTTGGAGAAAGGTTCTAAATTTCTTGCTCATGCTGCATCTTGTAATCTTCAGTGGTATAAACCTGCCATTCATTGTATAAGCTACAGGCCTCTTTCTTGATCAAAATTCACATACTCTTGCTGGGAAAAGCACTCGAATGTTTAGAACTTTTCTTTAGTTGTACGTATCGGATGAGACCTTAAACGGACCACTAGATCCGAAGGGATCAGAGTCGTCGAATGAATAATTGCTGCTGTGATCAAACCCGCCTCTTGTGCTGCTCATGGAGTCAAACCTGCTGAAGTTGTCTTGACGGGGAGAAGAGACTTGATCATGGGTGCTGAACAAATCGAACCTTGAAAAACTGTTGAAAGGATCTCTCGACTCCACACTGTACCTTGGTGAATTCCCAGCTTTGGAGAGTGGATATGTTCAACTAGGTACTCAGCAAGCAGAATAGTCTAGATGGATAGCATCTAGAAATTCAACAATGTGTTTAGAAGACATAACAGGACAATATATTTTCATTTCTTATAGATTTTGTGCACAATGAAGTGCAGTATGCATTGGCACACATATGAAGTATAAACGTACATGGACATATGAATAAAAAAATTAATTTGAAATGTTAGAGGGAATTTTCACATTCCATTATAAACCATAAACTAACTTCCTAAAAAGAAAAAACAATTAGATAAGGAATTAAATTCTGAAAATGAACTATAATGATTTTGTTTGTTTAATAAAAGGAGTTAATGAAAAAGGTACCAATGTATTAATGAACTTCAAAATGCAACATTAACATTAAGAAATCATTAATACTTACACATTTTCTTCATAACAAACAAGATAAAAGCTAATTAAGTACTTGATAATTATATGCATCATTAAAATGCTATACATACTGCACAAAATCAAAAATTTATATAATAGGCACCTATACTTCTACGTACGGGTGTGGAGATACAATACTCTCGATGTGCTTGTACGATTTGGCACAACCAGGCCAAGATTCAATGCCCTCCATCCTTCTAAACTGCCTTGTACCAATATCATACGAGAAGAATGACCCATATGACTTAACACTAAACATTAATAGTGTTCTTGATGAGTTTAGGTAGCATATTGGCTCAAGGGCATATTCGTTAGGCAAATCTTCTTCCTTGAATATGTTGAAAGATGACCAATTTCTCCCATCTGATGAGTAATTTAGAATATGCATTTGAAGGAAATATCGACTCACACCAAACTCATCGACGGTGAGACGGTCAGCATACACAGCCAGGTTGTTATCATCCAAACCCTCATATTTATAAGTCCATGGCCCCAGGATAAAATCAGGAACCTCAACCTCCCCATAGACCCGAGCTTGGCAATCAAAAGTTATTAACGCATGTCTATCAGGTCTAGGAACATTCCAATGAAAAATGCCCCCAACAAAAAATGCATTATCAATAGGAGGATATTGGCTTGGAAACGGAGGTAAAGTAGACCAAGAATTAGAATTCCTAGAGTACAAGATAACAGATAAAATGTACCCTTCTAATTGAAAAAAATAAGAAACTCGGATAATCCAAAAATCATCATGCAGAACATCATATCTAACACCAAAATAAGCACACTCTTCTCCTAAAAAAGGTCGGAAATGGTCTGGCACAGGTGGTAAAATGAGGGTTTGATTTGTGGAAGGGTTTGACAAACTAAACTGATCGTTAGTGTGGCAAAATAAAACTAAAATTCCCAAGAACCTCAAAATCATCTGCATTGTCCCTTACAAAACGCCCAGTGACCGGTTCGCCATATCCCTCAGGTAGGTAAGTGACTGGGGGGCTAGCCACTTCATATTTGTGGATGAAAGCAAACCTGTACTGATTTTTGATTCGATCTAGGTGAGCATCCACAAACGGTTTTGATGATATTAATTCCTTCCAAAGTTTGGTAACACACTTCATTCTGCATAAATCTTTTGGATCTAGATACTCCAAAAGTTGATCTCTAATTTCGGATGGGATGTACATTTGAGGGACGTGGTTGTTCATCTTCAAACTGTTGAAAGTTGGAATGTGGTGATCTTCGTTTGGGGAGATGATTCAGAAGGTTAGATGGATGATGTGAGAGAAATGGTTTTGAATGTCTTAATAAATAGAATATGAAAAGTCATCTTCTTTCAAATGAAACCTTTCGAATTTTACAATCTAAGTAATTGCGTCCCTTCTGTGAAAAGTCACCTTCTCTAAAATTGTTCAGGAATGTGTCCAATCAATTAATAACATGTCCCTTATGTGAAAAGTCACCTTCTCTAAAATTGTTCAAGAATGTGTCCAATCAATTAATAATATATCTATCCCGCCAAAATTATATGTTTCAGTAGTTTTTGTTAATGTATAAGATTATAGTAAAAATTACTGTTAATAAATAAATATATTATATTTTGGATAAAATGCATTTTTGAGTCCCCGGAGAATTTTCTCTCACGCACTGTTAGTTTCCAGGATTTTTTAAATTTAAATTATAAACTAACATAAAATAAATAAACTGCTTTAAAAAAAAAAACTGCAACCCACCGCTTCGTCTAAGTGTTAGGAAGCAAAGCCCTCTATCAATTTTATATTCCAGTCGCTTATTCAATTCTATTTTTCGTTTTCTTAATTACAGTGATTTTAAGCGTGAATTGTGTTTAGGGTACGGCTGGTGGCGATGGGCGCCGCGACCGGGCTGGGTTTTTTGCGATTTTTCATCAATATTGGGAAAGAAAACCGAGTGCTCTAAGGGTGCTATTGTTTGTTCTATTCTACCCTTTGTTGGGGCTTTTGCTTGAACCGAATTCAGAATTTTAAGATAGATTTGGACAATTTTTTTAACCACATCCAGCGGCAGCAATTTGGTTTCGAAGGATTTTTTTTTTTTGTTTGAGAAAGTTTAATTTGTAATACGATATTCCAAATTTGTTGAGTGGTGGCAACGATGACGGGCAGAAGAAGAGCGGAGGAAGCCTTGAAGATGAACGACTGATATATCATATATATTTTTTAATGTCTTGCGTTTAGATTTTTTCTGAATTTGGAGTAATATTTAATTTGAATTCTTCAAAATTTATACTTTAAAAATTATATTTTTTAATCTATTTGACGGTTCTTTATTATTGTATTATAGATAAAAAAAAAATTGTATCGTCATATTTTAATATATAATTTTTAAAATTTTATTGTATTGTTAAATTATATACACCTATTATAGATGTCTATCAGGTTGGCCCTAGCCCTATAGGGTCAGGGCTACGGGATAGGGCCTTAACCGGTTCATACTTAACGGTCCTACAATTGTTGGGACCTAACCCTAACCTTAGCGGGCCACGGGCTAAACGGGCCACTAAGAGGCTACAATAATTTTTTTTCTTTTAAAATTAAAGGTTTCAATTGACACGTCCAACAAGAAAATAAAATAGAAAAATATATAATTAGTTAATGATGGATAAATGAGAAAACAAAAGTATGATTTAAACACAATTCTAGAACTCATGGTCCCTAATATAGTCAAATAAAGCTAAAAAAATTTTCATAATCTAATAAAAAAATAGTAATAATAACTAATAAATGATAACGAACTGTTTATTGCTTATATTTATGGCTATGGGCCAAATAACTCAAAATTTGTTCGTATGTTATTTATTAAGAAAAAAAAAGGTAACAACTCGGGCTAGCGGGCCAGCCCTGTAGCCCTGTGGGCTAGCCCGGTTTAGCCCGCGGGCTAACCGGTCCGGGTCAAAAAAGCCCGGATTTAAACGGGCCTATGATTCTTGAACCCTGACCCTGCATTTTTCAGGGTTAAACGGGCCAGCCCGATTAGCCCGGCCCAGATAAACATCTCTAACACCTATATATGAAGGTAATTGTATATATAATATTTCAATTTTCAAATTATACATAATATATACTACTCCAGTATTTGATTTGAATTTTTTTTTTTTTTAAATTTCAGATTTTACATTAAACTGTTGTTACCGTATTTAGTTGAAAAATTAACTTTTGTGTTTTTTAAATTATATTCAAATAATATATATGTATATATAATTTTATAATGAATTCATTGGATTATATATATATATATATACTAGTGTAAGACGATTGAAATAAATTTTAATATATTTTAATTTATTAATAAAAGATATTATTTTTAAAACATGTATAAATTTGTTATATTAAAAGATAAAAAATATTGTAATAATATATATTACTCCCTCCGTCCAATTTTATTATGCCCACTTCTCTGGGCACGGGTTTTAATGAATATTGATTAGTTTATTCATAAATAAGATAAGTTGAGGGTATGATGGGGTATTGTAGGGTACATTTATAAATAAATGATTGTTTATGAATAAAGTGAATGGCAAAGTGAGTAAATAAGTGATGTTAGGAGGGTGGAGATAAAGTAGTATGAATAGTATTGTTTTAAAAAATGGTATGGCCATACTAAAATTGGACAACCAAAAAAGAAAGGGGAAAAAACAGAATAGGACAATCCACTCTAAGACTTTAAGATTAAAGACAATTTTTTTTGGGTAAAACAATTAAGGACAAAACAACCTTCAAATTCCCCATTCTGCCCTTAATTTCATATAATTCGAAAAGTCATAGTTGTTCAAGGATATCCCAAGATCTCGCCTCAGTTTCCATATTTGAATTCAATCAATTTGAATTCAAATGAATTCAAGATCTCGCCTCAGTTTCCATATTTGAATTCAATCAATTTGAATTCAAATGAATTCAAATCGAATTGTCTCCTCTCTCATGCAGTCAAAGATTTTCCAAAAATTTGATCAACTTCCATGGATGAAATTCTAACTTTCCAAAATTACAACAAAAAACTTTGAGTTTCTGCATTTCAAGAATTTCTTTGAGTTTCTGCATTTTTGGTTTCAATTGAATTTGGGTATTTGGTTGAAACAGTGTTAGTAACTGCATTTTGAGAGTCTGCAGTCATAATTTTAGTAACCGACAAGTGCATATACTTTCAAATATGCATGCGTTTTTTATATATGCAATCGATAATTGCATATACTTTCAAATATGCAGACCATTAATTTTGTGCACATTCGTTTCACACACTTGACTACTCGCTCAATTCTCAAGGTGTGTTTTCTGCATGTGATGCCCTGAAAAATTAGAATAAATTATTTCGAATTTCATTAAAAAATTTAACACAAAGGTCGGATTGGCCTATAGACTTTTACGTAATGCGAAACTAATGTGCATATATTCATAGTTTGGTGCATATATATAATATGTGCATTGCTTATCAATAGGAGATGCATATATCTAATATGTGCATTGCATACGAATAATATAACACTCTATCATACATGTTATAATAATGATGATTTTCTTAGTTCTTGGAGTAAATAAACTATTGAATCTAAAATTTACATTAGAATTCAGAAATATGTTTACAAATTAGTGCAAACTCCAATAGCTTGTATATCACAAACTCCTTGATTTAATTCATCAATAGTATTATAGACGGATGAATCATGTGCAGTCACTGCAAGAGATTGAGAATATCGTTGCTCTTGGTGAATGCCTGGTGCATTTCGATTGAACCCTGAAGGAATCTTTACCCAATATTGACACCAAAACCGGAGTTCTGAAATCTCAACTCTGTTTTTCTCTACAATTTTGAAGCACTGAAAAGCAAAATACACATATCTAAAAACCAATCTGCTCAATTAAATTGAATCTATTCAATAGTCATTATAACATAAAGAAGTTAAAGAAAAGGGGGAAACAGATAAAGAAAAAACAAAAAAAAAAAAAAAACAGGAAGGATATATTTATGGTTGCTTAAATCTCTGCGAATAATTAATTGTGATTATCATCAACATGCATCAAATCACCTGTGCGACTAAACTGAATACACAACAACAATAAACTATAAAATTTAGGCAAATCAACGAAAAACAAAAAGTTTATTAATGAAAATAAAGATATTATAAGGGAAACAAGTAAAAGAATGATACCTCATGCTTACTGTTGAAAGGACCCACACATAACAAGATTTTATTTTCATTCCTTAACGAAGCAAGCATCTGAAATATACACTAACGTCATTCTCTTCCCCAATTATAAAAAAAACAAAACAAATCCTAATCGTAAATACAGGCAAAGAACAATCAATCACCACACACTTTACGAGCTTCAACGATTATCCATTATCCTCATCCGCAATCAAACTCACGGCGAACATCAAAATCTTAGAATTAGAAACAGAGTATAGTGAAAAAACATTAATTCCACCATCTTCATCTTTATCACCCCAATCAAGATCAAAATCAGTTTGACCGAAATATAGACCACCAACAGAGGAGGAGGGAAGAAGAAGAAACTTTTCAGCAGAATCAGAATCACTTACTTTATGGAAATACTAGATTAGAATCCCACCACCAGTTTCCCCCACCGCCGCCGACCAAGAAACGTGCTTCCCCTCATCGCTGGAACTCTCCCTCGAAAATGCTAGATTGCGAGAAAAAATTGGTTAATTAAGAAAGCGAAATCCGCCATTGATGAGCTCGCTCAGCAGTCCGTCGTCTCGGTTCTCTGAGACTCACCCAGATTCAAAATAAGGGAGGCGGCCATTAGGGCTTTGTGAGAAATGAGAAATGACGTTGAATATAACTCATAGCTTAATTGAATTTTAAATTGGTTGACTTTCCTAATTTTGCTTAACTTAATTAATTGAATTCGAAAATACTACTTAATTTGAAATCAGGGGCATAGTGGTCTCAAGCTAATTAATTTTGTCCTTGATTGTTTTAGTATAAATTTTTGTCTTTCTTTGTTTAAGACACTAAGTTATTGTCTTATATTGTATATAATCTCAAAAAGAAAAGTGGGAATAATGAAATTGGACGGAGGGAGTAGATCATATTATATATATATATGTTCAAAAGTGTTTAATTGGATTTTTTTTTTGACATATGTGTAAAGTTGAGGATATTGTGAGAGTGGAGTATATAAATGTTTTGTCATTATTTTAATTAAAAGCATGAAAGTAATTGTGGGATGTTTTCAAAAATACAACACACACATAATATGCAATTAATAGTAATTGAAATTGACGCTAATTTAGGTAAATACAACAATAAAAATAAAGCAGCAAGTTTATTCTTTATTAATGTTATATATGGTGATAAATCAAAAATTTTGAAATTGAAATCAAAACTTCTCTCATCCCATTTTAAATTAGTCAATCTTTATCAATTCTATTTATCTGAAGTATACAAAGAACGTTTGGATAAAACAACATTTTTTAAATTCAAGAAATCCTTTTAAATTAATACCATATTATTAAGCCAAATACTTGTATGCATACTTCAATTTTTAATTTAAATTTTCATTCATCAATTAATTTTAATTTTATTTGCACCCATTCATTTAATAAGTTCACCCCCCAAATTATTTTTTACTATTATTATTTGCATTCGCTCATTTAATGAGTTCACCCCCCAAATCACGTTTTATTACGGTTATCTGCACTCACTCATTTTATGAGTTCACCCCCAAATTATTTTTTACCACAGTTATCTACACCCACTTATTTTATGAGTTCACCCCCAAATTATTGTTTTACCACGATTATCTGCACCTGCTCATTTTATGAGTTCACCCCAAAATATTTTTAAAAAAATAATCACATTTAAAAAACTATATTATCATTTTATTAATTTACACAAAATATAATAAAATAAACTCTAATTTATATATTTACAATATGCAGCCGTGTTATCGTCGATTCACCACCAACTCACCCATATTTAAAAAAAAAAACGTAAAAATATAATTAATAAAAAACTATTGAAATTAGCCACAAATCTCGATTTTTTTCTTTTTAATTTTTCTTCCCATTTTCAGTTTATTTTTCAATTTTTTTATTTATTCATTTTTTTCCTTTTACTTTTTTTTAATTTTATTTTGATGCCTTTCTTTTCCATTTTTATGTGTATTTTTTAAATTTTAATACAAAATAATATTATAGGTATGATTTTATTATAGTCGATCGGCGGTGCACTTGAATTTCAATTTTAATTTGATGAGTAAAGGACCTGCCGGAAATCCATGTCGTTCGGCGGGTGACCCTGCCACCACCATGCCCGACCACCCCCTCGACAGCGACGGCGGCGCTTCCGTCCCGGCCATTGAAGCCCGAGACCCCTCCTCGAATTGCAATGGCGATTCTTCACTTACATGACAATTGACATCATCTTCCATCTCGGCCGAAAACCTTTACTCATTTCGACCACCGACGCGACTGCTTCCATCAATCTCCCTTGTGTTCGCGATCAAGGATCTTCTCCGGCATCAATGGCGCTCGCCTACAACATTCGGGTCGACGCCGCCTCGCTCTCATCGTTCATCTCTGTCCAAATCGAAGCTACATTGCTTCGTCTTCTTCACCCTTCTCCTGCACAACCTCTTCCTCCAGCTGACGGCGGCCCGACGAAGGACTGTGAGTATGTTGCTGATGGATCTCTGATCGGTCGACACTCGGAGCCGGTGACCTTGCCGATGAAATCTCAAGCGGCGACTGCTGACCTAAGGTGCCTTCCCATTGGGCTAAGGTTCCGTTCAATTGGGCTTGGTAATGTGCGCCCCCTATTTTCTTCAGTACACCTTGATCTGTACTCCCTCCACTTTTTATGGTATTATTATTATTGTTAGTGGTACTGGTATTACTAGTTATTGATTGCGGTATTACTATTAATACACTATTAAATTAATATTAATGATTATTGATTACGGTATTATTTATTATTAATTGTGGTATTATTGGTTATTGTTTGTGGTATTATTGATTAGGGAAAATATCAATTTTGGTCACCCAATTTTACCTCTTTTCATATTAGGTCACCCACATTTAGTCACTATCAAAATTGGTCACTCACTTATTATATTCTATCAAAATTGATCATTCCGTTAGTCAATCTGTCATTGACTAACGGAGAAAGAGCTTTGAGCTCAAAATTGGTCACTCACTTATTATACAAATTCAATATGAAATCAAGAATTGAAAAACAAAATACAATTGTTCAAAAAAAAAACCAGAGTACAAAGTTTCATTCTATCTCTTGAGTTTCTCATTTCCTGTAAAATAAAAAGTAAACTAACAATGAGTTAAATAATTATTAAAAACTTACTGAAATTTTTTTGAGTACCAGCAAGTTGATTGAATCACGTTCTAGAAAGTAAACCAACAACAAATGAATTCATAATTGAGTTATTGAGTTAAATAATTATTAAAAATTTACTAAATTTTTTTGACTACTCAACAAGTTGATTGAAACACGTTCCATGCATGAGAATTCTTTCTAATGAAGGATAAATATAATGAAAATTCCTTCTAAAAGATGATGAGAATTCCTTTTGACCTATTAATTTCTTTTGATCTATAAGATAAATATAATAAAATAATTTTGTCTTAAAAAAACTTAAAACTTAAATTGAAATAAGAAATAATTTATAATTTTTGTGATTGATTAAGATTCTTCAATGGGTATTTTTTCATGCTCCAGTCGTTTGTTTCATTAGTTCAAGAAGATGCGTTTGTTTCATTAGTTTTAGAAGATGCATCAGAAGAAGTTTTTAACGTTTTGAAAATTTTGAGCTCATTCATTAATTCTAGAAGATGCATCAGAAGTTTTTAACGTTTTGAAAATTTTGAGCTCAAAACTCTTTTTCCGTTAGTCAATGACAGATTGACTAACGGAATGATCAATTTTGATAGAATATAATAAGTGAGTGACCAATTTTGATAGTGACTAATTGGGGGTGACCAAATATGAAAAGAGGTAAAAGTGGGTGACCAAAATTAATATTTTCCCTATTGATTATGTGTAATTATTTATTATTGCTTAAGGCATTACTGATTATTATTATTGTTTATGGTATTACATATTATTGTTTATTGTATTACTGATAATTATGTTTAGTATTACTGAATATAATTAGATTTGTGGAATTATTTGTTATTGTGTAAGATATTACTAATCAATGTTCATGGTATTACTAATTATTGTTCATGGTATTACTGATAATTGTTTTTTGTATTATTGAATATAATTAGATGTGTGGAATTATTTGTTATTGTATAAAATTTTACTGTAATTAGATTTGTGTAATTATTTGTTATTGTAAAGATATTACTAATTATTGTTAATGATATTACTGATTACTGTTTATGGTAATACCATCTGGTTCGGCTCGTACAAACTCCGTGGGATATCTTTCGCTGAAAGAGTTCGAAGAACTGACCCCCTGCTGCTGCCTCAATATCCCAGAGGCAAGGCACGTCCTCACCCCGCATCAACTTGCGCCAAACAACCACCAACACAGGCCTCGACCTTGGGCCGATCTCCCCGTGGATTCATATTCCATTCTACGCCGGAGGAACAGAAATGGGTAGAGGGCAGTTTCACCGGACAACTGAAGAAAATATTTTGTTGGGATAAACACAAGGACGACCTGATGGGTGAATGTTACCAGAAAATTGGGATAACACAATGGGAGGTAATCTTGTTCTTATCAAAGCTAAAGGAGATTTAAACTTGGGCACGACCCTGAAGGAGTTTGAGGAATGGACTACCTATTGGTTCGACTCTCTAACTGAGTGGGATCCAACTGATGTTTGCAATCAAAGACTGGTCTGGGTCAGAATCTATGGGGTTCCAATGCACACCTGGAATAGAAGATTTTTTACACGTCTTGCCCTACTATTTGGATGTATGGTGGATAGAGATGTCTATCGGGCTGGCTCTAGCCCTATAGGGCCAACCCTACAGGGCTACGGGCTAAACGGGTTAGGGCCTTAACCGGTTCATACTTAACGGTCCTACAATTGTTGGGACCTAACCCTAACCCTAGCGGGCCACGGGCTAAACGGGCAACTAACGGGTTATAATAATTTTTTTTTCTTTTAAAATTAAAGGTTGCAATTGGCACATCCAACAAGAAAATAAAATAGAAAAATATATAATTAGTTAATGATCGGTAAATGAGAAAATAAAAGTATGATTTAAACACAATTCTAGAACTCATTGGTCCCTAATATGGTCAAATAAAGCTAAAAAAATAGTAATAATAACTAATAAATGATAATGGACTGCTTAATGCTTATATTTATGGCTAAGGGTCAAATGACTCAAAATTTGTTCGTATGTTATTTATTAAAAAAAAAAAAAGGTAACAACTCGGGCTAGCGGGCTAGCCCTGTAGCCCTGCGGGCTGGCCCGGTTTAGCCCGCGGGCTAACCGGTCCGGGTCAAAAAATCCCGGATTTAAACGGGCCTATGATTCTTGAACCCTAACCCTGCATTTTTCAGGGTTAAACGGGCCAGCCCAACCCGAATAACCATCTCTAATGGTGGACATAGATCAAGGCACGAAGAAGAAATCGAGTCTAGCATTTGCTAGAATACGCATACTCACATCGGATGCTCTACCTATCAACGGTTGCATCTCCCTAGAAATTGATGGTGTTAATTTCTCAATCAGAACTTTTGAAGAACTTGAAGAAATGCCGGTACACACAGATGAAATCTCCTCTGATTCCGACCAATCCGAAAACGAATCCGATGAGAAATGAAGGGTTCTTGAGACGGATCCAGCGTTCTCCGGGGATATTGAGTGCTCCGATCAAGGATCGGTTGATGGAGACCTGGAAACCGAAGGATCTTTCTCCCCCTAGCGTGGGGCCCACCCAGACGTCTCATTCAATGAATCCTCGTCCGCTGTGCCAGACTCCTTGGATGCTGGCTCAAACCTATTGAAACAAGGGACAATCAAGAAAATCTTTAATGCTCCTGTCCCCTCGGAGACGGCGGTTGGTGAGCCCCAAGGTATCAAATTGATTGTAGACCTTAATTATACCCACGCGACATGCACCTCCCCCCTTTTCAAATTTTTGTGGACCCCAATTTCCCTCCGGGTAAATTGCATTTATGGTCCCACGAGAATTCCCTCCCACAATTTTGGTCCTTTTATAAGCAATTTTGGTCCCATGTGATTTTTCCATCCAATTTTAACGGATAAAAAGAGGTGATTTACACGCGCCGTTAGTTTCAAATATTTTTTTTAAAATGTTAATTTTTTTTGCTGCAAATCTAAAATTAAAAAAATAAAAAAGATAATAAAAAAAAAAAAATTAAAACCTGCATTTGTCCTCTGCGCATATCCTAGCCCCTCCTCCCTCCACACCACCGTCTCCCTCCATACCACCGCAGCCTCATCTAAATGCTAGGAAACAAACCCCCTTATCAATTTCATATTTCGACAATTGATATTTTGCCTTTTTTTTTTTTTTTTTTTGAGAAACCCTTTTTGCAATTTTAAGTGTGAAATTTGGTGTTTATGTTTTGGACGGGGCTGGTGGGGTGCATTGAGCGGTGACCGTGGTGGTGTTTTCACGATTTATCAGTGATCTTGGGCTCTAATCTAAGGCTGCTATTGATTTGTTCTGTTTTCCATCTGTTGGGGTTGGTGGCATCGGTGACCAGTGACCACCATGGATGCGTAATGTGGTTTTGGTTGAACCGGATTCAGCATTTTCGAGACAAGACTCAAGCATATTTATTTAAACCAGATCCAGAGATTTGATTTTGAAAGGATTAATTATTTATTTATTTTTTAAGAGGCCTTAATTTGTGAGATGAATTTTTGAGAGATTGATTTTCGATTTTTCCGGATGATAGCAAGATGGCGATGAAAATTGGGAAAGGTGACGGGCTGACGGCGCCGGCGACGACAACCGGATGATAGTGAGATGAACAGGGGAGAGAGAGGTAAATGACTGATATACATATTTTTTAGGCAAAAACTTGTGTGAGACCGTCTCACGGATCTTTTTCTGTGAGACGGATCCTTTTAACCCATATTTCAAAATTTTGGGTAGGATAATCCATATTTTTTTTCCAGATTTTGGTTTGTAAAAAAAGTGATAATGTTTAAGTAAAATGTGATAATATTTTTAACAAAAGTGACTATCACTTTTTACTTAAACACTATCACTTTTTGCTCAAACATTATCACTTTTTATATATAAAGGCCGTCTCACGGATCTCATTCTGTGAGACGGTCTCACCCAAGACTAGCCCTATTTTGGCAAAAACTTGTGTGAGACCGTCTCACGGATCTTTTTCTGTGAGACGGATCCTTTTAACCCATATTTCAAAATTTTGGGTAGGATAATCCATATTTTTTTTCCAGATTTTGGTTTGTAAAAAAAGTGATAATGTTTAAGTAAAATGTGATAATATTTTTAACAAAAGTAACTATCACTTTTTACTTAAACACTATCACTTTTTGCTCAAACATTATCACTTTTTATATATAAAGGTCGTCTCACGGATCTCATTCTGTGAGACGGTCTCACCCAAGACTAGCCCTATTTTGGCAAAAACTTGTGTGAGACCGTCTCACGGATCTTTTTCTGTGAGACGGATCCTTTTAACCCATATTTCAAAATTTTGGGTAGGATAATCCATATATATTTTTTTTCCAGATTTTGGTTTGTAAAAAACGTGATAATGTTTAAGTAAAATGTGATAATATTTTTAACAAAAGTGACTATCACTTTTTACTTAAACACTATCACTTTTTGCTCAAACATTATCATTTTTTATATATAAAGGCCGTCTCACGGATCTCATTCTGTGAGACGTCGGTCTCACCCAAGACTAGCCCTATTTTGGCAAAAACTTGTGTGAGACCGTCTCACGGATCTTTTTCTGTGAGACGGATCCTTTTAACCCATATTTCAAAATTTTGGGTAGGATAATCCATATTTTTTTTTCCAGATTTTGGTTTGTAAAAAAAGTGATAATGTTTAAGTAAAATGTGATAATATTTTTAACAAAAGTGACTATCACTTTTACTTAAACACTATCACTTTTTGCTCAAACATTATAACTTTTTATATATAAAGGCCGTCTCACGGATCTCATTCTTCAAAATATTACTTAAAAAAAAAATTACTGATATTTTTTGAATCTATTTGTTAACTTTTTACGATTATATATATATATATGTAGGCTCTATATATAATTGTTTTTTAATTTTCAAATCCACATAAATTGTTGCTCCATTGTTTTTTATTTTCAAATTCTACACAAATTATTAGTATTTGATTTGAATTTTTTTTTTTTTTACTTTTTGTAATTTTAAATTATATATATTTTAAATTTTTCGGATTCTACATAAAACTACTACTCCTGTGAAAAATTAACTTTTGTATTTTTTAATTATATTGAAATTCTGTATAATATTTTATAATTAATTTGTAATTTATGAATTCATTAATTACATAATTTATTTATTTTTACAATAAATTTCGAAAATTAACGGAAACAGTTAAAAACTTAATGGTTGGGACCGTTTTTGCAAAAAATGGGACAAAAAAAGAACATGGGACCAAAATTGTTTTTGAAAAATTCTCATGGGATCAAAACTGCAATTTACCCATTTCCCTCCTAATCCATTAAACCCTAACCCGACCCATCCCACCAATCAAAATCTGACAGCCCATATCGAACCCACCGCCCCCTTGGGGGACCCTTCAGCCCCTCCGCCCCATACCCCAAATCCGCTGCCCTTCCCTGTTCAAACTGACCCCTCACACTCTGGTGGTGCGGTTCAGGTCCCTTTTGGACCCGCCACTGACACCTCCCCCTCACACACCAATCCCTTAACCCCGCACCCACCCATCCTCAACTCGAAACCTACCCGCCCCACAAAAAAACCAAAACTCCCCCGCGCATTAAGAAAAAGTTGGCTAAAGCAGAATGGGAGGCTTTTGCTAAAGATATAAATACTGACAGTGACGCTGAAACAACAAAGAAAACCAGAATGTTTGGCTCCAAATTAGGGCTAATTGACTCAGCCCCGGAGGAGGAAATTGCAGGTAGTAGGCAGAAGGGATGACTCTCTTCAGGCCATCGTCGACCCAGGTGTGTGAATTGTTTTAATGCGTCTACTCAGTTACAATGTACGAGGTCTGGGCAGTGGGTCAAAAAGAAACGAGATCAGAGAGTTGGTTTTAAAACACAGAACTGAAGTTTTCTTTATTCAAGAAACTAAGCTTGAGAATATTGGCACCTTACTGAGTAAAGGAATTTGGGGCAGCAAAAAATGTGGCTTTGTATTTCGCCCGTCTGAGGGCCGTTCAGGAGGCATAGCAACATTTTGGGATGCAGAATATCTGCAATGCTCCAGCGCTTGGCATTCAAATGGAATCCTCGTAGTTAATGCTATTCGCAATAAGGACTCAGCGGACATGTGCCTCATCAACATCTACGCACCCTGCCACCCCCGAGAGAAAAGTGAACTATGGGACATGCTAAACACAGTAATACAACATAACCATGGAAACCAAATTTGCATTGCAGGAGATTTTAATGCAATTAGATGTCAAATTGAAAGGGTTGGGAGATCAAGCTGCAGCAATAGGAAGAAAATGGATGCCTTCGACCAGTTCATCAAAAATGCTAACCTTATTGATGTCCCTCTATTCGGGAGAAGTTACACGTTGTACCGAGCTGACGGCTCGTGTAAAAGCAAACTAGATCAGGTCTTGATCAATGAAGATTGGCTTATGGCAGACCCTCCCACCTGCCTCCTAGGCCTCCCAAGATCCATCTCCGATCACTGTCCCCTCGTCTTGGAAGACCAAAAAATTGATTGGGGCCCCAAACCATTATTTTTCTTCAATGCTTGGATATTGCACCCCTTCTTTAAAGAAGTCACAACTGATTTGTGGAGAAACTTCCACTTAGAAGGCAGAAGTAACTACATTATCAAGGAAAAATTCAAGAAGGTCAAGGCTGGACTCCGCGAATGGAGCAAAGTAACTTTTGGGGAATTAGATCACAGAATCGAGGAAAACAAACTGAAACTACAGGAATTGGATGTCTCAGATGATGTATTTGGCCTAGATGAAGAAGAGATTGGGATACGGAGAGGCCTTATATATGAAGGACATCTCTACAGACTACAACACGAGACATAGCTTCCTCCGTCAGAAAGCAAAAAACCAGTGGATAAATGAGGGGGATGCAAACACCAGGAGAAAAGCTAACGACTTGTCAAATCTATGTTCAAACGGGGAATGGCTCTCCTCCCCCGCTGCAATAAAGAAAGTAGTATTCACACACTTTAAGCATCACTTCCAGGCCCCAGCCACTGTCCGACCATCCATCCCACCGGATTTAGCATTCCACAAAGTGTGCAATGCCGACAACACCATGCTCACAGAGCCCTTCTCGTTAAAAGAAATTAAAGATGCAGTTTGGAGCTGCGAGTCTTCGAAAAGTCCAGGACCTGACGGCTTCACTTTTGCTTTCATTAAAGAAAACTGGCACCTGCTAAAAGATGAATTCCAGAATCTCTTCGATGAATTTCATAAAAATGGTAAATTTGTCAAAGGATTTAATCCGTCTTTCATCACTCTTATCCCAAAGAAACAGAACGCCGAGAGTATTGGAGATTACAGGCCTATCTCCATGATTACAAGTTACTACAAAATTATTGCAAAAGTGTTGGCTAGACGGTTATCTAAAGTCATCGGAAGTGTGATATCCGAATCTCAAAGTGCTTTTGTCCCGGGGCGCCAAATATTAGACGGGATTTTAATACTCAACGAGCTCATAGACGAGGCAAAAAGGAAGAAAATTGAGAGAATCCTCTTTAAGATTGATTTCGCCAAAACCTTTGATTCGGTGGATTTGAAGTTCTTAGACGACATGATGAGAAGCATGGGTTTTGACCCAATTTGGAGAAAATGGATCTGTGAATGCGTTACTACCGCCACAGCATCAGTCCTTGTAAATGGCAGTCCCACAACCGAGTTTAAACTCGAGCGAGGCCTTAGACAGGGAGACCCCCTCTCCCCACTTCTATTCCTAATTGCAGCAGAAGGCATGACTGTATTGATTGAAAGAGCAACGCGACTAGGCCTCTTTGAACCAGCCACGGTTGGCCGACTCGACATCCGGGTGTCACATCTCCAATATGCCGACGACACCATTTTAGTGGGCCAGGCATCCACCAAAAATATCGAGGCACTTAAAAACCCGCTGCTCACTTTTGAGAGGTTATCGGGACTAAAGATCAATTTTTCTAAATGCAGTTTCTACAGTATAAATATGGAATCAGAGATGCAAATGGAAGTGGCTGCCTTCCTGGGCTGCAGAATTGGGGCCCTCCCAATGAACTTCCTTGGATTGCAGGTTGGAATAAATCACCACAAAATTGGCGCGTGGAAGGAGGTGATACAAAGAGTGGAAAATAGAATTAAAGTTTGGGAAGATCGTCAAATTTCCTTTGGAGGCAGGATTATTCTTTTCAATGCAGTGCTCAACTCGTTGCCCATTTATTATCTGTCCTTCTACCACATACCAATAAAAGCCTTGAGAGAACTTATAAAAATTCAAAGAAATTTTTTGTGGGGAGGGGGAGCGAATTCTACAAAAATTCCTTGGGTTTCCTGGAATGATATTTGTAGGCCAAAATCAAAGGGGGTTTGGGGGTAAAAAATCTTGAATTATTTAATACTTCTCTTCTTTGTAGGTGGGCATGGAGGATTCGGGCTGAACCCAATGCATTTTGGGTAAGGATTCTCGACTCCAAATACGATTTATCACCAGTTGCAGATCCAGCATACACGACGAACATGAATACTGCATTGCTCTGGTGGACGAGTATCTCTGGGCTTTTCCTTACAAATTCGGCTAGGCCCTGGTTCGCGACAAATATGAGCATATCAGTGGGGGATGGACGACTTTCTTCCCTCTGGAAGGACATGTGGTTAGATGAATTTACTCTTTGTGAACGCTTCCCTGGATTATTTTCCATATGTGCTAATAAAGAGGCTAAAGTTAATGAATCGGGTGAGTGGGTGAATGGCAATTGTCAATGGAATATTCTGTGGAGAAGAGAATTGTTTTTGTGGGAAGAAACTCTAGTTAATCAACTATACTACTCGTTAGAAACTGCCAAATTGCAGGAACATACCCCTGATTTGTAGAAATGGAAGCTGGCCAATGATGGTCGATACACGGCCAAATCAGCCTATAATGGCCAGGAGACGGCTGTACCAACACAGACCCTTCAAGAAGATGCCCAAGTCGCTCTTCAGATCATCTGTAACAAGTTAACCCCCATTAAATACTCGGGGTTAGCTTGGAAAGTAATCCGAGAGAGGCTTGCTACACGGGCTGAATTAAAGAAACGAAAGGTCCTTGGTGATGGAGACGTCTCACTTTGTCCTCTATGCGGCGATGAAGAAGAAAAAGTCCAGCATTTATTCTTTCAGTGCAAACTCGCTGTTAAAATATGGCTCCTCTGTTGTTCGTGGCTAAGCTTCATCACTGCTCTACACGCTAAGCCCGCTTCCCATCTTCACCAGTTTTGTGGGCTGATCGGAGGTAAACGGAAGAAGCATATTCTCGAATGTATTTGGTGCATGATTGTGTGGTATGTCTGGAAAGCAAGGAATGGAAAAGTGCTTGCGAATGAAGACCCGAAACCTGAGAAGATTTTTTACGAATTAAGAATCAAGGTGTGGGGAATCTTGTCTCAATAAAAGGATTGCCCTCACCCCTATTCATTCCATGATTGGTGTGACATTCCAAGATTAGCCTGTGTGTAGGAGTTTGATTCTAATGTAATGGTGTAACTCATCTCATCTCTGTTGTCATTTAAAATTCTATAACTATTGAGTGTTTCACTCTTCGATCTTCGACTACCACTGGTACTCTGGTAATAATATCTTTTTCCTTCCAAAAACAAAAACAGATCAGATGGTGAGACGAGTTAAAGTCTTCCAGAGCTAAAGGCGAAAAATCAATGGATTAAGGAGGGAGTCGACGCGAATACCAAATTCTTCCACAAGTGTATTAATGCCCGGAGAAAGACAAGTAATTTATCAAATTTGTGTTTTGATGGAGCTAGTATGGCTATCCTCATTAAAGCTGACATTTCAGAGCACTTCAAAACAGCTCAGCCAATCATCACTCCGGACTTCGCCATCCATACAGTCAGTATCGCGGATAATCTTATGCTCACGGAATCATTCTAGCTCAGCCTCGGAAATCAGAGACGCAATTTGGAGTTGTGAACCGTCAAAAAGTCCTGGCCCGGCCGGATGGTTTCACCATCGCCTTCATCAAAGAAATCTGGGAAACCCTGAAAGTAGATTTTCGATGAATTTCACTCCAACGGGAGATTCGTCAAAGGTTTCAACCCATCCTTCATAACTCTTATTCCAAAAAAGCTGAGTTTGCATAAGCGACTACAGACCAAACTCTATGATTAATTGCTACTATAAAATCATAGCAAAAGTACTGGCCAGAAGACTCTCTAGAGTCATTGGTTTTGTGTTCTCGGAGTCGCAGACAACCTTTATCTAAGGGCGCCAGATCTTAGATGGGGTTCTTATGCTCAACGAAATCATTGATGAAGAAAAAAAAAAAATAGATAAACTGCTCTTCAAGATTGATTTTGCCAAGGCATTTTATTCGGTTGATTGGAACTTTTTGGATGATATGATGGGTAGCATGGGCTTCTGTGGCGTAAATAGATTTGGGAGTGCATATTATCGGCCTCAGTCCTAGTTAATGGCAGCCCCTCAAATGAGTTCAAACTCGAGCGCGATGAAAGGCAAGGGGACCTGCACTCTCTCTGAATCTTCATTTTTTTTGCCCTTGGGATATAAGTTACTAATCAACATTTCATTCTGTCGAAAACCCTAGCTAGTTACACACCATTACCATTTAGTGCCCGTACACTGCCTTTTCAGCTTCTTTTAATGGTTTACTCACTCATTAATTATTCTCATAACCCTATGTATTAATTTTTTTTTATATGTATTAATTGAGGATATATAGGTTATGTGTCTATTTATGATTAATTAATATAAAGTTTATGTGGTGATTATATATTGAGCTAGCTAGTATTTTGTGTTGAACAAAACTACAGAATCAAAGCCCAGGGATCCAACCAGAAATCAATAATATGATTAAGATGAGCCTATACCTGTATACATAGTTAAATATCTTAAAATGTATAATTACAGTATGTTCTTAATATGTTAAAAAGTTGTAACTCTCTCGTGCCAAATCGTTGTATAGCAAGTAACTAAATTATTCAGTATAATTCTCAAATATAAAACTGTCTGCTGCAACGAATTAAAAATCAGATACATACACGATAGTTTTCTTTTTATTTTTAATTAAGGTTACCGTTGTACCCCATGTCATTGAACTAGATCCGCCTCTTCTTGAATGAAATAGTGGGCAAAATGGGGTCTCCATCCTCTACTAGTCTACTGGTGGAAAAAGGGTGGAGTCAACGAACAATTTGAAATTGTTTTAGTTCAAATTGGTTTTGAAATTGTTTTAGTTCAAATTGGTTTTGGGAGCTAGAGGAGTGATCTTTTGGGGAAAGCTAATATGCAGGTTGTTTAGTAGATATTGCTTTCGACAGACATGGATGCATTGCAAAGAATACAAAGAATATTGAATAAGCTAATGGGATGAATACAAAGAATACAATCACATCACACTGCGGCTTTGCAAGAATATTGAGTATCATCCCAATAAGTATCCAAAATCATATGACATATAATAAGTAACTTTCAAAAGAACACAAACCCCATTCAATTTAATAATTTAGATGCAACCATACAATGTCATATATAACAAAATTACATATGATATCTCAAATACAACAGTCTGAAAACTTGCACTAAATTAAGTACTTGTGCACGGATGAAAATACACCGGTGAATTCAAAAATTTCCTTACTTCGTAGTGAAGGACATGATCGATCAGTAAATGGTAATCACCCTTGCAGTTGGGGAGGATCTTGGCAATTTCCTTACTTCGTTTGCAGCATAAAACAAATACCTCGGTGGAAATGACCTGATCCGTACCATCCGGATCACAAATTTTTCAAGCACGATGGCTTGTCTCAACAAAAACGCTATAGCTCGA